>JAOVYU010000026.1:15674139-15690504 GCA_025674565.1 Synodontis membranacea
CACACACACACACACACACACACACACACATATATATATATATTGACAGGACCCTGTACTTGTTCCAGGGCCCCAAGCTATTGTTTATGCCACTAACAGACAGAAATTTCCCTGGATTCTCAGATCAAACTAAGAGAAAAAACATGCAATAAATAAAGTGCAGCTAGATTTGGGAATTCTTATTTTGGAAAACATCCAAAAGCAGCTCGTTTTGTGACCAGGAGTCTGTATAGTCATCCAGTGAGAAGGGGATAAATCCGAGGTGTGATGAGAGGTTATTTAGTCATCATGGTACCCAGTGCTGCCATGAGCTGGAGGAGCACAGTAAAACACAACTGCTCTAACATGCTGACTGGCTAAATATAAACCGGAGGTGTTGCTACAATGTGAAAGATCAAACCAAAAAAAGCACCATGTTATAAGGAATGCCTTGTGTTTTTCCTCCTTCCTGTCCCCGCTCAGCTTCCAGCCACAGCTGTGTGCATTCATGAGGCTTTATAAGGATGGATTTGCTCCAGCCTAAAGTAATTGTTCCTTTGTGAATAAAAATACTTGTTCAAATCCCAACAAATCTTAAAAGATAGAGTTTGGCCAAAAAGTGAAATTGAAACAATATTCCCTTTACCCCCAAATGAAGTCTGTCAGCCAAGTCATCAGCCACGTTTGGCAGCTGAAGTTTTTCCTTTCTTACTTTTAAACTTCAGACACAAAGCTAATTACGCTAACATGTAAGCCACAAATCAATCGTTGAACATCATTCAAACCACATTTAACTGTTAAATGCACAGTTAAAGTTAACCGCCAAAAGTGGAATCACAAAAGCAAACAAATACGCATTGAGATGGGTGCCTGCAGTTTTCATGAAGTTAAGCCAGCATTGTTGGTACCCTTCCGTTACAGAAAGAAAAACCAACAGTGGTCACGGAAATAACTTGAAACCTGACCATGCAGTCTGGAGAAGGCATCCTTCAAACCTGAGAGAGCTGGAGCAGTTTGCTCACGAAGACTGGGCCAAAGTACCTGTCGACAGGTGCGGACGTCTCACTGACAGTTACAGGAATCGCTTGATTGCTTAATATTGTGTTACACAGCCTTAAAAGGTTGTGTAACACAATATTAAGTTAGGGGTACCATCATTTTTGTTGAGGCCAGTTTCATTAGTTTGTTTTTTAGAATAATTCTGTTGGACCACAATTCAAAAGCAATGTCTGATTTTCCTCTGTTAGTTTTCAGTAAATTGTTATGTATTATTCCTTTTGTCAGTTTCAAGTTATTTCAGTGACCATAGTGGGTTTTTCTTCCTGCAACGGAAGGGTACCAACAATTTTGTCCATGTGTGTATATAGCATCAGCTTGCTTTTCTTTGCTAGCATAGTTTGCCTTGTAGCTTCGGCGTTAAAAAAGCAAACATGTTTTGATTGACTGATTTTGAGCTAAATCCCTTTGTACATTTCATTTTACCCAGACTGCTAGTTCCTATAAACCTTAGACGTATCATCTGTACAGTATGATTACGTTGTAAGTTTGTGTTTCTTTCTTTTTTTTTTTTTTTTCATTGCTCATTAGCACATTAGCACACTAGCACACTGAAAATGTTTAGAAATTTCAGATTTGAAACTCCCAGTATAACATCTGTTTTTGTAAGAAAAGAGCATTATGATTATTTTCATGGAAGTCACAAAGACTTTGAACAGGGGTATGTCTGGCTAGGGTGGTATTTTTAGCATATTAGATGAAGCATGTTGCTCAGATGCATACTTTTAGAGGGGGGACTTTTCCTCAGTTTTCTCAGAAGTTGACTACATTAGTGAGAAAACTGGGGAAAGACCCCCCCCCCCCATCAGACAGCTCTTACTGTCACACAACAAATACCAACCAAGGAGGACGACGGCTACCACATGCTTCCTCCAAGGCACGTGAAGCCAGCCGACCATATTGTTTTGAACTGCTGAACATGCTACGCCATGGGGAGAACAGCGCTATGGGTCCTTCCTTATGCACAATGCATGCTAGTGTCACTGTAATTGACAGGGAAAGAGTAGACTACCCCCCCCCCCCCCTCTCTGTGAGCACAGGTCAATTTTTGATGTCTGGCTATGACGTCACTGGGATTTAAACTTGTGATCTCGCAGTGATAGGTGATGTTTCTGTTCCCAGAAACATCGCCCCAGAGATTATTATTATTATTTTTATTATTATTATTATTTTTTTTTTTTTTTTTTTTTTTTTTAATGTCTAATGGGATTCTACTCAGATCAAACCCAGACAGGGGTAGCCATTGATGTCATTATCTGTGGATGTGAATTGGCATTTTTGCTCCAGCCTAAATTGCCACATCAGTAAAATCACTGGGTCTAACATAGCCACACCGCTGTAAACGCTCTGACTACGGCCATGATATTGAAACGACTGAAAGAGGTATATTTAGGAGGAGGGAAGGATATTATTATTATTATTTAAATATTTCCAATATGAGTGAGTTTATAATACCTGTAATCTATTTACTTCTGTTAAATAAACAGTCATCTCTAATTGTATCAAGCGATTTGTAGTAAATTGTATGTATTATGTAAAATGTATGAATTTCTAAACAATGCGTTTTTCTTTTTCTTTTTTTTTTTGTTGCTCCTTTTACACAGCTGTCAGCAGCTACACAGCTGTCAGATTTATAGATATATAGAGATATATAGAGTTAATAGCTGAAGGATTTGATGGATTTTCCCCATGTATTTGAGGTGAAGAGTTTTTTGATGCTTAGTAAAGATGAAAGTAAGGACTTTAAAGAGTTTTTTAAAATTTTATCCTGATGCTGATCCCGAGAAGCTCTCAGTATGCCAGTCTCAGGCTTGCGAATGCAATCGTATCAGTAGTCTTTGATTTTAGCTGCACTGTGTTTACGGAATATAAAGTGTCTGTAATGTCTCAGGTATTAGTGCAAGTGCATGAGGGCAAAGGGGCTGATTGTCCTCATCCATGCAGTTGGACATCAGCCTGGACCTTAATATCCTTACTGAGGGCTGTAATCTGCTGCTGTAGCCAATGCACTCAGGTTCATCAGCGCTTTCCTATATTTGTGTTCACTTAATAATAGCTATCGACCCTGCTAAGGCAAACCCGCACCCCCACTGTCTACTCTAATGTAGGGCAGTCTCTCTCTAAATGCCTGCATTTTTAACTGCTCATTTACTTGGTAGCCCTCATGTTAATCCCTTTACAAAAAAAAAAGAAGAAGAAAAAAAAAATCCCTGTATCGCCAAGAGATTTAATATTATTAAACGACTGTCCTGGATATCAGATAGTCTGGAGAGTTATTTAAGGAAATTATTTGGCTGTACATGTTGAAGGCAGTGTTCATTTGGTAATTTTTCATTCCTCCGCAAATCACTATTATGATGTCTAGTCACGCAATTCTATTACTTGAGTGACATTTCAATTATTCAAATAAAATTACTATCCTTTCCTTGATGCTTACGCTTTATAGTGTGTCAAGGAACTCCTAACTGTTCATGCAAACGGCTTTTTTTAATCATACCAGGAATGAGAAGTATAGTGCAATTTGTATGGGAGAGTATTAACGATGAACAATTTTGAGTGCTTGAATATTTATAGGGTTTATATGGAACTGTAACCAGCAGATATATTTTATCTGAATATATTTTGGAATTGATCCAAAGGGGGTCAAGGTCAATCAAAATTACTAAAGCAGTTTTATTTTCTTAATGTTACTGTATAAGTATATTTTATGGGTATTTCAGAGATACAGATTAGTTACAAGAAGGACTAGACTTGTTGGAGTTCTGCTTCTTCTTTCCTATTTTTGAGTTTCCTATTTCTATTTTTTTTTTTTTTAGGTTTTTTTTTTATCATATCTGTGAGTTTTTTCTGCAAAACAGTGATACTCTTTAACTTGGTCTCATTGGTAACATTAGCTATATAAATTATTTTATGACTGTTTTACTGTATCAGCAAAGTGGTTGAGTCACGGCTTTATTTTTTTCAAATAATTATAATAATATGAAACCATATGAAGGCCTTATATAATAATAAATAATTATTTAAGGAGACTGATTTAAAACTGTTTTTAAAAATATAATGTATTTTGTAAACTCTATGATACACTTGATAATGTTTGGTATAATGTTGCACTTTTCAAGTTTGTTTAGGGTTTGGAACAGCATATTTTCTGTTTCGGCACTGAGCTGAGGTTTTGCTTTACAGACCTGGCAACCCTGATGTGGATCATTAAGTTGCCAGATGTCGTGGAACTTTCTCCATGCTAATTTCTCTGTATGTCAAGAGTGATCTGTCTTACCACCTTTCATCAAACCCCTTGCTTACATAATTCTTGGGAAATAATGGTGTTTGCTTTATTTCTGTGTGTATGTTCATGACAGAATACGATGAGAATCATTTTTGACAGATGACCTCCACTCTACAAACACTGCAGGTCCCAAAAACAGAAATGCTGCGTTGAAATAAAAAAGGGGTTCGTTCCATTTGTCAGCCCTTAAGGCAGAGAAGTTGTGCATGGCATACTGACTTAACATTTCCAACTCAAAAAGGATTTTAAAATTCAAAAAAAAAAAAAAAAAAAAAAAAAAAAAAGGAAGGAAGGAAGCGCAGTTATGGTTACATAAGAGACCTTTCTGCAATACAATACAGCCTTGTTTTTAGTTACATGTTGGTTTGGCCACCATGTTTCAATCCTTTACTTATTCAGCACTGGCTTTAGGACACAAAAATTCAATCGCATATGTAAACCATTGAGCCAATGCTGAACTGCAGCTTACTTTCAGTGTCTTACTACATCCAGAGCTCTTAAAGGTTACTATTTTTAGACACACATTTTCAGGTGAATGGGTTTCTCAGGGATATCCATGTCCTGTACATAAAGATTATAATGGCTATCTGAGGGATAAAATGTAGTATTGTAGTTAGTTTTAACAGTCATTGAGCATATTATCACATATCTGTAGAAGATATAATGGATATAACGAATGACTACAACTTTGAGCTTGAAACGTATGAAGCCTCACATATTAACCTGAGACTAATAATAAATGGATAAAAAAAATAAATCTGTGAAAGTAAACATTTCTTGCACATATTGGCAATTTCAGACTGTAGTGTACCTTCTTTCACCACCTTCTCTATCTTGTCTCTCAGGTGCCAATGGTCAGACTGTTTACACGGACAGTGACCGGTCAGGCTACGTGGGCACTCAGGTGGAGCTGCGTTGTCATTTTGCAAACAGCAAACCACCAGTGAAGATCTCCCAGGTCACCTGGCAGAAGTCTGTCAATGGCACCAAGCAGAACATGGCCATCGCCAATCCAGCTTTGGGTGTGTCCGTGCTGCCAGCTTTTAAGGACCGGGTGAGGTTCAAGAACCCAGCAGTTCGTCAAAGAACACCTTCACTGGAGGACACGACTATCATCTTCAGTAACCTGAAACTTTCCGATGAGGCCACGTACATCTGCGAATACACCACCTTTCCTGCGGGCAACAGGGAGAGCATGGTCAATCTCACCGTTTACGGTAGGTTGAAGAGCATGCAACTCTGAGAAAGATACCACAAATTAAATCACTAAAATATATTTGCCATCTGGGTACAATTTATTTCAGAATTGAATCAGGCTTGGAGATAAGAGATCTTTTTCTCGATTTGTACCGTTATGATAATATATTTATTAAGGCGTTGCATAAGTTTGTGGCCCACTGAAAATCTTTGTTATTTATCCAAACTAAAAGCACATGTTTTAGGTGGAATGGCTCAATGGAAGCAAGACACGAAAGTTCCAAACTTTATGTCAGAGCTGCAACTGGCATTTCTGTTAGAACTGGTTCGCTGTTACAAAAAAGGTGAATTTAAGCTAGATGATAAGCCAAGAAGTGGAAGACTAAAGGAAATGGATGATGAAGAGCTACAGAAGCTGTTGGATGAAGATGCAACACAAGACACGAGCTGGCAAGACATTTGAATATGGATCATTCTACTGTTCTAAGGCGTCTGAAGGCAATGAAAAAGATTCTGATAGATTGTAGGTGGGCTTCACATGCACTTCCAGAGAGAAATATCACTCAGTGGCTTAACACCTGCATTACAGGTGCATTACACCTTTATTACAGGCCGCTCAATCCTGGAGAAACTGTCAAACGGTGAACGTTACAGTGTTCAGTTGATCAAATTAAGTTGAAAAAAAATCAATGAACTATGATCATCCAGTAGCCATTTACAAAAGAAATTCATTATATTTAATGATATGCAAGGAAACATGTTGCAAAAGCAATGAAAGAAATGATTTAAGTCTTGGATGGGAACTTGACCGCATCCAGCCTACTCACCGGACATAGTGCCATCAGATTTCCACTTGATTAGCTGACTGCAACATACACTCTCTGTATGCCAACATTTAAAAAATGTGAGTATATACGAAATTGCATAGATGAATTAATTTCCTTCCTTAATTTCCTTAATTTTCCTTGAAGACAGCAAGTGACTCCGTAGATCTGATCGGAAGAGGGAGTTCGCTCCACCACTGGGGGGCCAAGACTGAGAAGAGTCTTGACGCATGTCTCCCTCTTCTTTTTAGCAACGGAGGCTCAAGGCGAGCCTTGCTTGAAGCCCTGAGAGGACGAGAAGTGACACGTTGAGTTTTCACTGAGTGTACCTGCTTGCCATTCCACGCCTGCATGGCATGTGAGTTGCCAGGAAGCAGAGGGTGGTGGCCACCTTCAGTTCAACCTCAAGTGGCTCATGCCTCCCTCTTGCATGTGTTCTGTTTCTCCAGGTGGGACGTCACTTTTTCAGCCATCTCTTGGAATAGGTCAGGTGTTATTCTCAAGAAATTCCTGTATCCTGTGGGTTCTTCTCTGTGGAGATCCAACTGTTGTCAACAACTGGTCATATTGTCCATATTCATGTTTTCTGTTCAACCAGTCTTGACCCACACAGTCACTGGTTTCCTTTTTCTGCCAGGGAGTCTTTCTTCTCTCTTTCTTCTCTCCTCATCCTCTAATTTCCCCTGATGGTCAACAATCACAATGCCCACAGCCACCACATATAAACACTTTTGCATCTGTTTTGAATCTTATGAATCTTAAGTTTCTTCTATCACTGAACATTGACTGCATGAAGCCTTTTGAACCATGCCTTTATATAGACTACACGTGCATATGACCGCCAATAGCGTTCCAAAGCATGGGCCATCACATCCAAATTTGTGCACGATGACTTCATGTATGCGTAGCTATAGCATGTCAATGGGTGATCATTCGTGCCACGGAGTGCACAGGCTTGCCCAGGCATGACGTCATCGCAACTTCTGCGAAAATAGTGTGCGCCCTTCGTGCAACTGTGGCCTAATAATGATTGCCATTGCATGTCTTAGACATGTCACGTGCTGTGCACCTAGATGGCAACATATGCATGATAGATGGCATGACATGGTGCAAACTATGCTTAACTTTGACGTGATGACAATTTTCATGCCCCCTTTTTTGGCCCGCCACAATGCAGAGCTGCAGAACTGTCAGGATGCCTTTACTCTATGTATTATTTTAGAAAATCACAAATAAAGTTTGTTTTAAAAGGCCTCGAACTTATGCATCACCCTAACAGTATTATTTTGGTTCACGATTCAATAAAGTTTTATTTTCAATATAACCATATACATAGTACACAGCATATTGAAATGCCCTTCCACCCAGGCCCCCCATGGTGCAATTATAAAGAATGAATAATTAGAGGGAACAACATATAAGAATATAAAGAATGCATTAGTAAGAGTGATGCAAGTATTATAATGGAATGTTCATTGTTTATTCCAACCACTAACCAGGGTAAAGTCAGATTTAATCAGAGTTAATGGAACAGTTGTGAGCTAAACACATTGCCGTTTCTTGGTAAAGATCCAGTGGTTTTGTTTAGCCAAGGATACATTTCTTAGCTGGTGACCTGAGTTCATGATGTGGTGTTCAAATTTGGAACAACATACAGTTTCTTGGCTCTGTTTTTCTTATAGGGAATTACAGAGCCAAGATTCCAGTGGAAACAGTTTTTTTTTTTTTTCCTGGAAACTTTGTAGCAATCAGATTAAGAAAAGAAATCATTAACTTGTTGTGCTTAATTCTTCAATTCAATTATATTTTCATTTATTTAGTACATTTATCAATATACACAAAGTAGATTTGTAAACGTAGAGGTAGATCACAACTGAGCAAGCCAGAGGTGGCAGAGGGAAAGAAAAATTTGAGGTTTCATGTGGAAGAAGCTTTGAGAAGACCCAGGCTCAAAAATGAGCAAATTTTTTGTGTCTGTGACACTGCATAGTGGGATAATAATACAGCATTACAGCACACAGGTGTAGAAGAGGAAAGGCAAACAGTCAAAACGGTTCAGACAAACAAGTGTGTTGAAAGGATGTTCAGAATGAGCAGGTTGTGAATACGAGTCCTGGAATGAGCGCTGGACAGTCTTTATGATTACAACAGCAGTTCTTAGGTCCAAATCTACAGTATCCAGGTGAAGTTAATGAATGTTGCGTAATTTCTATCCCGCAGCTCGACCAATGGTCCAGATGAGTCTGTCCACGCCCACCATAGTGGCCGGATCGAAAGATATGAAAATGACTGTAGCAACGTGTGTCTCAGCCAATGGGAAGCCTCCTGCTGTGATCACATGGGACACTGAATTAGACGGTGAAGCAAAAACTGAGGAGATCAGGAACGCCGATGGAACGATAACAGTGCGCAGTGACTACATCATGACACCAAGTCGAGAAGCACACGAGCAACGACTTACCTGCATCTCCACCTACAATAATGACCAGCAAACAGACAACGTTATTCTGAACATACAGTGTAAGAAGACATTCTGCACTTCCGTCAGAAACAACATTTTCACATAAGTTTTAAGACCATGCACTCCAGCAAACATACGTTTGTCGAGTTCTGTATCTTTAACACACTTTTAAAATAAGGTAAATGCTTTGATAATGTGTCGTTTCTGTCTCTTTTGTACACAGATGAGCCAGAGGTGAGCATTGAGGGCTTTGATGGAAACTGGTATATAAATCGAGAGAATGTTCAGCTAACTTGCTTGGCCGATGCCAATCCAGCCATTTCTTCGTTTCAGTGGCGATAGTAAGTACACCACATCGCCAGACAGATCCATGGAAACAGTAGAAGAATATGGGTACATATGTAATTGATTGCAAAACTTTTCATGCCCTTGGGACAAAACAAAGGTGTTGGGTTTCCTTGAACGTTGCTTGGTTATTACAGGCAACAAAATGGTCAAGTTTTGGATGTCAAGCTGTCAGTAGTAAAAAAATAAATAAATAAATGAAATAAAAATAGCACTTAGATGTTTTCAGTAATCTGCATCTACTTTTGTGCTCAAACCTCTTTGTATATCCTTGGATCCATTTTTGGACCCGCTCAGTTGTAATTCTTCCAGACATCTCAGCTTCTAACACTGCCAAACCACACGGCTATTGATTTTTCTTACAGTATTTGTTCTGCTCTCTTCAGATCAGGTCGGGAGAACGAGAAGACCATGTTGAAATGTGTTTCTCTTTGTTCTTTGCTCTATTTTTCTATACATTTTCCTTAGGTTTTGAATTGTTGCCTTCCATCATTCTGTTACCTACAGTAAAAATCATGGGGGATACAAACTTTTGCACTCAGTTGTACACTGTGGAAGGGTTATTTCCACACTGGCTTCTTGAGCATTAAATTCAGCATCCACTTAATAAAATGTGTGATAGGGGGATTGTGTGATAAAATTGTGATAGAAGATGTCCCAGTATGCAAATGAAACATATTGAAACATCAAGAGTGTGTGAAACGCCTTCAGTGTAAAGTCTGAGTGTGTTCACAGATTTTGTGCGTCTGAAATGGAGAGGGGAAAATGGAAGTGTTCCTTGATTTAAGTAGCTTAAAAGTGCTGTTAAATTCTCGACTCGACTTGATGAATGTCCTATTACAGCAGCTCTGACAGTAGTTCTGGCTTGTTCTAAGGTGTTATCATTTCTTCAGTAACAACTCATTCACATGGACTTATAATAAACTGATTACGAACATGTTGTTAGTAATCAAAAGATCTAGCCTAAACGTCTATTCACATACAGCATGACTGGTTGTTGTGATTTTATTTATTTATTTATTTATTTATTTATTTATTTGTCTGACAATATATTTTTTCGAATGACAATCCCAAAAACGAACACTTTCACATCAAAGATACATGTTCATGTGTGAAAATGGATTTTTTTTCAAAATTTTGTCTTCAAAAAGGATGCATTCAAACAATCGGGGTGTATGTTGTAGAAACCTAATCGCACTGCTGCAGGCATGGTCTCTCATTTTAAAAAAGAGTCTCTTTCTTTTTTTTTTTTTATCTAAAAACCCAGCGCTATATGACAAGGGCAACAAAAATTATAAACATAACGACTTTAAAAGCAATCTCGGAAAAAATAGAAAATAGAAGAGCGCCTCAGCAAAGAAAAATGGTTGGCGTACAGTCCGTGGTCCGTAACCTAAGCTACTTTGTGATATAGTGAAGACAGATAGAGTTTATAGACCGTGGTAGAGTTTCAGCTCTGGAACCAAGCAGATCTCCCTGTATTCGCTTTTACTTGTTTGGATAGGATGTACCCAAAGTTTTCTTTTTCCCCCCCTTTTTTTTTTTGTAAAAGAATAAACCATGTCATCATTACTCGTCAACTCTATCGTCATACGGTTACTAGTACGTATCTATAAATGGTTAAAAAGTACGATGTTCGTTTAAAGCTTTAAAAAAGTATCAGCAAATTGCTATGGTATAAGACAAATTAAACACAGATTCTGCTCTGATAGAAAAATTGATCAGCTCTGGGATGGTAATATTAAGGCTTCATGTCTCATATCACCACTCTGTTGTTGACGTTTCCTACATTGTTGACCACAATTATTGGCACCCCTTGTAAAACGGTCTGTACATTTTTGAGTCGATTGGAGTGTGTACGAACTTTCAAGCTGATTTCCTGTTTAACTGGTGTACAAATATGAGGTGGCACAGAGGCCATATCCCCTTAGTCATGCATCAACATGGGAAAGATTGTCATGATTTGCATCTCGGTACAAGCGATGTGTGCTCTTTGTGTTCGCTGCTGCGCACAGCGCTGCAGGAAGTGCTTCCGGGTTTACGCTGATGGACTACAGGCTTAGAGTACATTACCCAGGCTGCTCCAAGGCCTCACGTGAACTTTGACCTGAGTGTCCGCAGTGGAGCCGCATTTTCAGTTAATCACGTGGACTATTTCAGGACTCACTTGCACACGCTACAGTCATGAGGCATTGATGTTTTATATCTTGAATGTGTTGGTTCTAGCAGAGGCAGCAAAGCC
The DNA here is from genome assembly GCA_025674565.1 of Synodontis membranacea. Classification (NCBI taxonomy): domain Eukaryota; kingdom Metazoa; phylum Chordata; class Actinopteri; order Siluriformes; family Mochokidae; genus Synodontis; species Synodontis membranacea. The sequence goes on from JAOVYU010000026.1 coordinate 15,685,530, forward strand.
CTTTCTTGTTTTGTTTTTGTTCCATAAGTCTGGTTTGTTATTATGTCATGTAATCTGGTTTACTCTGGTTTGGACTGTCCCACTCTGTGAGGTTTGCCTGTTGCCTGATCTTCTGCCTGGTTATTTTGACTACGACTTGGCCTGACGTTTTTGGACCATATTGCTAGTTGAATAATTTCCCATATAAATATTATCCTTGTAAATAAACCCCATTTTGCTTGCACATGCATCCAGCCTCATCCGGCATTTCCTGACAAAGATAAGAGAACACAAACAAAAAGTGTGCTGACCTCCATAAATCAAGGAATGTTTATTAAAAAATTAGCTACTCATCTGAAAACGCCCATTTCTACTGTTAGGGAAATAATAAAAAAGTGGACATCAACTGGAACTGTTACAAACTTGCCTGGAAGAGGACCCAGGTTTATTTTGTCCTAAAGTACAGTGAGGAGGATGGTTAGAGAGACAAAAAAAAAAAAAACAATTCCCCACTGGGATTCCTGTTGGTGAATTACTGTACAAAAAAAGGTAAAATCTTCAAGTCTCCAAAACCACCCTCAGATACTACCTTCATGCCAACAGATGATTTGTAATGTACAGGGGAAAAAAGCCTTTTATTTATCAATTATACACAAACATAAGCATCAGGGGTTTGTTAAATGCTACTACAAGTGACTGGAAAAATGTTCTATAATCTGATGGAACAAAACTTGAGCTTTATGGCAATAAACACTCCAGGTGGGTTTGGCATAAAATGAAACTTACATCAACAGTCAAAAAAGTGAAGGTTCTGTGATGTTGTGGGGCTGTTTTATGCCCAAAGGCCCTGGGCATCTTGTTATTGTATATGGCATCATGAACTCCAAGAAATTTCAGGAAATTTTAAATGAAACTCTGGCTGCCTCTGCCAGGAAACCAAACCTGGGTCATTGTCGGATCGTCCAGCAGGACAATGATCCAAAGCATATGTCCAAATCAACACAAAAATGGTTAACTGACCACAGAATCAAGCTGCTGCCATGGCTATCTCACTCTCCTGAACTGAACCTTATTGAAAATCTGTGGGTTGAGCTGAAGAGGAGAGTGAACACAAGATGGCCTAGGACCCTGGATGATGTGGAGAGATTCTGAAAAGAGGAATGTTCTCAGATGCCCATCTCTGTATTCTCCAACCTTATAAAATGTTATAGGACAAAACTCAGTGCTGTTTTATTGGCAAACGGGGGTTGTACAAAAAAATATTAAATGCAGGGGTGCCAATAATTGTGGCTTTTTTTGTTTTTGTTGAAAAGAATTATTTCTTCATGTGGGATTTGTTTTTCTCTGGATAAATGTACTTCAATTAAAGGTTGGATTTTTCCCATTTCTTCAGTGTAATTTTCCTAGTCTTTACAAGGGGTGCCAATAATTTTGTCTGGCACTGTATAACACCACACCCCATCAGGTTCGATTTAGGTTTTTTGGGGGTTTTTTTTGATGATTTTAATGAGTATTTTACTGCTTATCCATCTGAGATTCTCGTTAGTGTGATGCCTCATGAGCACGTGGCTAAATGTTTAATTATTAAATGTTGAATTATCATTGTAAACAGCAGATGAATTTCGGAATTGATCAAAACAGGGTCAAGGTCATGGCAAGGTCAAATGTCTGAAATAGTTTTTCTACAGTAGATTCCTTCCATGTTTTAAGTATATTTTAAGGGTATTTCTACAAACGAGTCAGACTTGGTGGTGGAGGCATCTCCGTTGACCTTGACTTGTTTCTTTTAATAGAACACCATTCTAAGTTAAACAATTTGTCATAATCTTCTTTAACATATGGGTCATTGTAACACTGTTTTCCATTTTGAAATCAACTTTTTTTTTTTTTTTTTTTGTCCTCGTAGTCTGAACGGATCTATGCCGAGTACAGCCGAGCAACGTGAGGAGACCCTAATATTTAAGCGGCCTGTAACCTATGAGATGGCTGGGACGTACATGTGTGAGGCCACCAACAGTATCGGCACAGGCTCAGCATCAGTCGAGGTGGTTATAACAGGTAAGGGCTGGAATTTAAAGCTCTGAATGTATAAGTGCCCATCGTGCATGCTTTATGTGAGAATGCTATTGTCGTTGTATTGTACTACCTCTGAAACATCACCATTATATAAGCCGCTCTTAGTTGTGATGATTTTCTGGAATAGCATTTCATCCTTTTCTGGTTCATCGTCACAACGTTCTTCGAGCTGCATGTTTTGCTTTGTGTTTGAAGCTTGATGTGATCTGTGTATAAAGTTCATAGGAATCTTGTAGCAAGACTGAAATACTGCACGACGCCTCATTTATCTCTGTACTCGCTTGCTCATTGCAATGGACTGTCATGTTCTGTCAAGATTGGACTATTAGAAATATGCAGTGATGCTTGCTGCTGTGTGTCTGTTGCATGCTTGGATCTATTCTCCTGAGTGAAAGTTCTCAAGTTATCGAAACACTCTCATCTCCTTTCCATCATTTACCTCCCTGTTCATCCTTTTATTTAAAGCTGCTGTGTGTAGGATTTCAATTTATTGTTAGAAATGAAAGGGGGGGGTGGATATGTCGGGGAGAAAAAAAAGTAGTGGGAGTTTTCATACCCATGCCCAATGTCAGTCATATCAATTGTTATTCAGCTACAGGCCGGGGTGGAGAACACAAATCAAATCAGATGGCAGGTTGCTTGGATAATAATAATAATACACACCTTAGAAGTGACCAAGATATTTTTTTTTCCCTCACACTGTCCTTTGTTATCTAGCTAGTTTGTGATCATTGGCTTTGGAGATACCAGACTCCTAAGAAATCAGAGTAGAGCAAGTTTCTTCTGTAAAAACATTTTTTATTTATTTATTTTTTTTTTTACCAACTAGTTAATATTAGCCAGAAAGCTTACGTGGAACTCAAAGCTACATTCAGCACAATAAATAACATCAGGAAAAAAAAGTGAATTATGACAAGAACCTGTGTTTCAGCAAGCTAGCTATCATTAGAAGCATATCTTGCTACGTATGTTGGGTTTTTTTTTTTTTTTTTTTTTTTTTTTTTCTGCTGTCTTCTGATTCCAAAGTATGAATACAATTAAGCAGTGGAGTCATGGATCAAGTCAGAAATGCACAAACAGAGCACTGGAAAATCTGAAACAGAAAAGTCAACTGAGGGAGTTAGCCAGCTAATGCTAGCACGCAAACCTAAACAGAAGCCCTTGATGAGGACATTTTGCTCTTTCATGTAGTACTCAGTAAATGTGATAGACTTTTATTCTCATTAAAAAAAAAAAAAGACAAGACAAAGCTAAGGAGAGCGAACAATTGAATCCTTTAAATTGCGACCTAATCCGCGTAAATGGTATGTCAGTGCCACAATGGTGTCATTATTATTAAGCTATTTAAAGTATGTGGTTTGGGACACAACCTTTAAAGTGTTTGGACTTGCAATAGAATCAATCTATGCCATCAGAAATCTTCCATCTAAAAAAAAAAAAAAAATTGGTTCAAGATTTAAAGTTCTAAAACTTACATCCAGCAGCTTTAACTATGTTCATTTGGGCTGCTAGAGGAATTAGAGAAAGCCTTATACCCTTTTCCCTTCTATCTCTCCTTACCCAGAGTCCCCTAGCTCCACACATGCTGAGCAACAGCGAGCAGGCGCTGCGATTGGTGGAGCGGTTGTGTGTGGTACAGTGCTGCTGGCAGCCATTATATTGTTGGTGGTCTTCTTTCATCGGCAAAGGCGCACATTTAAAGGGGATTACAGCACCAAAAAACAGGTCCTGGCCAATGGCTTTGGCAAAGCCAGCGACTTGTCGTCGTGCCCCTCTCTGCCTCAGAGCCTGACCTATCCTGAAGACCTGAACTTCCCTGAGGATGAGAAGAAGCCTGAACTTTATGGAGGCCCCAGTTTCTTAGGAGAAAGTGTACCGGAGTTCCATAATCATCCGCCGAACAGGATGACCTACAGTCCAGTGGAGGACAACAAGAGATTGAGATACAATGAGCAGAGCTACAGGGATGACTATGGGTCTGAAGTGGAAGTCTCGGTGGATATGGTTCCTCAAAAGGATGGTTCCGTTATCTCTAAAGAGGAGTGGTATGTGTGAAAGAAAAACAAGGGGGAAAAAAAAAATCTTTGTATATAAATTCATCTACATGCCACCATTCGAATTCCTTTCCACCTTACATGCTAGTAAATAGAACTTAAAATCCACATAAATATGTCAGCTTTATTTATATTAATCTCTCCTGTTGGAATGCAGTCCAGTATAATGAGCACTTTTTCAACCATTCACTGGTCCTGTTCCTGATTTGTTATACTTTTTTTTTATGCACTAAAGTAAATTATTCCACAGTGCTGGTAAATTCTCCAACCTGACTGGCCTGAAAATGTTTAATGTTCTATAACAGCAGCTCTGACAGTAGTTCCAGCAACAAGCAGCATCATGATGTGTTAGTTTTAATATATTATTGTCTCTATAATAAAAGCTAAGTCAGAGGAGGCTTTTATGGGAAACACTCCACATAATCTAAGCCTCCAGTGTCGCTTCATAACAAAGTTACAACTGTAATTTAAAGCTGCGATCTGGCATTAAAAAGCTGCTTTGCTAGTCTAAATTTCACGAGAAAGTGAAGGAGCAACTGTTTATAGCTGCTATAACATAAGTGATATCTGGAACTAGTTGTTTTCAATACACTACACAATATTGAATGTAACTATAAACAGATAAAAAGTATAATTGCTGTTGTATAAGAGGGATAGCACACTAGAGGACATGTTGTTATTGAAAAATAATCATTTTCGGGCTGGTAACAGGAGGCTTTTTGATTTATTTCTAACTTCACCCCATTTTTTCGCTAGCACAAGTAAGTTTGATTATTGTGATATATATATATACAGTACTGTGCAAAAGTCTTAGGCATCCTATTTTTTTTGCATACAAATAGTGTTATAAATTACATTTTATGAAT
>JAOVYU010000026.1:15692170-15718786 GCA_025674565.1 Synodontis membranacea
ATATATAAATGTACTAGTTTGTACTAGTTGGAATGAACAGCATGTTGTGGTGGGGATCTTTTTTTTCCACAAGGAAGATCACATACTCCCTGCACAGCAGATTTACTCGCGCCTGACCTTGGCTTTATCGGGACATGGTCACAGTGTGAGACAGTTAGTGATGAGTAAAGTCAGTGAAGTCTAAACATCTACTAGTGGCGGTGGCATGAAAAATGTGTGAGAGGTCACAGCATCTCATACACACACAGAACGGGTTCAGAATTAAACATTCAGACATTTTTCAGGCACTTTGTTTACTGTGAAAATTTTGCACTGTCGCTGTTCAATGTTGTACTTTGTTGATACTTTGTTAATATACTAGATATTGTCGGGTTTTTCTTTTTATTAGAGAATGAAATTTCACTTCAGAAAGTGTCAATAGACACTAAAATCAAGAACATAAAAGCCACAAAAACACGCAGCCACAATACATTTGATGACTGATATCTAATAAACTGTGATAAGGCAGAATTCATGGATTAGTTCGTGGCATTTCAGTTTGTTAGTTTCCTAACAAACAGGGCTTCACGGCGGTGCCAAACAGTTTACATTTTTGCCATTATGAATTGAGATGATCAGATGCTCGAAGCACAAAATAAAAAAAAAAATGAAGCAGATTAAGTGTGTGATTTTTGCTTGGGTAATACTGCAATAAATATTGACATACGGTTCCTGTATGTGTGATTACCAGTAACATAAATCAAATAGGTTGTGGCACGCATACAAAATGAGCAGCAGGAAATAAATATGTATTCAATCACAAATTCACATCTATTGGAAACGACTGCCAGTATCAAAAGTTCAAAATCCATCCATCCATCTATTATCTATGCCGCTTACCCATAAAGGGCTGGCTGGAGCCAATCCACCTGGGTGAGAGGTGTGGTACTCTACTGCAGGGCTAATACAGAGAGACGAACATCCATTTACACTCACGTTGACACCTATGGGAAATTTCAAGTAGCCAGTTGACTTAATCTGCATGTCTTTGGACTGTGGGAGGAAACCGGAGCACATGGAAGAAACCTAGACAGGCACAGGTAGAACATTGAAGCTCCACACAAAAAGGCTGCAGTTGGCCAACATGCTCAAACCCAGAGTTTTTTTTTTTTGCTGAAAACCCACTGATTTTTCAATGCTTTTAAGAGTCTAATATGATTGACTGCACCAGAAGCCTTTGGTAAACAGTGACGATTTAGGTGCAGGGTTTTATAGCATCTGTGGGACAGAGCTTAGTTACAAATGCCCTTTTATTTCCCAAAGTGTTAGAGCGAGTGCTTAGAGTGAGACTTATGGCGTCCTGTTTGAAACCCAGGCCCAGATGGTGTCGTGATGTGTAGCTGAATTATGCCTGAAGCCAGACTCAGTTGGATTTTCAAATATTATTACTTTAAAGGTGCAGTTTGTAATGCTTAAAAGTGTTTCTTGGTAATCACTTTAGAATCATAATGATAATCGAAAATCTATGTCTAATAGCCTACAGTTTTTGTTTACTTTTATCTGGCTTGGAAATTTTAATACCGCCCCCACCCAGAACAGAGCTGCTTAACTCTGCTCCTTTTCCTTAAGGAGGCTTTTGCATAAGCAGCATTCAGTGCATTTGAATCAAAGCCTAGTATGTTTATCCACTTGGCGTAGATCATTTAGGCTGTGTGAGAACACAGCAATCCACCAAGGCGCTGCAACGTTTAGGACTGCAGGGAACAGCAGTTATGTTTCCAGGAATAAATTTTAAGGAAATATGCCTAATAAAATAACAGTTTCAGCTGTGTAGTTAAAATGGATAAGTAGAGTGGATGGATGAAATACTGTAGTAGAAGCAGTCGTGGCATTCAGAATTTGTCAGGAAATTACTTCAAATCGCTGTATGCAATCAATCAATAATGATATTTTAATACCAATTATAGACATATTCAAATCAAAATGCTATTGAAAAAATGCTAGTAATAGGGAAATTACATCTGCTCATCTTTTTTCCTCCTCTTGCAGTAAACCTCTAGTATTTTATAACTTGTCACCTCAATTTTCCTATGCTCAGAGTATAGCTAACTGGATAGTAGCTTTCAGACAGAAGCAGGAAGAATGCACAATCCCAGTTAAAAATGGAGGAACCATACTGGCGATTTTGTTGGGACATCAGAATAGTGCAATTAATGACAAGACAATGATATTTGTCATGTATTAATATTATCAGCTGTGCTGTATGTGTTATATTAACCATCCACAATAAGCATTTGCTTTGGCGCAACAACATCACATGTGGCTTGTTTGCTAATTGGGAAAATATCACTCTTAATATTTTTTTGGTGTTTTTTTTTTTTTTTGTTGTAATAACAAAAGTTGTAATAATTCTTATGTAAATTTTAGTCAGTCCTGTGTTAGCAGCTATACATACATTACATACATACACTATACATTATAATCAAAAATGGCTGAACGTACACCTCAGTGCAGAACAATAATTCCATGGGATGGACCGGATAGCTAATCCAGCTAAGTGCGTTCAGTGTCTTGTTTCATGTTGTGCATTGTTGTCTCAGTTAGGGGTAGACTTATAGGAGAAGTTGGATCAGATCCATATCCACCCCTGGAATTTTGGATCTGCAGATTATCTTACATCTTCCCAATTAGCAGACAAGGTCTTTTTCAAAGTCATCCAAATGAAATTTAAGCACAATGTGCAGTAGTATGTGTTCTATCTCAGGAAGCCGTGCCCATATACGGAAAGTAAAATAGCTAACAGTGACAGTTGCACATGCCGAGAGGACGGAATCAGTTTGTCGATCGAAACAAACTTATGAACAGGTCAAAACAACACTAAAGATTATCTTAAAGTTGTGGCAATTCAACTGTAATATAGCAAAACTTGTTCAGTAAATGTATTTAGTACAATTGTGTCCGACCTTATCTGCAAGTGGTGGTGAAAACTCATAAGCAGGCTGCAAGCTGGTTAAATAGCTGTACTTCTGAGTTCATATTTGTTGTACAAGTTAGGGTAGTATTTTAGAGCTGCATGAAATCATGATGTTTTATATATACAGTATACAGCTAGATGCTGTGCATGCAGTGCATTATTAACTTCACCAAAGACAAAGTTAACAAGTTCTAATAAATGACAGAACAGCTCTTAAATTTCTTTTATGGTTTGATGTGTAAGATGTAATTTATTGAATTAAAAACACAGTAAAAAACAACAACAACAACAACAAAAAAAAACATACTTGTACATATTTGCTGTATAAAAGTCTTGTAGTGCAACTGGTTCTGTGCAAAGGAACACAATAAAGCATGTAATGTGTATATGTTATGCTGAAACAGTTCAGTTCACCAAAGTGTTACATAATCCTGAAATGTGATGACTAATATGTTTTTGCTTTTGCACATGGATGCAATTACTCTGTATAGTGTTTTGTAAATATTTGAAAGATGTTGAGTGTTGTGCAATAAGTCACAATTGTGAAATTACTATGCTGTACAGTATATATGTATTTCCACTGGCATGTCATTTGTTAAATTAATGCTTTATTTTCCTGTTGGTTGTAACTGTGTTTTAAATAGTTTGAGTGTAGCTTGCATATGTATTTGTTGGGATTTCTGGGCATAAACACATGAATTGTTCTTTTGCAAATAAAATGTGAAAATCCATCTGTAAAAAATCCCTGTAATCAGTTTCATGTGGATGCAAAAGGAATACATTGACAAATGGTCTTGTTTATTGCAGAAAACCTTTTTCTTTTCTTTTTTTTTCTTTTCTTTTTTTGCTGAGTAACTGGCCTGAGTTGGCTGGTTGTCATTTAGTCCTGACAGTGAATTCCTTTTTTCCACTCAGCAGTAGTGATGTGTTAGAGACTATTCGAGACAGATATACTCACTGGAGGCTTTTAGTTTGTGGCTGGCTCTTGTCTTTTTTTCCTGGGCAGAAGCCAACCATTGTCTTTCTAAGTCCAATATGAGACAGCCTTTCATTGGTCAGGAACTAACAACACATTGTCCTATGTACACAGTGACCTAAGTGAAAGCTTACGTGAAAGCTTTTCATGACAGACCTGAGTTGCTGGGCTGAATTGGCACAATTTAAGACAAAAAAAAAAAAAGAAAAAACCCAACCATATTCCAACAGGAAATGCACTGGGGCTTTGTGCTTTTCACCTAAAACCCAGTGGAAAATTAGTGTATGTGCTGCAGATAAAAACGTTCCGATAAAGAATAAAAACATTCTTTATTTACTGCATTATTTAAAATTACACCACAGCGTTGTTAAGTTCTTGAGTCTGATTAGACAAAAGGCGTTGATTAATTTTCTATAACTGTATCTCTGGCTAGAAGGCAAATCGCAGGCAGATGTGCCAAATGATCTAAGAGAAATAATAACTAGGGATGCTTTTCTGCAAGAAAATGCGAGTGTGATTGCTCCTCATAGCAAATAAAAAAAAAAAAAAGGAAGAGTGTGGCTCAGGGCGGATTGATGTATGTGAATAAAATGAAGTTTGGTGGCTCTCTAATGAAGCAGATCGAGCAGGAAGACTTTGATTTCAAAACCCCGTGTATTTCTATGGGGCCAAAAAAATACATTGCCAATTGGAGAAAAAGGGTAGGACAAAAAAGCAAGAAAAAGATGAGTGCAGGTCATAGCTGATTTCATGTTTGTATTGTGAAATTTTACTTTTGGTGGCTCTCTGATGAAGCAGGAAGACTCTGATTCTGAAAGTCCATTCATTTCAATGAGAAAAAAATAAATAAATGAATGAGTGCATCTTTCCAAAAGCTGTGTAACAGAAAATATGTTTTCCACCACTGGAAACTCTTCACTACAGAAAAGTTTGCACTTTATGGTTTGTAAGTTACATGACAAGCTGCTGTTTGTTTGTCTTATTTCTGTAACTTCAAGAAAGAAAGAAAAAAAGAGGGATTGATTGTTTATAGCTGCTGTAATATAAGTGATAACAAGAACTAACTTGTCTTGTGAACATTCCACAACTATGCATGAATAAGAATTGTAATTCAAAAAAGTCATTCATTAATAAATGAAAAATTCAATCATTAGGAAATGACTGTGCTCTAAGAGGAATAAAACACTTTGGGATTGTCTGCTATGGAAAAAATAATCAACTTTGAGGTGGTAAAAGTAACACTGTTTCGCATAGGGACATAGCACACCACCATTGATTATTTCGCTATAACAGGATGCCCCTGTAATGTTTTATTCCTACATACCAACATCTCTGAATTTTGCCAGTGAATAACTGCAAACATGTTCATTAACTTGTTGTTCAAGTTAGACATTCAGGGTTTAATTCTGATACATATGAAGTTCAGGGATTGTTAATGTTAACTAATTTTTAATCAGTATTTAAAAAATAATTTTATATTGAACCTAATGGTTAAATAGTAGAATTTAAGGGACCCTTAATGTAATGTGTTTCAGAGGCATCTTATTAATCAACAATAAGCCAAAAGTTATATTCCTGAGAAGTATCATGTGCCACGTCTGCTGATGATGATGTCTACTCTACTATAGAAACCATTTCAAAGTAGGAAGTAGATTTTTTTTTTTTTTTTTTTTTTTTTTTGGCCTAACACAGATTGGAGTGATACACAAAGTGAAAAATCCCAGTTCAGTTACTGTACATATAAGCACTAACACCACTCGACCAATCAAATCAGTAGATCGGAACCAGCTGTTGTATAATATTTCTATATATGAGTTTCACAGATGTTGCTAGAATTACAAAAAGGTTCATTTTTATAGAAGAAGACAATCACCAAGCGTCTGTGTTTCCCGCAGAAACTCCACAGCCACTGAGTGCAGCCGAGAGGGTGATGGGTGTCCTCGGATGGGTGATTGCTCTCGGCATTATCCTCAGTATCGCTGCCATCGTATTTGTGGTCAACAGACAGCAGCGGAAGAAGCAAAGTGAAACCGACAGTGACTCGTGGGTACCATACAAATGGCATACAGAATACTGTGCTAGAATTGTTCGTGTGCGTATCTGACTACTGTTTTAGAGAAAAAAGGTAATACAGTAAATGCCATATGTGCTTTGAAATCGAATCACTATAGCTTAGGTGACTACCAATCTATCCTGGATACCAAGAATGGCCTATAAGTGTCATTCACATCATTTGCCTCTGTTACAAGGTGTAGCTATTAAATAATGAGACTGATGCTGTAATACAATTTTAATAAAGAAAAATTTTCTGCAGCTACACGCTTCCACTGATCGAAGCAGTGCATTAAGTCTTCTTCCGATAGTTGTCTCAGAAGCTCCACCATTTTCTTTTTCACTTCTGGAATGGACTTGAAACGAGTTCCATGAGAGCAGAGCTTGATTTTAGGGAACTGAAAAATGTCGCCTGGTGCCAGATCAGGTGAATAGGAAGGGTGGTCAAGTACTTTGATGCATTTCTGGGCCAAAAACCGCTTTACTGGGAGCGCTGTTTGTGCTGGCTCCTTGTCCTTATGAAGGAGGAAACCATTTTCCCACAACTGTGGCATCTTTCTTCGGACCCTTTCTCGCAAAGTTATGACAACCTTTTGCAATAGTTTTGGTTCACTGTTATTATATCAGGAACCCAGTTCTCCATAATTACACCCTTAATGTCAAAGAAAACAATTACCATGGCCTTGAAATTGGGCTTGCTTTGTCGTGCTTTCTTCATCCAGCAAACCACGTGTTTTCCAGTGCACTGACTGTCATTTTGTCTGAGGATCATACTGATCTGGACTGTTCAGTCTCATTATTTAATAGCAGCACCTAACATGTCTATTAATGTTATTTTCACAAGTATATACATGAATGACATTCCTGAATTTCCTGCATGTCTGTCCAAGCTGTTTTTCTGGTTAGTGCTCAACTAAAGCTAGTTTAGTTGGTCAGCCATCATGGTCAAGTGGCTAGATTAGAAAATACTTACTTGTAAACCAGGTTTTGCTGGTGTAATGAATTAGCATGATCTTTCTGTTTGCTTGCTGCACAGGCACATATCATTGATGTTTTTTTTTGTTTGTTTGTGTTTTTTTTGGAAGAGAGGTTTTGCAAGTACCATATGAGTACAGGGTCATTAAGAATAGTCTTGCGGCAGTTTGGTTTTAAAACCCACTCTTTGTGAAAAAAAGATCTTTGTCCTCAACAGGGCCGGCTCTTCTCCTGCCCGTAAAAAGCCTTCTTCTTTTAAAAAGAAACCAGCAGATGACTGCCAGGTAAGACAGCACTCATTCCTTGTGGTTTCTTGGCCGTCTTGAAAAGATGCACTAATGCATTATACCTTGTTTGTTAAGCTGAAAAGGAAGGCATGTGTGCCTCAGGGTTTAGTGTCGGTGAACAGACAGCACCTCCTACTGGTGAGCAGACAAAGACAAATGAACTGTTAAGGTTTCCCTTGTAACTAAAAGAACAGGCGGGTCATACCGTCTTCTCGTAACTCCTGCCCATAAACCAGATTCCGTTGTCTTCATTTCATACAAGCTCTAAAGCAAGAGAGCTGTAATTACTGCAGCAGATCTCTCTCTAATACAGTGCTACACTCTCCACAGAACCATGGCCAGATATACGACGAACTTCCCAACACGCCTGAGTACGTCAATTATCGTCTGCCGTGCAATAAGGACGGCTATCCAGAACAGCATTCTCCACCAGTCCAGCCACCACTCACATTTCTGCCTCAGCACCCATGCACCCAGAGCAGCACGTTCACGTACCCTTCACCACCGGCGCCTGCTTCATACACCTTCCCTAAAGAACAGTATGTATGAGTATGCGCATGCAAACCTCACACTCTTTATCTCCTTCCTTGTACCATTGCTATGTAAAGAATAAATGCAGCCTGGTGTGAAGAAGAGTTTCTGTTACCATCTCGAAGTTGATTACTTACCTATAACGGCATGTCCTGAAGTGTTTTATTATGTTTTATACCACAGCCAACAATAGTGTCCTACTTATCGTAATCTGTTTATAGTTTCATTTAACCAGGGGTGAAAAGTCAACAAAACACGTTGACTCGAGTTAGAGTATGTTATTGTAGTAATAATTTTGCTAATTACTAATGTTTATTCATACATGTTTCTGGCTATGTAGTTAGTTATTTAGCAAATATGGCCCTTGCACATTTGCACTGAGCATTGGCAGCACTGTGGCGTATTTAGCAATTCAAGTAATCATTTCCAACGTGGTATCTTAATTCTGATCAACCGGGACAGAGATGTTCATCTGTCTCTACTGTCTCAGATATTGCTCCTGCTGACAACGTATTTCATCAGGAAACGGCCAAAATCTTATTTTTCAGCAGGGAAATGAGACCTAGCTTGTCTTAAAATTAGATTATTTAAAAAATCTGCACATAAAGCCGTTTAATCGTCTTACAGTCTTCTTATATTAAATGCATTGTGTAATTGTAAATACATTTTTTACCCTGAAACACTGGTCAAAATGCAGTCTATTCAATATTTGATTTTTTTTTTTTAATTCTCATTTTACTTAAGAAATCTACAATTATAGTAAAACACATGATGTAGTTTGTTACTTTCCACCCCTGCATTCAATGTTGTGGGACTTCTGGGCATCACTAAATTGTTACTTATGTTATAGCAGCTCTCAATAGTCCTTGCCTCAAAAGCCTCTCTTTTCACTCTCTCGAAGTTATTAAGGCAAAAATTGCAGCTTGCCGTGTTCCTGAGCAACTGCAGACCGCAAACCCTCGGTCCTGAAGACTTTCCGAAGCCAAACAACTGAAAGATACAGCTTTACCTCTGACTGTTACAAAGCACTGACAGTGGAGACTCCTTCCTTAAGCGTTAAATAAGCATTTCCTTAAACTTCACCATATCAACCATTATCTGTTTATGTGGAGTGTCTGTCGTATGAGTCCCTGCGAATGCTCTTATCATAGAAACCATATTGTATCAGAACAAGCACATAAACCTAACATCAACCTGTTATTTGCATTGCTGTTATAGAAAATTAATCAACGCCTTCTGACCAGTCAGATTCGAGAATTATACAGAACCGCGGTATAACCTTGTCTATTTATTTGCCTATTCATTTGTGATCTTTTTTTGTACATTTTCCTGATGTGTGTGTTTGGTAACATTTTACTCTGTGAAATATGAAGAATAGTTAATTTTTCATGACATCTACGTTCCTTATCTGTGTGAAGTCTGAATCTCTAAATAAGAAAAAAAAATATTGGGGTGGGGGGCATCTCGCATCACGCATCTCTCTCAGTGTATTAAAGATATAATTTTTGTGTATGACTGCCTTTCATTTTGCAATGTTGCTCACAAGTAATAAAAATCCATCTCATTCAAAATCTTTTCCATAACCCTGCAAAATCATTAGACACTTATCCATATTCATGACATCGTTAAGTTATATAATCCCATTTGTATATAAAACAATTCTGATAAATAGCAAGAATAGCCTGTATAGTATATACCTATTTAAAGTTCACACTCTGAGCTTTCTCATATAATTCCATCCATTCCATCGTAATTATCCAAATATGCAGCCTCCATAATATTACAGTGTTCAGCTATGGTGAAGATTTGTTCCTGTTTATAGATTACATAATACAACAGTTAGTTCCAGTCCATGAATTTGATGGGTCGAGTGGCGTTCCAAGCGTGCTTATATTTAGTATCATCTGTGCTCACCGCATACAATTTCACTTCCTAGTGACAATTAGCGACAATAAGTGGACATGGCAAATTATACTTTGTCATGAATATAAAATTTGATTTAAAATATGGCTCATCAGATGAGGATGACAAAATCTTACTGGAAACACCTTTAACAGGGATGTACAAATCAATGTGAGCAAGCTAACCAGGCACCTGACGTGCTATAAAGCAAGTGTGGGTTCATTGGGATCTGTTTTGCTTGTAGAGCAAATATGCCACTTAATCGACATTAATTTCTTGTTTAAAGAACTGTTATATAAAAGCAATCTCACACTTGAGATGATGCTGTTGTACTGACTATCAGCACGGCTTTGACTATCTTAAGCATTCAGCCTACAGCCTCGAGTCTGTGACCGAATCACAGCCTTGCTGATATTCAGTACAACAGCAATCTTTCTTGTGTGATACTGTATTGCTA
Organism: Synodontis membranacea; assembly: GCA_025674565.1. NCBI lineage: Eukaryota > Metazoa > Chordata > Actinopteri > Siluriformes > Mochokidae > Synodontis > Synodontis membranacea. The sequence continues at coordinate 15,702,304 of JAOVYU010000026.1, forward strand.
AAGTAAATCACACTTTGTCCAAAACCAAATCAGTAAATCTGTGTGCTTGATGTCGTTTGAGGCAGATAGGTACAAAAAGATTTTGGATGAGATGGACATCCACTACTTGTAATCCACTACGAGTTTTGCCGTTCAATACCGTACACACAGCCCCCTCCAGAAGTATTGGAATTTCAAGGCCAGTTTTTTTTTTTGTTTGTTTGTTTTTGCTGTAAATGAAGACATGAAGAATTCTTTGTTGCCCTGTTAGATTGACTGCTTAAACAATTAATAGTTCTACATTCTCTACATTTGTACATGAAGACAAGAGAGCTGTCTATGAGAGAAAGCAAGCCATTGTGAAGCTGTGAAGAGAGAGAGATTATCTATGAGGGTCATTGCGTCAGCATTGGTCGTAGCCAGTACAAGAATTTGGAATGTCCCTAAAAAGACACTGGGAATTTTGGTCAAGGAAAACAACAGCAGTTGATGGCAAAAACATTCTGAGAGCGGTGAAGAAAAACCCAAAAAGAACAATCAGTGACATCACCAACTACCTCACCAGGGCAAGAATTAAAGTATCCCAATCTAACTGTTTGAAGAAGACTTTGGGAGCAGAAATATACAGGCCATACCACAAGATGAAAACACTCTGTGTGAATCGAAATACCAGATTGGAATTCGCAAAGACAAAAGAAAGAAAAGTCCTGTCCATGAGATAAAAAGAAAAGAAAAAAAAAAAAACAAGCTCATCAATCAAGCACAGTGGGGGTAGTGTTATGGCTTGGGCTTTCCAGGCTACTTCTTGAACGGGCTCACTAATCTTTATTGATGATGTAACTCATGTAGCAGCAGAAGGAACTCAGAAGACTACAATAACTTTATGTCTGCCAAATTACAGAGAGACATATCCACTTTAGTTTGGAGAAACTTCATCACGCAGCAAGACAGTGAACCAAAACACACTGATAACGCAACAAAGGATTTCATCAGCAGAAAATAAAAAGTGGATGGTTTTAGACTTAACCCTCTCTACTCCAGGGGTGCTGTATCGGGGCTGACCCTTGCACAGTGCTGTGCAAAAGTCGAAACATTTTCAAAAATCAAAAATAAAACATATTATAAAGAACAGTAATTAAAAAACAGTAATTAATAATAAAAACAACAAGAATATTTGGTTTAATGTCCCTTGGCTTTAAAAAAAAAAAAAAAGGTAGTCTTGCATTTAGTCTAAAATTTGTGCAGTTTTATAAGGTGTTTAGTTGGTGTGTTTTACTGAGCATCTTGGACAATGCGCCAAGTCTGCCACCGTTAGACTTTGATTGTCGCACTTGCTTCTTTTTTGTATGCAAACCCCAGCAGCCTTCATTAATTTTTTGTGTTCGTGTGAGAAATGATATGTTATGTTATATGCTGCTTTACTGACATACAAACATTTTCTGTTACATTTAATGCTTTTTAATGCATTATTTTATAAAAATAATGGCCGGAGATATGAAATAATACGATTATAATAAGACTGACCTAATAATGCAGAGGTGATTAAATAAACATCTGTAGCAAATAATTTGTACTAACCAATTAGGGTGAAAGCAACTTTTGGACAGTACTGTTTATATACTGGATGGATGGATGGATGGATTAGTTTCAATGTCTGTGGAAACAGTCACTGTTGCAATGGACTACTCCATGTTGTGACATGGTTATGTGGTGTTACATTGATGCACTTCTGTGTCATTATGTTTATTGTTACTGTTCACTGTTCACTGTTAACATGTAAATTGCATGCTATAAGAATTTGTTTATAGCAATATAATTCAAAATACATTATTTTTTTTCGCACTGTTATTGTTATTTTTCACATTGTTTTCACACTGTTATTTCATACTGCTATTTTTTGAAAGCAGTAATCCACTCAAGGGTGTGCAATACAGTGCTTTTATCGCAGGGTAAGGGTCTTCTTAGGCATTCTTAGAAGGTCTTTGAAGCAGAAACCAAGTAAAAACCATGGTAAATATTTCTTACTGAAGGTAGGCACCTCCTTATTTCTGTATTTTGCCTAGGACCCTAAAATCCATAAATCTACCCCTGTACTTAATGTTAGCCCCCTTAAGGCTAATGGGGTACTCATGGCAAATCATTAAGGCTGAAGGCTGAAAAAAAAATATCGAACATCCCTGTTTTTAATAAATCACACTTTGATAACTACAAAAAAGAGTACTTCTAAGCACCAAAAGTTAATTTTTCAGTTTCAGATAATTTTGACCTAAACACATAAATCATCTTCAGAATTGTTTCATATGAGGGCAGTTGTTGATTAAAAAACTTTACAAAGTTATAATTCTATGTAATAGGCTATAATGTCTGTTTCTCAAGCAATATAGACTGTGTGTTAAATACACCCTTTCATTTTTTCTTTGTGTTCATTATAATTGTGATCTTGTGCATTTAAAATCATTAAAATAAATGAACAAATATTGTTTAGTGTTGTCCTTTTCAATTGATATGTACTGTATATTACCAGTTCTTCAATATTGTACAATGCAAGAGTTCAGATGTTGGTTGGATGGGGTGGCAGGGCAAAACATCTCCCTACACATGAAGTTACGCATCTGAGCTTCTAACTGTCTTAATATTAAAACCATCATCACACTTATAAACTCCTAAAATGTATTCTTCTCTCCTTGAACATTTATTCCCTAATTGTAATAACACTGGCTATCATAGATTTGTCCCTTTACTTTCATACGATATTCTACATATGTTGTACATAGCATTTAAATTTTCATTTCTGATGGTCAAAACAAGGGCCGGAAAAAAAAACCTTTCGGTATGAAGAGCTTGAAAAACAAGTCAAGAATCATGAATCTGTGAATGTGTAGAGGGAATTAAAATATCAATAATGTAGTTGTTAATTGTAAAGGTTATAGCAGCATTAATCACTTTATTGTTAATGAATAAAATGAAAATATTATTAACTATACAGTGAACCCTCGTTTATCACAGTTAATCCGTTCTGGACTCTACCGCGATAAGTGAATTTCCGCGAAGTAGTATTTCTGCGTAGTTAGAGCATAGAAAACCTGTTTACAACCTTCTAAATGCGGTTTTTAACATTATTAGAGCCCACTAGACATGAAATAATACCCAATATTTTGGAAAAAAGTTAATAAAAAATAAAAATAATTGACTCAAGACAACCGACAACTGTCTCGATCAACTTTTTAATGAATATACTGTATTAGAAAAAAACGCGATAGAGTGAAGCCGCGAAATTCGAACCACAAAGTGTCAAGGGTTTACTGTATTGTTATAATTATAATTAAGGAGCCATGCACAATAGATGCTTTGTTTTCTTATCGGATTGCAATGGTTAGTGGAACATTAATACAACCAAATGGAAACATTCTCCAAAGGTTGTCCAAAGGTTTCCACAATACAGTTAGGAGACCGATGAGCCTACCTTTAGACAAAAAGTAAAGGTATGTTTATGTAAAAAAAAAAAAAAAAAAAAAAACTTTCCTGTAAATCTATAGGACAAGCAAAACAAACCTACACTGAATGTTCTAGTAACAAAAAAAAAAAATAATAAAAAATGTTCCCGGAATGTTCTGGGAACCAAATGTCATTAGCTGGGTTATTACAGTAATTCTTAATATTATCATATTGCTTTGGTTATGACTTTATTTATTGATTGATATATTTTATATGTTAAGATTGTTTTTTTTTTTTTTATCAATGCAAGTCTCTGTTATATAGGCCAGCATATAATGAAGCAAAATTAATTAATTTATGTGTTTATAATTGAATAATGTATAAGACACACAGCCCAAATATAAAGCCCAGAAAAGAATAAAGGAATCGGAGAAACAGTGACAAAGAGAAGATAGTTCATAGATCACAATGATCCCCGCAGTGTGCAGTTCTGTTTTTTAATTATGTATAAACCTATGAAAGTGAGAGAGAGCTGGTGTAATTATCCAAGTTACGCAGAAGTAAGTAATGAGAAACTTATTAAAGAGCTATATTACTGTAGCTTGAAATATGGCTTGCTATTAGACCTCAGCATAAGATTGACCTCAAACTGAGAGATGGATAATGAGCACAGAACGAGCTGAGCTGAGTTATAACTAATGCTATTTCTTCATTTGTTGTATGATATCAATTATGTAAAGCCTCTCTTTTGCGTAATTACTCAGAGCTCAGCCCGCCTAACGTGAAGGAATCCAAAACCACAAGGGCGATAGATCCCTGTGTGCTCAATAATGAATGAGAGACAGGTATCAACGCGTCATCTAAAACCCAGTCTCTCCTCTCTACTCCACTGCATTCCTGCAGATGGAGGCTGGGATCAGTGAATAATTCAAGGCAAATCAGTTTACAGAGATTCGATCAGCTCACACACTCATCTTCCCACTGCCTGCTTGGACTGGCCTATATTTATTTGCAAGATATATTTTTTTTCCATTTCTGCCAATTTTTTTGCCATTGTGGATACAGATTGGACGCCTGAGCGTCATGGCACCATGATAAACAGACTGTTAGTGGTGCCTGATTTCTTCATAACTGCACTCCTGCTTCCCCTCCTCCTGCACGGTAAGAGGTCATATATACAGGTCAGAAAATATTCTCTTCTTCTGTGGTATTGCTTTAAAAAACCTAGTGTAGCAACCTTATTTTAGCAGTTTGTGTAAATTAGAATATCTATTAATAATGAGAAACTCAAACTCTTAAAGAAAGTGCCAGAAGCAAATGTTTTGGTTCCCAAAAATTCTTTCTGAGCCTAATATACTGTAATCTTTTTTTTTTTTTTTTTCATCATTTGTTACAGTGCCATGAAAAGCAGAGTAATCATTTTGCAATACAAGGAATACTTTCCACATAATCATGACACCTATAATTAAAAAAAAATTTTAAAATTCATCAGTAAAAAAATTCCTTAGGAAACCAAAAGTGTGAACCAATGAATCACTGATTAAATGTTGTACTACGTTAATTTTTAAGAATACATTAATGCTAACATTTATAGTGGTGTACTGCAGTATAATAATAATAATGTATTTTCCATGCTGTAATGTCATAACCATGGCATTCACAAGCTTTATACACAACATATAAACTCATATTGTTTCTATTGTTGACCATGTTAGAAAGCCTGGATAAGATTATAAATGAAAAAGTAAAATTCCCAGGACATACTAGGGAAAAAAAAAAAAAAAAAAAAGTGGAGTTACTATTACCTCACCAAAGTTTTTTTTTTTTTTTTTTTAATGTTCTGATAACGGCACATCCTGATGTGCCAATGATTATACACTATTTAAATAATAGCTATTTAGCTGGCTATTTAAATAATAAGACTGAACAGTCCAGATCAGTATGAGCCTGAAACAAAACCACAGTCAGTGCACTGGAAAACATGTGGGTCCCCGGATAAAGAAAGCTCGACAAAGTTCAAGTCCAAGTTCAAGGCCATGTTAATTGTTTTCTTTGACATTAGGGGTGTACAGAGAAGTGGGTTCCCAATGAAGTAACAGTGAACCAACACTATTACGAAAAGGTTATATATGGGAAAATTGTTTCCTTCTTCATCAGGCCAATGCACCAACACATATAACAAAACATAAATAGGGAGCGGGTCCACTTCCACAGAGCCAATGTCTTGCACCGCTACTGTAGCCCAGAATGGACAAACCTCTAGTGCCTTCTGTGCTTCATGTTTTTACGAGTGGCAGTGTAAATCTGGATTTAAACTCCAGCAGGGTGTCGAAAGATTATATAAAGAAAAGGAAGAAAAAAAGAAGAGGGAGCTGGTGCTGGCTAACAAATTTGTGAACTCAAATTTTGAAAAATGGAACAAATATTGAATTCATTTTATATTATGTGGAGCATCCAATATACAGGTCCCTGTGAATGAGTTGTTGCTATCGAAATAGTAATGTATTAGAACAAGTGCCTTTGCATAAACCTGTGATTACTTTCAGAGCTGATGTTATAGAAAATTAGTCAACACATTTTGACCAACCAGAATAAAGAATTCACTGGCGCTTAGTACATTATACTAACGTTTGGTGCTTTTCTACAGATACAATATCCATCGCTATCAGCAACTTGAAATTAATCACAGGCCACCCTCAGTGTAAAAATATATCAATATTGTGGGCCCTTGAGAAAGAAGCAAAAAAATATAATATACTATATTCATATGCTATTTAAATATTCATAAAGTCTGAAGACACCAAAGTTATATCAGCCAAATTAGGTGACACCACTCAGTCAGTAATCCAGAAATTGGAAAAAAAAAAAAAAAAAACATTTCTTAATTTTTAATGATGATCCACTGTCTAATATCTACAGGCTTGGAGATCACAGACCCTGGCCAAGTGGCGTACACAGAAAAGAGAATCAGTGGAGTGGTGGAACATGAAGTAACACTGGAATGTGGCCCCTCCCTCCCTGATATCTACATCTGGAGCTTCACCAAACCAGGCACTGAGACAATTCGAGCCGTGGTGTATAACTTTGGCAAGGGCCCAAAGCTGCAACAGCTGGCTCAGGACCTGGGTGACTTAAAAATCATCAATAACAGTGCCTCTCTGTTTACAAGGAAACTTCTTTTAGCTGCAGAGGGCTTGTACACCTGCCAAGCTTTACATGACAGTACAGAGGGAGCAAAGCTTTACTACTACTTCACCTACCTGCAGGTTTTAGGTTAGTGCTGTCCAACTAACCTAAGTTTCTCAGCTGTCCAAGTCATACCAATAACATTAAAGGTACCAACTATGTTTCCTCACTAACTATGTCATTGTTTGCAATTTGGGGCTATGATATGATGAAACTTGTTAAGATTATATACACTGAAGACTCCAATGTAAAAATAATTATTAAATTGATCATGTTAATATAAGCACTTTTATGATGTGTTTAATCTGGTCCCAGTTTTCCATAAGCATCCTGTTCATGTTTCTTTAGTTCAGTTCATGGTTATTTAGTAGAGAGAGTTTTCAGTGTGATGTTCATTTGTCCATATAACAATTTTTCACTGTTTTGGAGAAACTCAGCCTTGCTGTTTCAATTTTTGTTTAAAGAAAAAGGAAAGACACAATAAATAACAAGCTTGGAAATGTTAGCCATAGTGAAACGGGAGTGGCCAAGAAGTGAAACTTGCCTAGGGTCCAAGGGTTTGTATTATGTCACTGGAGTGGATTTTTTTTGCTCAGTGTGTTTTAGTTGAGTGGAATAGATTCTGTCTTTGTATGCCGCTGGATCAGAAAGTAAGAGGGTAACAGGAATGTGATGTTTGCTGAGCTTTGTGAAAACATAGCCTTGGGGGGACAGCTATTTTGTTCCATCTGCTCTGTTTCTCTCCTTCATTTGTCTCTCTTAGACCTGCTCGCTGTTTTACCAAAAGCCCAAGCTTTTAGGTGCTTCTCTGGGTTGTTTTTTCTGTACTCTAACAACCCCTGGTGTAATTTTACCTTAAGTCCCAACATCATTCACAAGTTGTTTTCTCGTACACATTCTTGTATATGAATATCCAAAAGTTTCATATGGTAGTTATGCAGAGAATTTATGCTTTTAGCCTGATGGTGACCCAGCTGTGATGTTCATTACAGTTCCTGTGTTCAACCCCCACATTTGGTTGAGCGACTCCTCAGCAGTTGAAGGCTCGTCATTTTGGATGCGCTGTGATCTGGAGAATGGTACCGAACCCATTCACTACATATGGGAACAGGAGAACCGCAGTGGGCAGGTCAGCATACTAGCTGAGAGCAACAGCAGTCTGATCACCATTAGCTCAGTTGACCGCAACCACACTGGATGGTTCACATGCCTGGCCAGGAACGAGGTCAATCAGCAGCGCAGTGACCGGATCTGGCTAGATGTTTTATGTAAGTGGGGGCTTTTTCCTTTTTCACAAATTTAAGAATCCTGCTTACTATATCAACTTCGGGAAGGGTTCAACCATTTGTCTTCCATTGGAAAAAAAAAACAAATATATATAAGTCAATCGTGTTGAGTCCACCATAAGGTTCAGTGTTTTGAACTCTGCTCTGAAAAGTACTAGATAATTATTATTATTATTATTATTATTATTATTATTATTATTATTATTATATTTTTTTATCCATCCCTTTCACCTCTCTCCCATGAGCTATTCAATCCACAGCATTAATTGTGTTAAAAGTGAACAATAAATTCAGTAGTTTTAGATGGTTTCCGCTTTCTGTCTTTTACTCATTTTGAAAGCCTGTGAAACCTATGAGCTGAAGCATTCCTTTCCACCGTATTATATAATTATGCTTTGTATGGAACCATTCTGTTTAGATGGTCCTGACGTGCCACAGATCAATGCTTCCGTCTACTCAGTAACAGAAGGGGGCTATTCAGCGCTGGAAAAAGGGAACATTTCCTTCGTGTGTCAAGCCACTTCTAAACCACTTTGCCAGTATGTCTGGATCTACAACAAATCAGAGATCTACTCTGGACCACAGCTTACCATCAGCAATATTCTGCGAGTGCATGCAGGACTCTACACCTGCCTAGCTCAAAACACTTACATCAACAGCCATGCTCAGAAAACCATCACTCTCACCATCTACTGTGAGTTCTACTACACACCACTGCTATGTTCATGCTGAACTCATTTCTTGTCTCATGTTTTCTGTCTATATGGATGAGCACTCATTTTACATAGCATTGCATTCCTGCTCTGGCTAAAGCTTCATGAAACAAACCCAAATAGTAAAATTTCTTTCCTTTTTTATTACTGTGTATCATATCATTTTTTTTTAAAAGATGTAAAACAGTGATTCTGTCTCAAAACAAAATTTTGTTTATGCAAAGGCAATAAAATTACAATTATTAAAATTTTCTATTAAAAACCCAAAGAGATTACCCCCTTTTTTCCTTAGAAATACTATACCCCTATTATATATATCAGATTTCATCAGGAACATCTAGCAAAGTCATTGTTAACTTTTAACAATACTAAAAATATCTGTAAATAAATGGGAGTTCTTGAAAAAAAATTCTTTTAACTGCTCGCAAACAGGAATTTTAGTCTACATGTGTCCCCAGTTTCATTAGGTATTACATTTTAAGAAAACTTTACACTTGAAACGATACTGTGTTTAAACCAATATATGCATCCTGATAATTTAAGATCAAAATATGACTAATTACTGTACATGTGTTATTAAACTTACAGTGTATATTTAATTTTACTCATTTAAATAAAGGGTGCCAATACTGCTAGTTTTGACAGTACTATAAAACCTGTATAGTAAATAAAAAAGAATCTCAGATAGACTGGTAAACACTATATTATTGGGATTACATTTAGTAGTATTCATTTACATTATTAAATTGGTACCAGATAGCCAGGATCCAGCATCCTACACAATGTTACTTAATGGGTTTCTTCCCATAGATCCACCAAATGGTGTTCCTTCATGTTCTGTTTTTTCAACAAACAACTACACTGACCTGGGTCTCTTCTGTTCCTGGGAGGGCGGTAACCCTCCAGCTACCCTCAACTGGAGTCCATATGTAAATGGCCAGAACTCACCGGGTATTGCTAACATCACTCGGATTCAGCCAGGACCTGAGGTGGCTAACAACTCCGTATTCACCTGCCATGGCTCACATGTTGCACTGAACAGCACCCGAACATGCAGCACCAGGACATGTAAGTATGAGCTCACTCATACAAATCAGTGTTGCTTGGTGTATTACAAGATTTCAGCAGACCTTAATGAGTTTGATTAGAATGTTAACTATGGAAGATATAAGTTTAAGCAACAATTTAATCAAGATAAATGATTTTTTTTGTTGTTGTTGTTGTTTGATGGCGTACAGTAAAACAATGTGGAAGGTTAGAAACTTGTATGTAGGTGTGTTGGTACTCGGAAGATGGCTCTCTAAAACTTTCTAATGAAGTCATTGGTGCTTGAAGGCAGTCATAAATATTAAATCATCTGTATATGCCCTCTAAAATACTCTTGAAAAAATTTAATCAATATTACCATTGCAATTATCATCACTGAGTTTTCTCAATGTGGAGTTTTTAATCTAGTAAAAATCCCTGAAGGATAAAATCAAAATATGAGACATACAGTACGCTCAATTGACAAACGTGGATGCCTGTCCATTTCATCCATATATTGTTGTTACTCCTTTTCTGTTAATGTAAACACCTAGATTTTTCAACTGAGTATGTCTGTGGATAATTGTGTTCATTCAGCCCCAAGACCATTAATGAGTGCTGACACTGATATTGGGTGAGGAGTACTAGGGTACAGTCAGCATTGCAGTTGATCCGAAAGGTGTTCAGTGGGGTTGAGGCTAGGGCTCTGTGCAGATCACTTGATTTCTTCCATGCCAATCTGGGCAAACCCTGTCTTCATGGAGCTCGCTTTGTGTGCAGGGGCATTGCCAATGCTGGATAATGATTTGGTCCTATTAGTTCCAGTGAAGGGAAATTGCATGCAAAGTTATCCTAGACACCTGTGTGCTTCCAACTCCGTGGCAACAGTTTGTGGAAGAACCATATGTCAGTGCAATGGTCAGGTGTCCAAAGGTTATAACATATATAATATATCCTTGTCCCTAGTTTGTTATGAAATGAAATGACAAAAATTCTAAAAACTCTTAAACCTTTTAAATGTACGGTGTAAGAATTCTCCTTATATGATGTGAATATGATCACTACGGTGAACTCAAAGGCAGACGAATGGAAACTTCTTTTTCTAAGCATCAGGAAAAGAATAATAAGGAGGCTATATCAGAGTTGTAACACAATGCCATCTACTTAGTGCTATTAATATATATAACTCATCTTGTTATCAGACTTAAATCTGATACGAAAATGCTACCAATGTCAGCACTATTTATGTATTCTGGGTTTGAGAGTTCTTCAACCTCAGTGACATCACTTTAGCTCATCATTGGTGTCAACAAGAGATGAGCATTAGACTGGGATTTAATCCCACTCAAACTTGCTTATTTGGATTGGGTATCAATTATGTGTTGTGAATAGCAGTATGGAAAACATTGTATAGAAAAATCGTCTGTTGTATATAGGTACTGTTCAATTGTCAGACCATAACCTGTGTTATGAAATTTGCTCATCCAGTGTTTTGAGTCTTACACCTTCTGGAATTTTGTTTTAGTTGTTGTTGTTTTTTTGTTTTGTTTTTTTCATTTTTGATAGTCTATATCACATCAGTGTTTGCAAACATTCTCTGGTTCCTATAGGGCTGCCCTACGGAGATCCTCAGTGCTCTGCCAATTCCAGCCTTAATAATGACTACCTGATTTTGTCCTGCTCCTGGGAGGGTGGTGTCCCTCGGGCCTTGGTGTGGTGGGCTTCCAGTTCAGGAGACATTCAGGGTTTACAAGAGGAGAACGCCAACATCCTGGTCCTGCGCTCAAGTGCAGCATACAACGGCAAATCCTTTGCATGCCATGCCAAGCATCCACTAATTAAAGAGAGCAAGAAATGTGTGATAATACTAGGTATGGACCACTCAGAAGATGTTCAAAAATAAAATATTGATCAGTATCATTGACAATATTAGTTCTATATTCTACACCACTTCTCTCTTACAGAGAAGCCATTCTTGATGCCTCAGCAGAGTGTGGTTTCGGTTTTTGAGGGCAATGATATCCAGCTCGCCTGCATGTTGAGTAAAACCTACCCCCCAGTCACAAAGTTCCTGTGGTACAACAATTTAAAGCAGCCTTTGGGAGACAAACCCAAGAAGTATGTTGTTCAGCAAGCTGCAACCTGGTTGAACCTGACTGTAAGGGAGACAGACAGCAAGGTGGACAGTGGACAGTACTGGTGCTCTGCTACCAATGCTCTTGGAGGAACGGAGATTTCCGTTTTACTGCTGGTGATGAGTGAGTTGGCAAAACTTATAATGTAAATGAATTTCATGTACAGTATTAAAAAAAAAAAAAAAAAAAAAAAAAAAAGTTATCTGGAGTGTTCATGTTCATTTGGAATGACCACTGGTGCATTTCAATGCCTTCCTGATTCAGGGTACCCAACACCTCCCAATGTGACCATCAGTAAAATAATATACAAAGGGCGTCAGAGGACAGATGTCAACATGGAGTGGTCGGTTCAGGCATATGGTGACATCACTGGGTTCTTTATTGAGTGTCAAAAGCTCACTGTCCCAGTAGAGAAGAGTAACGTTGTCCCTGTCTGGCAGAAAGTGACTGAAAATCTAGAACCCAGTATTCGCAGCTACCAGATCACAGATCTGGATCCCAGTACCATTTATGCATTCCGAGTAACGCCTGTCAATCGCCGTACCGTTGGATATCCTTCTGAGATCAAGAGCCCAGGTGAGAACTGATATTTTAATGTGAAACTTGTTTTATGTCTAACGGCTAAAGTTTCAGTTAGTACATCTGTAGTCTTTACCATTTTACAGTGTCAACACCTGTGTCCAAACCCTACATCCTGCTGAGTGACTTGTCACCTGTGGAAGGAGTATCAGTGTGGATGCACTGTAGTGTGGATGATGGAACTGATCCTATACAGTACTCATTTGAGCAGGAGAGCCGCGGTGGGATGGTCATCATATTGGCTGAGAGCAACAGCAGTTCAATTAACATAACTTCTGTGACTCGGAACCATACTGGCTGGTTCAGGTGCCTGGCCAGGAACGAGGTCAATCAGCAGCGCAGTGATCGAATCTGGTTAGATGTTATATGTGAGTGAGAGCTGCCTTGGTTTCACAATTTCAAATGAAAAAAAAAAATCTGATAATTTTACCCTCGGTATGTTGGTCGCTTCTCTGAATATAGCTTTCTTCTCAGAACTAATTTAGGGGTGTCAGAGCAACCAGGGTGACTACTTATTTTAATTTTACAAACTGTCTTGTTTCTATTCAGTATTATGGTCTATTTTGTATAGATTCCTAACATGTAATTCCATTAATCCATTTAAATTTCAGGTTGTAACAATACAATTTGTGGAAAAGCTCGATACTTTTGTAAGCCACTGTGCTGGGTTTCTCTAATAGATGGTCCGGACGTGCCACAGATTGATGTAACCCCCTACTCAGTAACGGATAGTGGATACTCAGCTCTGGAGAGAGAGACTGTTTCCCTCCTATGTCGAGCCTCGTCTAACCCTCCCAGTCAGTACGTCTGGTTCTACAATAACTCCCAGGTCTACACTGGACCACAGCTTACCATCACCAAGATCCTACGAATACAAACAGGTTACTATGCCTGTCTGGCCCAGAACACTTACCTGAACATCCGCTCCAAGAAAACCATCACTCTCACTGTCTACTGTGAGTTTGAAAGTCTTCTACCTTCTACTGTCATGAGTTTATAGACTTCTAGGTATTGTAGAAGTCTTTGTTTTGATTTCGCTGAACCTACTCATCTGCTATCAGCTAGTATTATAAATAAACATTTCTAACATTTGTTCCATTCGTTAATATTTAATTTTAGAATTCATCTAATAATGTGTCATTGGCAAGGAAGAAGCCTGACCTGGAAGCATCTCAAAAACACATACTGGCAAGACAAAGAGACAACACATTTCTCTAGTAACCATGAACACTAACAAAACAAAGGAACTAGAGAGCAAAATAAGATGAAGTCGCAGGTTCTCACAAGTATGCAAATGAATGAGCAGTGATGCTACAATAAATAATAATGATATTTTCTATTTACTTATACAGTACCTACCTTATATTTGCATATTTCCTTATATACCTTTTTAAGTGCTAATATATGGGGTGTCCTGACTGGCAGTGTACATTGTATATCTACGATCATCAACTCATTATTTTTATATGTTTGGGTAGCACTTTTTTTTTTTTTTTGAAACACTATATGAATACTGGGTAGGGCCACCCTTTGCTTTTAAAACAGCCTCACTATTTCATGGCAAGGATTCCACAAGATGTTGGAAGCATTCCTTTGAGATTCAGGTCCATGTTGGCATGGTTTCATCAGGCAATTCCTACAGATTTTCTCCTATCCTACCACATCCCAACGTTGTTCTTTTGGATTTAGATCCGGTGACTGGGAAGGCCACTGAGGAACACTGAACTCATTTCCATATTAATGTAACTAGTTTGAGATGGTTTTGGTTATTTTTGCTTGTAGCCTGGGCATTATCATATTGGAAATATCCATTAGAAGATGGGTAAATTGTGGCCATGAAGGGATACACGTGGTCAGCAACCAAACTCAAATAGGCTTTTGTTTTCAAGTGAAGACTGATTGCTATTAACATGCTCAAAGTGTGCTAGACATTTCCCACACCATTAAACCAACTTAACCAGCCTGGACCTACTGTATGACACAAGGCAGTTTGCCTCCATGGATTCATGCGATATTTTGACACTTTTGCCCATATAGTGTATCTTTGAGCTCATCTTTCCCAATTTTCTTGTTAATGTTCAAAAGCTTATAAACAGACCTTGTGCTATAAGACATAATATTTTGTTTCCTCAGATCCACCAGACAGCAGTCCATCTTGTTCTATTCTCCCAGTTAACAACTACACTGACCTGGCTCTGTCCTGTTCCTGGAAGGGAGGTTATCCTCTACCTACCATGAGCTGGAGTCCATATGCAAATGGAGACAGTAGAGAGGGTGTTTCTAACATCATTCAGATTCAGCCAGGGCCTGAGACGGCTAACAACTCTGTATTCACCTGCTATGGCGCACATGTTGCACTAAATATAGCCCAAACCTGTATCACTAGAACTTGTAAGTATGGTATATTATTTGCTTCTCAGTAACCTGCCATTATTCAGAATTGTACTACAAATATCTTGTGTGTTCCAGGGCTGCCATATGGAGAGCCCAAGTGTTCTGCGTACGCGACTCGTAATAACGAGTACCTGATGCTGTCCTGCTCCTGGGAGGGTGGAGTCCCTCGGGCTCTCCTGTGGTGGGCTTCTAGTTCAGGAGACATGCAGGGAACATCTGAGGAGAACTCCAACATCCTGGTCCTGCGGTCAAGTGCCACCTATAGTGGCAAAGCATTTGTTTGCCATGCCAAACATCCACTATTTAAAGAGAGCAAGCAGTGTGTGTTAAAATTAGGTACGGACCATTTGTTAAAAAACTGAGAGGGAACACGATGGACAATATAAATTATATATATTCTGAAAGTTATAATATTCTTTTCACTATTGGTTATCACATTGTGAACTGGTTTGCAATATTCTTCCTTTCCAGAGGCACCAGTGTTGATGACACAGCGCAGTGTGGTTTCAGTGTATGAGGGCAATGATGTCCAGCTCACCTGCATCCTGAGTAAAAACTACCCAGCGGTCACAGAGATCAAGTGGTACAATAACTTCAAGCAGAACGTTGGTGAGACACCCAAGAAATATGTCCTTGAGCAAGCTGCTGCCTGGTTTAACCTGACTGTGAGGGAAACAGACAGCAAGATGGACAGTGGACAGTACTGGTGCTCAGCTGCTAATGCTGTCGGAGGAGCAGAGATTCCTGTCTTGCTCCTAGTAATGAGTGAGTATACTGCAGGTGTTTAATATACAACACCTTAGGAAATCTCCATTTAACTGCAACTTGCAATATGGAAGATAATATACTGCATTACAATAGTGATGAACTGTCTAAGTGGCTTTTCTTTCTATATATGTTCAGCATATAGGAAATTGAGAATCATACTTTATATTTTGTAGCCATTTTTTATATGTTAGCAAAAATAAAGTACACCTCTGGAAGTTTAGATCAGTGCAATTTTTGTGTTCATTTGAAAAAAAAAAAAAAAAAAAAGATGCTCAGGCAACATGTAACAGCGTGCTCACCTTCCATAGCTATACTGGCTAACTAATTAGCCTAGCCTTGTATATAGATTAGATTTAATATTTGTATTAATACAAATGAAATAAGAATAACTCCAGTGATGACAACGTTGGTTGCCTTTGCTGTAGCTTTAAAGGCAGAAAAATCAAGAGAAGGAAGGTAAAGAAAAGGAAAGGAAGATAAGGAAGAAGATAGAAGAGGAACCAGCTTTTCCTGGTGCTGGACAACAGATTTAACCACCCAGATTTTAAAAATGGAGGATCATACATATTATTTAACCTGAGAAAAATGAAGGGAGTGTAAGTTAAAGTACTTAGAAGTATGCATCGGGCACCTGACGGCCACCGTACGTTCTAATACACGACTGGAAAAGGAGCTGAACAGGAGGGAAATTCTGTTGGTTGCAATCAACTGAATTCTACATAGTAGACCTTTGAAAAAAATTGCTGAGGTTGCTCATTGCAATTTGAGTAAGTTACCGATTGCAAGTCGAAACTAATAGCACATGGCAATGAGAGATGGTTAACTAAACATATGGTTAGGTAGATGAGCTTATGAGAGCCTAAGAAAGCTTGCAATTGCTTAGCAAAATCACCCATTATTCAGTAAATCCTATGTTTTGTTCAGGAACTAGATTCCTTTTAAAACTAAAAGGAAAGCTATGGAAGTAAAGTATGTATTGTCA
>JAOVYU010000026.1:15723435-15738641 GCA_025674565.1 Synodontis membranacea
TTGTGTGTAATGTTGTGCAAATCTGTGGCGGTGTTTTGCTCCTTGGAGTAGAATTTTGCAAATTGTGTGGAAATTTTTATTTTAGAGTGTAAACAATCGTAAAAAACTGTAACTGACAGTGAAACCCACAAAATGCAAAAAAAAAAAAAAAAAAAAAGATTTCCTCCTCAATGGGCTATATTACAGTAGGACTTAGCAGTTAGCATATTTCTATACAATCCTTGCTACAATGCATTTTATACTGTAACTTTAAAGCTTTGATGAACAAACCTGCAAATTAATGTGCTTGTTCTAATATATTATCACTTCTGTAGTAACAAGAGATGTATGACATACTCTGTCCATGAATTTTAACCATTGATACAGTATGATGAAGTTTTAATAACAGTCAGAGGTGCAGTTTTCTGCCATGGAAATAGTCATGGTAGAATGACACGCTGCATTTTTGTATTATCAACTTCTATAGGGAGGGGGGAAAAAAAGATGATGTTGAGGCGAGCAAATGTTTATAACTGCTATACAGTAAGTGATAACAGGAAATAAACAGTTTCACGGATGTTCCACAACATTACATGTCATTATAAATGGATAAAAACTATGATGTGTCATTCTTTAATAAGTAAAAAGTTGTTAATTTTGTAACAGCACTGTGGAAAAAAAGATGAATAAAACGCATTTCGGAACATGGTGTTATTGGGAAATAATCATCTCAAGGGTAGTTTGTATCACAGTAACCCATTATTGCTTATTTCCTATAACAGCACGCCATCTAGTATTTTAAAAGAGTTTAAAAATATACTGAGTGGCAGAGAGAGAGAGAGAGATAGAAAGGGAGATAGACAGAGAGTTGGAAAATTGCACACAAAGTGAGAGACTATTTAGTGTCCTCTATTAAAGAATCCCACTGAAATTCTAGTGCAATATATATATACAAAATTCATTATGAGTACAAGCAGTACTCAGTTCTTCTGGCTGAATCCACCATCTACACTGTAAACAAAAGAGATAAGACAGAGAGCACATTCTTGCCCATATAAGCCCATGCACATGGCTTGTTCCTGGTGTAGTCGTGTGTTGGAAGCATGCCACAGGGGACAATAATATAAACAACAAAAACAGAGGAATAAATGGGGCCCCAATAAGGACAGATACAAAGCTTTCGTAGTCATACAGAGCTACCCCTTACACTAAAGCTAGACTACAGTAATAACACACTACAGCAAGGCTTTGACACCAAAAAAACCATCCTTTAAAGCTGCATATTCAATGATTGCACTGTAAAGCGAAGTAATGCTAATTACCCAAGGTGCTAGGTGGAAAGTTAAGGGAATGAGGGACCTTAATGAAAAAAAAAATAATAATAATACATTTTATGCTAGACAATGTCTACCTGTCTATCAATCTATCAAATAAGTAACAAATAATAGTAAAAGTGGAGCAGCTATATTGTGACTACTAGTAGATAGTTATCTGTCTGGGTATATTATGTGTAAAAAATTACATTTTAACAGGTCAAAATATGTTTAATGTTAAATGTCTCTAAATTTCCTCATAGTGAGATTATGATGTAATAAATATATTATTATTTTAAGCTTGAAATTATCATTATGTAGGCAGACAATTTCTTTCTTCCTAGAAATAAACTCCTCACATCATAAATTATTTTTTGACGAGCTGAAAATAAAAAAAGAGAGATTCTAAGAATCAAATATTAAAACAATATTAATAATGGCGCTCTGTTGATGGTTACTTTGTTGAGTAAATCCCGGAACCTGCATTTATGCGGACATTTATGCGTAATGCGGTGCTCGTGTTAGGATTGTGCTGTTTGGCCATATAGACTGTTGAGAGCAAGGTCAGTAAAAGACTTCAATAAGCCTAATTCATTAAGTCTAATTCATTGTGTGTATACATTATTGCTCTCAAGTTTCCACGCAGATATTAGATAGCTTTGCTTGCATCTTACAAGTGACAAAAATATCTTGAATATAGTCACATTTATCTAGTATTTCCATATATCATAAACCAAATGTTATTATTATAATATTAAGCCTATATCTAATAAGTTTTTACTGATTTCAAGCTTTCAATCCTCTTATTCTATTGACAGATAATTCTTCATCTTTCTAGAATTATAAATGCTTAAAATGAGCAAAATTATCAGCCAAAAGAAGAATATTTTAAGCTTGCAATCAATATGTATGAAGTAGGTTTAATGATCTTAGATTTGATTTATTGCAATATTGTAATAGGAAATATAAGAAAAAATTTATATTAAACACACCAACAGCCACACACACACACACACACACACACACACACACACACACACACACACAATAAAGCTCTATTATTACTACTACTACTACTACTACAGTACACACACACACACACACACACACACACACACACACAATGAATGATAATAGTACAAATATCTTTTAATGAACTTTTTAAGAAAAAGTACAAAATGCCAAGAAATGGGTTTAATAATCTTATTTTTGGTATATAATAATGTCAACAAGAATTGTATAATTTTATAAATTAATAATTCAGTCTTAACTTTACCTAAAAGAATCTTCAATCACATTATAAACAATGCAGTCACTTTCATTATATGGCTGTTTTAAGGAAAAATCTGTCCATCCATCCATTATACTTTACTGCTTCAATGGGTTGCGGGGAAACTGGAGTGAATTCCAGGTGACATCAGGAGAGATGTGGTATACACAGTGAACAGGCCACCAAACTACCATAGGCCTAAGAAAGGAATGACCCACCATTCACACTGTATTCGCAATTTAGAGTAGCCAGTTGACCCTAATCAACATGAAAACACTGCACTGAAAAGTTCCAGTCGGCCAGCAGGATTGAATCCAGAGCCTTCTTGCTGTGAAACAACATTGCTAACCACTGCACCACCGTGTCACCCCTTAAGGAAAAATCAGTTGCGCTATATTCACATGAATATTGCAGCAGATTTCTTAACAGAGAGTAATTATTGTCTAACGCCATGAAGGATTATCACAATTTTGCCATCATATTCTGAAAAAAGTGAAAAACTAATAACCCTAGCAAAGTTATGACATCAATCTTGTGTATGTTTCCCCGTGACAGTGTTTATATAATTGAATTTAATGTGGGAAACTTTAATTTTTTATGTTTGGCCAATTTTATTTTGGATTGAGTGAAGAACAGGTCTAAAATATACTATAACTGTTGCTCTCATAGTAATAGCAAATCTGGGCAATGCTTTACATCAAATTTCTATTAAACTACTATATATATATATAACACATTAATTAATCCATATAACACATTAATTAACAATAATGCTAGTTAAATAAAGTTTAACATAATGTGTTACCCAAATATGAATAATGTATAGTAATAGAAACATGCCCTTTAGCCACAGAGGAAGCAGGTTCTTGGCTGAATATTTGTAAGGTTCATTAAAAGGCTTTTCTTCATGTATAGTGTTCCAGGTTTTATAGGACAAAGCAAGACTTTCCTACTTTTTCACATGAAACATCTTCTCACACATATAGTAGGTGTATACATGTTATCCATTAAAATGCATTAAAAAAAAGAATACATTTTATTTAGAATGATTTAAGAGAAATAAAGAGAGAAAGAAGAGAAATAAAGGTTCCTTGTCAACAAGGTGATACCACCAACAGTACATATTTTTAATTTTTTGTACATGTGGTATAACAGGAAAAGTATACAATTTAGTAAGGTACAGTGTGTTTGGAGGGCCAGTGTGTGCTTGCTGCATATGAAGGAATGCTAGCATGACCATCTACGCCTCTGTCTTCAATAATGGATAAGGCATCCTCATGTCATCCTAAACCCTGGCTGTATTCCTCCAGCCAGAAATGAGGATCAGTAAATAATTTACGCTATATTAGGTCATGCAGTCTAGATTGGATTATTCTCAGCTTCGCCCAGCCTGTCTACACTGACAAATGCACTGTTTGGACATTATTTTGGTTACCAAGTTGGATTTCCGGCTCTGAAGATATAAGCGTCATGTCACCATGATACAGCGACTGCCCCATATCGCTCTACCTATTTTTATACTTCCTCTTCTGCAAGGTAAGAAGACACAAAGAGTCTGGTTTAATGAAAGTATCGACCTTGCTGTCTTTTTTTTTCCAGAGGTCACAACTAATGCCTCAAATAAAAAAATCAATTATATGCGAATATTATCATCTGCTTACATGTGGCATGCTGTAATGAAAAAATCATCTGCTTACATGTGGCATCCTGTAATGTTAGACTCAAATTTCTGTCACTTGACACTGGAGTCAATCATTTGATATTTGATCATCATCGTTCTTAATAGCAGTAATAACCAGTGCTAATTAAGACATGCTCTGGTGAATGTAGTGGGATGTATTTATGATTTATATATCTATACCTTTGTGTACTGTAAAACAGAGGTGATGAAAATACTGAAGTTCTTTGGTCAAGTAAAATTGCAATTACTCATCTAAGTAAATTAATTGAACCTAAGTAAATCTAAGTAGAAAGGTATAAACTATTTAATTTACTGAAAGTAGGAAACAAAAAGTATGAGAAAGAAAGTATGACAAAAGAAAAACATATCTGTCTTATATCCTACACTTGATTTATGTCAGTACTGTTAAATTACTGCCCCTTTGACCAAGGAAACAGGGATTGTGGAAAAATATCTTGAAAATATCTAAGGCTAACTAACAGTTTTCTGGCTAATTTCTTATATGCTACCTAGCATCATAACTGATGATACAAACTAGCTGAATGATAACCATCACAATACAAACTCCCTTGAAAAAGTCTGCATAGTAGCAGATACACTACAGATTGTATCTTCTTCTTCTTCTTCTTCTTCTTCTAATTCTCATTAGATCTCAAGTTTATATTTGATTTCTATATTTTAGACCAGAGGCTGTGTGAGGCTAAAATATCACTTCATGACTAGAAATATAGAGATGTTTGAGATGTAGTAAGGAGTCTATTGTGTATTGTCTGATAAAAAAAAATGCTATAGAAAAAAAACACATTAATGTTTAATGTATTATGTGAGTTAGAATAAAAACTTTGTAACTTCCTACTTATGTTGTACTGTATACTGTAAGCCATGGATGTCCAAAATCCGTCTCCAGGATAGATGCCAAATACCAATGTATGATGGGTGGCTCGCAAGCTAACATTGTAATTCTTCTTTTCACCTGATGATGGCAGCAGACTGTATTAACACAGTTAGCTGCCTTAAAAAATATAAAACGCCAAGTCACCAGTGAGAAGTGGTTATTTCAAAAGAGCTGAAACCAAAGATACGTTTTCATCAAGAGTAAAAGTAAATGCATATGCTAGTATGTCAAGAGACTGTTGTGGTAATAAAGGATAGTTAATTGTGGTATTTAATATTATGAGACATTATGAAAACAAATCATGGGCAATGTTAAAAAAAAAAAAAAAAAAAACAGTCATGAAAGGATGAAAGGGCAAAGAATCTGAAGCAGAAAGAAGTTACTTCTTATCAAGGGGAAAGGAACATTCCAAGAGCTAATAAGTGGCAATCCACAAGGCAGACCCTTAACTAAAGTGGATTTGCAATCAAGTATTAAAAATGAATAATTTATTAAACTCCTCCTCCTCTTCCTTCCTATTTCGGCTATTCCCAACTAGGGATCGCCACAGTGGATCTTTTTTGTCCGCACGTCTGATTTGGCAGAGATTTTACGCCGGATGCCCTTCCTGACACAACCCTCCCCATTTAACCGGGCTTGGGACCGGAACGCAGGCATACACCAGAGTGTGCACCCCCTTGTGGCTGGGTCTTTGTACAACACCTGGCCTTCTCTGGATGTCTCCCATCCAAGTACTAACCAGGCCTGCCCCTGCTTAGCTTCCGAGAACAAGCAAAATCGGGCCCCCACAGGGCAGCATGGCTGCACCGACTAATTTATTAAACTAATTGTTTAATAATTATTTAATTTATTATTATGATAGGTTAGCTTGTCCGACTACATTTTGTCTATTAAAAAAGGGAAACCAAATATAAAAAGTGCTTTGATTCCCACACTGTTCATCCAGTTTGGATGTGAAAACCACTTCAAATTAAAACTGAAAGTCTGCACTTTCTGCTCAAATTCATTATTTATTTACTATTTATGTCTACTTCTCAAATATACTGTGAAATATTTATGGATAAAATAGACATTTTTATGGACCTGACAGTATGTGAGTGTAGGTATGGATGTTTTGATATCAGGCCTTTGGGTATTTCAATGTGGTTAACTTTGAATAAAGTTTGGATACCCCTGTCTGTAAGTCTTTGTGAGTGTTTTTTTCTTATAGCTCCATATTTGTCTTCAGGCTTGGAGATCACAGACCCTGGGCAAGTGGTGTACAAGGAAGGCAGAATCAGTGGAGTGCTGGAACATGAAGTAATCCTGAAATGTGGCCCTACGCTCCCTGATATCTATATCTGGAGCTTCACCAAACCAGGCACTGAGACGATTCGAGCTGTGGTGTATAACTTTGGAAAGGGTCCAAAGCTACAGCAACTGGCTCAGGACTTGGGCGACCTGAACATCAGTAACAGCGCCTCTCTGTACATAGAAAGGCTTCCTTTAGCAGCAGAGGGCTTATACACCTGCCAGGCTCTGTATGACACTGCTGAAGGAGTCAAGCTTTACTACTACTATATGTATCTGCATGTCCTAGGTTAGTAAGTTCAAAGTTTATCCAGCAGCGGATTATGTTGGGTTTTTTTTTTTTTTTGGTGAAAGTAGGAAAAAGCATAGATAGTCTGTCAGATACCTTTTTATAATGTCAATTTTTGTTATTGTGAAGCTTCCAGAATAGATCTATCAATCGTGGGGGAAATTGCAGTAAATAATCAAAACAGTTACAACTTAAATATTGACAAGCCTTCCCCTTCCTCCAACTCACCAAATATAAGATCTTTTTAAACTATATAAGATCAAATCAATAAATTTCGCAGATTTTTTGGCATGGATTTTTCTTCATCAGTCTCCAACAAAGGCAATGCCATTACTACTTTAAGCCCAATCCGATAATTTGCTACACAAATACTGTTGTTTTAACAGAAATCATTTTCAGCAATTGGCTATGGAAATTTAAAGAGATAGGACTTTTAAATTTTATCTGGCCCATTTTAACTGAGTTGCAATTTACCAGATTTCACCCCATACCTTAGATTTTCAGGCTGGAAGATTGTAAACAAATGGAATGGAAACTTGAAAGGTATCTTTAGAACTATACCATTGTTTTAGGCTTAAAACACTTTAAAACATTACAAATTATACCATATAAATGTATTATTAAATTAAAATACTCATCCTTGTTTTCTCCAATGGCCAATGGCAATAACCTACAGTGCCGGTCTCCAAACCATACATTTTGCAAAGTGGCTCTTCAGCAATTGAGGGTTTGTCATTTTGGATGCGCTGCAGTCTGGAGAATGGCACAGAACCCATACAGTATATCTGGGAACAGGAAAAACCCAGTGGGCAGGTCAGCATTTTGGCCAAGAGCAACAGCAGTCTAATCAACATGACTTTGGTGACCCGCAACCACACAGGTTGGTTCAGGTGTCTGGCCCGGAATGAGGTCAATGAGCAGCACAGTGACCGGATCTGGTTAGATGTCTTATGTGAGTCAAAACTATCATATCATTAAACATTTCAGATGCCTTTCAAATGCATTTCAGTTGCCTCACAAGAGATTTTGAGTTACCTCATTCTTAAAAAAATCAACATATATGTTTTTTCTTTAACCACTGCTTTTATACATATAGTTGGACCTGATCTTCCTCAGATCAGTGGCATAACATATTCAGTAACATCTCAAGGCTTTTCAGTCCTGGAAAAAGGAAACGCCTCCCTCTTGTGTGAAGCGTCCTCTAACCCTCCCAGCCAGTACATCTGGTTCTACAACAACTCAGAGGTCTTCTCTGGACCAAAGCTTACCATCACCAACATCCTCCGTGCAGACACAGGCTACTATGCCTGCTTGGCCCAGAACACTTACCTTAACACCCATTCTAAAACAACCATCAATCTCATTATCTACTGTGAGTTCTCTTACATGCTTCCATGTCCATGAACAAGTCATTTTTTTTCTAGTAGAGATTTTGTGTTTTCATTATTAATTGCCATTATTTAGTAACATGGACTGGCTTCCATTCAGACCTATAGCTAAACAAACATGATACAGAATGAAACTTAATACTCTAAAGCAATTTTGATCTGTTCATCAGAGAGGGTTCCAAGTCTTCTTAAACCATTTTTTTTTTTGAAGATTGTGAAGTCTGGAAATTCTATGATTGTGCTGCAGGAATATGAGAGAAGACCTAACTGGATAGTTTACAGATTAAATATAATGTTGTAAATTCTATAATTACGTGTTATAAAGTCAAATTAAAGGTTCTACTAAATGTTCAATGTTCATGTATAGATCATATTTGCATGCCCTGTTAAGCAGTGGTCTTCTTCTCACAGACCCTCCAGATGGTGTGCCGAATTGTTCTATCTCCCCAGTGAATAACTACACTGACCTGGCCCTCTTCTGCTCATGGAAGGGAGGTTATCCTCCAGCTACTCTCAAATGGAGTCCAAATGTGAATGGTGAGATTCGACAGGGTGTCACTAATGTCACTCAGATTCAGCCAGGTCTGGGGACTGCTAACAACTCTGTATATACCTGCTATGGCTCACATGTTGCCCTAAACATCACTCAGACCTGCAGCACCAGGACATGTGAGTATGGGGTATATTGGCTTTTTTCCCCCTTTACTTATAGTATAGACTTTTGAATTGTGTGATCATAGAACAAGAAAGAGAAAAGGGCTCCAAACAAAAATCATCCCTCCCTCAAAATACAAGAAAAACCTGCATCAAGAGTTTTCTCTGTGCTAGAGCCCAGGTACTTCCCCTGTCAACGACTGTCTTCAAATAAAGTTTAAATGCTTTTAATCTCTGCTTCTGCTTCTAACCCAAGCACTTGAACTAACGCTTCACATGTCTGTCCATCAAACAATCACTTTCATTACATGCTGTACCAAACTCCCTCTAAAAGGGTTTTGGCACGATGGTATTCTTAGTACCCACTGTATCCTATTAAACTAAAAAACAAAATAGAATCATTTCTGTGTAAAACAAGGTTAATGCTCTGCCAACAAACAAAGCCTCCACCATACAGGTCATCACATACAGTAACATGATGGATGATGCTTTTAATGTTTCTTAGGGCTGCCATATGGAGATCCCCAGTGTTCTGCAAATTCCAACCATAGTACTGAGTTCTTGACATTGCCCTGTTCATGGGAGGGTGGATTTCCTCAGGCTCTGCTATGGTGGGCTTCCAGTTCTGGAGAGATGCAGAGTACATCTAAGGAAGCCAACAACACCTTGATCCTGAATTCAAGTGCTACATACAATGGCAAAACCTTTGTGTGTCATGCCAAACATCCACTGATTAAAGAAAGCAAGCAATGTGTGATCAAACTGGGTAAGACATGTTTAAACTGTATACAGTAGTTAACTGGTTTACACCTGAGCTGTTTTGAAATATGTCTCTTTCATTTAGAGATTCCAATATTGATGACTCAGCGCAGTGTGGTTTCAGTGTATGAGGGCAATGATGTTCAGCTCACTTGTATCCTGAGCAAACACTACCCACCAGCCACAGAGATTACCTGGTATAACAACTCAAAGCAGAATGTTGGTGAGACACCCAGGAAGTATGTCCTGCAGCACGATGGTGATTGGTTTAACCTGACGGTGAGGGAGACAGACAGCAAGGCGGACAGTGGACAGTACTGGTGTTCAGCTGTCAATGCTGTTGGAGGAGCAGAGATTTCCATTTTCCTTATGGTGATGAGTGAGTTGTTGCATTGTATGGTTTAACCATGGGCTGATTTGTCATATTGTCCGTTTTCCATCAGGGTGATATTTATCCATTCACTACATATCCATAGTTTGTAGTGGTGTGAATCTTGGGTAGCGTGTTGAGGTTTTCTGTAATTTGAGTGTGATCCTGATTGATTGCATCAATACCTGTTTTCATTTCAACTATCAAACACGTCAATGACTGAATTTTAATCTCATTCTTATTCAGGGTACCCATTGCCTCCAAATGTAACAATCAGTAAGCTCGTTTACAGTGGGCGACAGAGAACAGATGTTAATATGGAATGGCTAATTCAGACGGATGTTAACCTCACTGGGTTCTTAATTGAGTACCAGAGACTCCCTGTCCCTGTAGGGAGGAGTGATATTGCTCCTCTCTGGCAAAAAATTGCAGAAAATCTGGATCCCAGCACCCGCAGCTACCAGATCACCAATCTAGATCCCACCAGCAAATATGCATTCCGTGTAACAGCTGTCAATCATCGTACCATTGGAAACCCTGCAGAGGTCATGAGTCCAGGTGAGAACTGATATCTTACTTTAAACCTAATGAAACATGTTTGATTATCAGTTACTACATCAGCAGCGTTTGCTATTTTACAGTGTCGGTTCCAGTTTCTAAACCATACATCATGTTGAGTGAATTGTCACCTCGGGAAGGTGCATCAGTATGGGTACGCTGTGGTCTGGAAAATGGTACAGATCCTATTTACTATTTCTGGGAGCAGGAGAGTCGCAGTGGTCTGGTCACCATGTTGGCTGAGAGCAACAGCAGTCTAATTAACATCACCTGGGTGACCCGTAACCACACTGGCTGGTTCAGGTGCCTGGCCAGGAATGAGGTCAATCAGCAGAGCAGTGATCGGATCTGGTTGGACGTCATATGTGAGTGAAAGCTGTCACAGAGCCTGTATTCTCCACAAAAGAATCCTGATCAACCCACTATTTAACACAAGTCAGTTCAAATATTGATTATAATGTATGCATTTAAATACTCTATTCTCTTAATAATCTATTCCACTTAGATGGTCCTGACTCGCCACAGGTACATGCCATTGCCTATTCTGCCACAGAAATGGGATTCTCAGTCCTTGAGAAAGAGAATGTCTCCCTTATGTGTCAAGCCTCCTCTAACCCACCCAGTCAATATGTTTGGTTCTACAACAACTCCCAGGTCTACAGTGGACCACGGCTTACCATAACCAATATCACCAGAATGCACTCAGGGAACTACACCTGTCTGGCCAATAACACTTATTTGAAAACTCTCTCCAAGAAAACTATCACACTAGCCGTTTATTGTGAGTGCTACTATACACAACTTATTTGTTACTCCTTATACTTTCAGTTCTTGCTACATAGCAATACACTATCTTTTACAGTTGCACAGAAAGCAAATATACTGTAACTTAGAGTACACTGTCTGCTTCTTCGTAAACTGGTGTTTTGTAATATTTGTCTGTGAATTTCTTTGTACAGTAAGTGTAATCATGCTGTATGTTTTCCATATATTGTTCATTTAGATCCACCAGATGGCTTTCCATTGTGTACCATGTTCCCAGCCAATAACTACTCTGACTTGGCTATTTTCTGTTCCTGGGATGGAGGTTACCCTCCAGCAACCCTGAACTGGAGTCCATATGTGAATGTGAATAGAAACAACAGAGAGGATATTAATAATATCACTTGGATTCAGCCAGGGTTTGGTACGGCTAACAATTCAGTATTCACCTGCTATGGCTCACATGTTGCACTAACCAGCACCCAAAGCTGCAGCACCAGGGCATGTAAGTGTAGGGTCTTCGAGGTAATATGAGTTGTGAATTTATTCAAATGTTTTGACATACAGTAAGTGATTCAAATATTGGCTTGGATTTTGGCCTCTAAAATGTCACACAATCTGATAAATCTTCAAAATTCCACCTGTTTTTCATGTAAATTTCCTGTTGTTCCTAGGGCTGCCCTATGGAGAACCCAGGTGTTCTGCAAATTCCAGTCATAATAATGAGTACCTGGTGCTTTCCTGCTCCTGGGATGGTGGTTTTCCTCGGGCTCTGCTGTGGTGGTCCTCCAGTTCAGGAGACATGAAGGGCACATCTGAGTTAGACACCAGCACCCTGGTCCTGCAATCCAGTGCCAACTACAGTGGCAAAACTTTTGTTTGTCAAACCAAGCATCCACTGGCGAAAGAGAGCAAGCAATGCAGTTTAAAAATGGGTAAGACCTGTTTTATCTCTTTGCTCAAAATAATTTGTTTTCATTGCATTATATTGTACCTCAGCACTTTTGAATTCTTGAATCTAATTGGTCAATAGGTGTTGATAAATTTTTCTAAACAGGAGCTCTGACAGTAGTTTCAGCTGCCACTGAATCATCACTTAAATTAAAATTTATGGAAGGAGTATCCAGTGTCAGCCCTTAGTAACAGTAAATGTGCTGCCATGGGACACAAATTGTGATGGCTAGATGACTTGGTCAGAGCATCTCCAAAATGGCAGGTTTTGTGGGGTATTCCTGGAAAGGAAGTGGTTAGTACTGTACCTACCAAAAGTGGTCCAAGGAAGGACAACTGGTGTACCGGTGACAAGGTCATGGACATCCAAAGGTCACTGATGTGCACGGGAAGCAAAGCCCGTCTGGTCTGATCCCACAGAAGATCTACTGTAGCACAAACTGCTGAAAAGTTAATTCTGGCTATGACAGAAAGGTGTCAGAACACACAGTGCAGTGCAGAAGCACTGGACCATGGAGCAATGGAAGAAGGTGGCCTAATCTGATGAATCCTGTTTTCTTTTGCATCATGTGAATGGCCAAGCGCATGTGCATCACCTACCTAGGGAATAAATGCCACCAGCATGCAATATTGGAAGAAGGTAAGCCGGTGGAGGCAGTGTGATGCTCTGGGCAATGTTCTGCCTGGAAACCTAGAGTCTGGGCATTTATTTGGATGTTATTTTGAGATGTACCACCTGCCTAAGCATTGTTGCAGATCAAGTACACGACTTCATGGCAGTAGTATTCCTTAACGGCAGTTGCCTCTTTCGGAAGGACAATGTGCATTGCCGCACTACAAAATTGCCCAGGAATGGTTTGAGGAACAGGGGAAAAGAGGAAAAGAGTTCAAGATGTTGACTTGACCTCCAACTTCCCGAGATTTCAATTAGATCAAGAATCTGTGGGATGTGCTGGACAAACAAATCAGATCCATAGAGCCCCCACCACACAACTTACAGGACTTAAAGAATCTGCTAATGTCTTGGCACCAGATACCACAGCACACCTTCACAGCTCTGGTGGAGTCCATGCTTCCATGGATCAGAGCTGTTTTTGCAGTAACAAAGGGGATCCACATAATATTAGGCAGGTGGTTTTAATGCTATGACTGATTGATGTAGGTTGCTCTGGATAATAGCATCTGTCTTGCTGTAAATGTAAATGATTATTTTCCTACAGCGGCAAGCCCTGGGTGTCTTATCCCTTATCTCTTACACAGTGTTAAGAAGAATATAGTATGCTGTGGAAGATTTTTTAAGATACACCTATTCTATAAGCCTTAAATTATTACAGAGTTGTTACAGAGTTTTTTTTTTTTAACCTATTTCTGATGTAATATACAATGTCTTCATTCTGTTTATTTGTCATTCAACTAGAGATATTTCGTATGCTTCTCTCTTCCAGAGGCACCAGTCTTGACGACTCAGCGCAGTGTGGTTTCAGTCTTTGAAGGTACTGATGCTGTACTCACTTGCGTACTGAGTAAAAACTACCCTGTTGTCACAGAGATCACCTGGTACAACAATATGAAGCAAAAGGTAGGGGTCAATGCCAGGAAATATATGATTCAGCAAGATGCTGGATGGTCCTTGACTGTAAGACAGACCGATGGCGTGGTGGACAGTGGACAGTACAAGTGTTCTGCTACCAATGCTGTTGGAGCAGCAGAGATCCCAATCATGCTGCTGGTGATAAGTGAGTAATCTTAGTGTATATTTAATGTACAGTTCCAGAGATATTGGTTTGGTGATTTTTGACAATGCGCAGACAATAGTTATTCATTCATCATCACTATCTGACCAACGCTTTACGTGATGTTGATTATCAGTATGCTAGAACTCTAATAGCCTAGCTTAAGCTCATGAATACCAGTTACCAGATCATACGATTTACAACAATTACAGTAAAGTATATTTCAATGCATATGTCAGTAATGTTTGAATTCTAATCCTATAGAGCAAAAAAAAACAAAAAAAAAAAAACCAGGTAGTGTTGCTACCTCTCAATCCAGGGTCCTGTGGTTCGATCCTAAATTCTGGTTACTACAGTATCTGAGGAGAGCTCTGCATGTTCTTTTGACTGTTGGGATTTTAAATACATTGAGTTTCTCCTCTCTGTGAACAATATGCTGGTAGATGAATTGGCTACTCTAATTTGCCCCGGATGTAAATATTCGAAGCCCTATAATGGACAGGTATCAAACCCAGGGAGTATGTCTACTTTGAGCCCAGTGTTCCTGATCTACTATGATCTATTCTTGATCTACAGAATAAAAACATTGGTTACTGAATATGAATGAATCTCAGCGTGCATATAAACGACTAAAAGTATAAAAAGTATTTATTATAAGTATAAATACTAAAAGTATTCATGATAAAGCCCACAAAACATTGACACACTCATTAATGAAGTTAATATGAACCTATTAAAATGACTACAAATCAAGAAAAGCATATTTAGCTTAACAAGACGAAAGACTAGGTTATAGAAAATCAATTTTTAATCTGGATATTTGTGCCTTGCAGTTCCAGTTTCCAAACCCACCATGCTGCTGAGCGATTCTTCTCCAGTGGAAGGCACGTCAGTGTTAATGCGCTGTATTGTGGAAAAGGGCACAGAGCCTATTAGCTACACATGGGAGCAGGAGAGTCAGACTGGGCTGATCACAACTCTGGCCAAGGAAAACAGCAGTGTGGTCAGTGTTACCCGGATTTCCCGTAACCACACGGGATGGTTCAGGTGCCTGGCCAGGAATGAGGTCAATCAGCAGCGTAGTGACTGGATCTGGTTAAATGTCTTATGTGAGTGAGAGTTTTCATACTTTTAACAAGCCTTGCTCCCTACAGTAGATTCCATGGGCTCTGGTATACCAGGCAAATTTCCATTAGATGGATTTTTTCCATCGATGATGCCGCCGATGATTGTCCAAGTGTCTAGGACAGGAGTGTCAAAATAACAAAAAAAAAAAAATCATTTTGTAGAACAATAACATAATACAATATATAG
>JAOVYU010000026.1:15744912-15758651 GCA_025674565.1 Synodontis membranacea
CATTAATACTTCTCATTTTTCTACAGGTCTCCATAACATGATATTTGGCAAGTAAGTGTGATTAATACACTTATATTATAATTAAATATACATATATACATACTACGTGTGTAGCACAGTGCAATTATCTGTATTTCATTAGTCCGTTTAATATCTGTATCTGAATTTAAATTTAAACCCAACGTGAGCTTCTGTAAAAAGGAGAAGTTCTCAAGTTCTCAACCTTAGTTTCAACCAGATGCCCTATGAACCTTTCTGGCAGACAAAAAAAAAAAAAAAAAAATCCAAACCAACAGTGACCCCCATATTTGTGTCTGTATTTATATTTGTTTAGGATATATTAGCTGTTCATTAGAAAAAATGTATTCAAATTTGACTTAATTCCCTTACATTGTTTTTTAATAGATGGTACAGCCAGTCAAGAGAAAATCTACATTTCCCCGAGGATGAAGTTGTTGGAAGTGCTGAGAGGGAGAGATACACAGAAGAAACTAATTCCTCAAATCCAAATTCCAACAAGCAACGTACATAGGCATGTGTTGACCCTACAGTACATTTTTCATAATTGTGATATAACATTAATAATTATAGTGTGCATTTGACTGTTGAAACAGCACTATTCTTCTTCTTCTTCTTCTTCTTTTTATTATTATTGTTTTTGTTGTTGTTGTCGGCATCATCTGGTCTCAAATAGAAATTTGTATTCATGACAAGAAGACTTTAGGATCTCTCTTCAAGTCATATCATTTCATTTTCATTTGAAAATTCTTTTCCAGGACAATCTATGAAATCCCAAAATAGCCATGTGCCTCTTCTCCTCCCCCCTCTTCCAGCGACTGAATTCATCACTATAACCACCACATTGCGCATTCACAGATAAAAAGCAAACTGGGGTTTTTTTTGGTTTTTTTTGTCACACTTGACACAAATATCCTCATTACTAGAGGAAAATATATTACTTAGGGGTAGTAGGACATTTAAAATGCCAGCACTGCCATCTGTTGCACATTAAACAGAGATTTTGTTAAAGTTATGTAGATGGGATTTGCCATTTACTAACTTGCAATTAGAGTAATGCATCACTTGCTACAACTGTTTGCATTTATATTTGAATTAGTCACCAGTTACTGTGATGTAAAAGACTTTTTTTTTTTTATAAGCATGTTCATTTAGTTTTGTTTAACGTTCAGAAGATAACCTTGAGCCTTATCAAAAAACCTGCAAAATAAATACATGTATTTTTAATTTTAATAAGGAATTTTTGAGTACTAGATAATGGGCTAAAATATTTTTTTGATGATGAAGCCTTTGGTATTAATAAAAAAAATACTTCCCTCTTTAAGTGTGCTTTGGTTTGTCATTTATTTCTCATAAGTTGTGTTGTAACAGGTAATAATGAATTCTATGGTATATTATATGAACCTACAGTACAGTACCAGTCAAATGTTTGCACACACCAACCCTCATTCATGGGTTTTTCCTTTATTTTGATAATCTACATTGTCGAACAGTACTAAAGATATCCAAACTATGTCATAACATGTGACATTTATGGAAATATGTGTCAAACAAAACGGTGTAAAAAAAAAATAATAATAACATTTGGTTCATATGTTGGATTGTTCAAAGTAGCCAGCTTTGCACACTATTGGCGTTATCGTAAATAGCTTCATGAGGTTGTCACCTGGAATGATTTTCAGTTAACAGGTGACCTTGTCAAAAGTTCATTAGTGGAAGTTCTTGCCTACTTAATGTGCTTGAGATCATCACTTGTACAGTGTCATGGTAGTGTTTTTGTATTCAACTGTAGTAATCCACATTATGTCAAGAACCACTCAACTAAATAGATTCCATCATTACTTTAAGACATGAAGTGACTCTTGTGTAATGCAAATTAAGGAAAGGCCATTGAATTAGAAAGTGTGTCCAAAAGTACTGTATATAAAAATAATCATCATTTAATAATTTATTTAATGATAAGTATTTTGTTGTAGGATATTGATTCTTAGTGTCCTGTGATACCCATCACTCAAGGAGGATTTCTTCTAAATATCGTAATATTCCAGACCCTACCACAAAAATAATTATGATTTTAAAAATTGTAGACTTTCAGCTTCAAACGTCAATACCGTATTAGAACAGGCCCTGCAGATGACAGATGCCTTTTCTGTGAAATGTAATGAATTCTTTTGGCTGGGGAAAAATAATTGTTCAAGGGTAATTTAAATAGTTAATGGATCTTGTCTCCCCAGAGGGGCCCTAATGGTTCTTGGCTCCCTAAAGGGGCCCTAAGTGGAACCATCTCTGATAAGGAAACACTCAGTTGCAAGGTTTAATATAGAACATTGATGAGCTCCCCAGAGGGACAAGACAGATAATCCTTAATGGTGCTACATTTATTTTTTCGTCTTAAGTATAGAATACGATTGACTGTAAACTCTGTTGTTACAGGGAACTAGTGGAACCACACAAGTAAGATATGATTCCAGGCCAGAATAATACGCTAGTTGCAAACCAGCTAATTATTTTCAAAGTCGTCAAAACAGCAAAAGAATCGGAACGCTTTCATTTCAGGTATAAAAGGTCACTTAAAGGAAAACTCCACAGTAAAACACATTAGATGCACTTGCCATCCACTTTATTAGGAGCAGATTTGCATTTTTGCAGTTATCTAATCAGGCAAATATAGACCAGATGATTTTTTTTTTTTTCTAATCTTCTGTCTGAGTGAGTCTCTGCCCATGATAACCACAGAGTCCTGTTCTTGGTTGACAGAAATGGAACCTGATGTGGTCTTCTACTGTTGTAGCCAAGCTACCACAAGGTTCGATGCTTTGAGGTGCTTTTCTGCACACCACAGTTATGAAGAGTGATTATTTGAGTCACTGTGTCCTTCCTGGAA
Organism: Synodontis membranacea; assembly: GCA_025674565.1. Lineage (NCBI taxonomy): Eukaryota > Metazoa > Chordata > Actinopteri > Siluriformes > Mochokidae > Synodontis > Synodontis membranacea. The sequence continues at coordinate 15,747,815 of JAOVYU010000026.1, forward strand.
GCTCGAACCAATCTGGCCTGTGACCAATTTTCCTCTGACGTTTCTTATCAGCAAGGCACACCCACAGACGTGTCAGTGACTCAGTGTTTTTTTTTTCTGTATTTGCACCATTCTAGGTAAACTCTAGTTTACATAGAACTCTGTTGTGTGTGAAAATCCCAGGAGATCAGCAGTGTTTGAAATACTCAAACCGGCCCATCTGGTACCAACATCCATGCCATGATCAAAGTTGCAGAGATCACACTTTTCTCCCCATTCTGATGTTTGATGTCAAGATCTTGACCTGTATGTTTTGTTTATGTTTGGGTTTTTTTGCATTGTGCTACTGCCACATGATCGGCTGATTAGATATCTGCATGGACGTGCATGTGAACAGGTGTTCCTAATAAAGTAAACAGTAAGTGTATGCTTACAGTGAAATGTCTGTGATGTGTTTAATGATTTTATGTTCAATCAGAGAGAACAATTTTCATTGAGCTCAAACATAACAGTCAGGCTGAAAAACAATAGAGCATGTGCTTCATTTCTTAGTCATTTTCCGACAATGTTCAGTGTCATATTAAAAGAAATCCAGTGTAGAAATAGTGGAGGTAACAGACTTTGGACTCTAATCACAGACTGCAGTGCAGCTATATGGTGCTATGGAGTTATAGCAGCGAGTCAGCTAGGCTAGTTAGCAGTTTTTGGGATGATGATGAGTGTGATAGCATTGACTTTGCTATTACTGTAGCTTAACATTTGAAGCTTTGATACCTAACCTGATTGAGCAGTGTGTACAGATGAGGTGGGAGAACAGAGCCGATTAAAGGACTAAAGCGCTGCTGCACTGATTTCTTTAGGTAGAGATGAATCAAGGTTTTAGTCCCACTGACACTCACATGCACTCAAAAAATACAAATTACAGTATACATTTTTTCATATTTACTCTTCTTATTTTCAGTGTAGGAAAAAGAAAATAGGCAAATTTGTTGATGAAAGACAAAAAATGTCAACTCAGAATTTAATCATAAAATAAATCTTTTGTGCTAACAAATATTGCATATTAATTACAAATAATTAAAGGGTGGATATTACTTTAATGAAGAATTGAGAAATATATTTCATATTTCCTATTACACTGCCAGTCAGACGGTTTAATTTTTTTTAATACAGTTTATACATTATTGGAAATGTAATTATTCAAAATATATATTTTTACAGTTACTCTAAGACTTATTTACTATACACTGGTTTACAATTGAACTTTGGCCTTTTCCAGTTACATAATTTTTTTTTTAATACTCACTTGTACTTTGAAAATGTATTTAACTTGATTCCATTTCTTAAACCAAATATCTTTATTAAAAAAAAAAAAAAAAAGCTTGCAGCTTACAGTATATACAAAAATAGCCATGGTTTTCAGGTAAATTGTACGCGTTTGCTTTTGAGAAGGCACGGATCAGTGTGTTTGTTCACATTACACGGACATGTAACACGAGAACCTCATCAATGAATGTAGAGAGCTCTTAGTTTCCCTTCCCTGGCTGAACACAATATTGCTGTTGGTTGAAATATGACTCTGTATTAGACATTTGCACAGTAGTGACCTCAAACAGAGAGACGGATGAGGTCGCACGCTCAATCAGCATCTGTGATTAAATTACTCTCATCTCGTGGCATGAGTGTGCAAAGATTGCCCGGTTTAAGCTAGGAGGGTATGATAAGAATTGACCTACTGTAGCTAAGATGTTTCTTTAATTATAACATTTAAATCAATTGGCAAGATTACTATGAGGTGATAATTCATTGTAAACATTCTTTCAAATACTGGTTTAATGTAATAGCAGATTTATTTATTTATTTATTTATTTATTTATTTATTTATTTATTTCAGAATATTGTATCCATTGAGAGTGTGTACTAGAAAAGGGTCATGACCAGGATCATTTTGTAGGAATGTAAAATCATTGTTTGGACAGAGTGTGCTGTAGGTGTAGGTAAGTCTCCCGCCTGCTGTGTGTGTGAAGCAATGGAAAGGTACAAAGACCACAGATCCTGGTGTGCTGCTGAATAATGAATAAGACACAAGTATCATCGCGTCATCTAAAACCCAGTCTCTCCTCTCAACCCCACTGTATTCCTGCAAATGGAAAGGTGGGGTTTGGGGGCTAGAGTGTGTGTGTGTGTGTGTGTGTGTGAGAGTGAATAATTCAAGCCAAATCAGTTTACAGAGACTCAATCAGCTCTTACTCAGCTTCTCACTGCCTGTGTACACCATTGCTTGGACCGGACACTGCTTATTTTCTGGATATTTTTCGACAGATTTAAATTTTTTGGGGGGGGGATTTCTGATGGACCTTTTCTTCCTAAAGGATATGGCGTTGGTCACCTGAGCGTCATGGCACCATGGTACACAGACTGTTAGGGCTGGCTGATTTCTCCCTAACTGTATTTCTGCTTCCTCTCCTTCTGCATGGTAAGAGGTCACACACTTAAGATAAATGCAACTTGGGATAAACTTCTGCCACTGCAATTACTAAATGCTGTATTCTCATTATTTACTTGTCACATTGGCTGTAATAAAAATGCACTGAGGAGATCATAAAATTCAGAAAGATTGCTCAGACTGAATTTTAGTACCACTGAAAGTTAGTGCCATCACCCAATAAAAGCACATCTCGGAGTATTTTATTCCTTTAATAAAATCGCTATTTTTCAACACTTGTGTTATTTATTAAGAAACAACACGTTTCATGTTATATTAATTCAGAGTTACATTTAAGGTTAAACAACTTCAGTAAAACAAGTTCTTGTTAGTGCTTATGTTATAGCAGTTGTTACCTCACTAGCCTCTCCTTTTTTTCTCTCTCTCTTGACGACACAAACACGTAGCTAGTCATGTTACCGAGAAACTGCGATGTGCAACTCTTTTGTGTCCGAAATGTTACAGCTGTATCTCTGACTTTTACAAAGCACTGACATTGTCGACTCCTTCCAAAAACGTTTTTCAAAAATTATAAATGTTTTCTTACAGAAGTCTTCATCGTATCAACAAAAATACATATCCTTTTATGAGTCTCTGCCTTACAAGTCCCCAAGTTAGAAAACTTTTACTATAGAAACGATCACTTATTAGAACGAGTGCATTAATACGAACATGTCATTTGCACCTGCATTACCGTCTGAACTGCTGTTACAGAAAAGTAATCAACAACTTCTGACCAAGCCGAAGGTGCCGTGGTACATCTGTTAATAATTGGCTCTGGTAATGCTTTATGCTTTCAGGTCTGGAGATCATGGACCCAGGGCAAGTCATTTACAGAGAAACCAGGACCAATGGAGTGGTGGACAAAGGAGTGATCCTGGAATGTGGCCCCACTCTCCCTGATATCTACATCTGGAGCTTTACCAAACCAGGCACTGAGACGATTCGAGCCGTAGTGTATAACTTTGGGAAGGGTCCAAAGCTGCAGCAGCTGGCCAAGGATTTGGGTGACCTGAACGTCATCAGTAACAGCGCCTCTCTATCCATAACGAAGCTTCCTCTAGCAGCAGAGGGCTTATACACCTGCCAGGCTCTCTATGACACTGCTGAAGGAGCCAAGTTTTACTATTACTATGTGTATCTGCGTGTTTTAGGTTAGTGACTAGTGTTTAGGGTGAGATCTAATACAGAATGAGCTCAACAGTATTTCTTACATGGGAAAGTCAATCCTTTAATGCGTCAGAGTCTAGGTTGTCCTCTAAATACTGATCAGCACAAGGTTTCAAGTTGCATCTGGAAGAGAATTGAACAACATAGAAAAGAAAGTTAATCTGAAGCTCAACTACAAATCTGAACAATAATGTTTTACAGGCTTCATTACAGATTACGTTACAAAAAGAATTTGTTATGTTGAATATGTTCTTAAAGAGTTACATTTTGTTTTAAAGAAACCATTCATTGCTAACATTTAAGGAGTGTTAGGAATAAATATTGCCTCCAGAAATGTTACATAGCCACTGCAGGTTTACTGCAAATGACGATTGTATTAACAGTTGTAAATTAACAAAAATGTAGGTATATTAGTAAAATGTGCTTTATGCAAAATTTGAAAACATATATCGGTTGGGTATTTTGATACACCTGACTAGCAGTGAAGCAGGATTTAAGTAATTGCAACATTGCAAATATATTTAAGGGATGTATTAGTGATTTCCTTAATCACTGTAATAGTTGGCCAATTCAAGATACCATCTATAGGTAAACCATAGATGGTCCTTTCACAAAATCATATGATGTATTGGAAAAACCTTAAGACATTTTCCTGAATAGTTGTTTCCAATTGTTATGGAAACAATTTTGCAGTTACTTAGACTGTGTTAGTCTACCTTACCTATTATGTACTCCTTTTACATAATCCTGTACAGATCCTAATCAAGCCATGGTTAAATTCTGTTAGTTGTCAGGTCCAGGTGAGTACTTTCATCACGGTCAGCAAAGGGTACTTCTCTCACGACTGTGACCCAGGCGTTACTGCTAGCAAAGCTATCATGTGTCCATGGTGGGGTTAATATCAGACATCTATAAAGGCAGCTAATGTATACAGAAGCTGAGCAAGTGTGAACAGAAATATTTCACAAGACCTGGTAAATCTAGTCTATTCTCTGTAGACTGGTGTTTTTCTCTACTGAATTATCAGCAGCAATACCAAATACAGCATGAATAACTAGCAGGTATGTTGTCTCAAGACACATAATAATAAGTGAATCTTTTTTTCTACTATGGCAATGCTGTACTAATGTTAGCTTTTTGTTAGTTTTTTTCCCCCTTGTGTAATATGAAGTTATTCAGAAAGAGAGAAGTGAATCATAAAGTATTCATGCCTTGCATTTCAAGATTATTGCATTTATTACTATTGCATTACAAATATTAACATTGGGTTTAAAAAAAAAAAAAAAACCTTCTTCGCTAATTTTGGCTAGATCAACTATAAAAATCACAAAAATCAAAAGTAATCTCAGGATTTCAGAATTTGCCAGTTACAGTTTAAAAAAAAAAAATGGTCTGGAGGGCTCAAGACCTCTTAAAATCTCCATAGTTTTAGGATGACCCTGTGACAAAACATGTCAGCAAGATTACATAGATAGCTAAAGAAAAATGATTACGGCCAATCCATTTCTCTATACTTGCAAGACATAGCTATCACATGTATAGTGTCTATGTATTGATGTCATGCTTGCTAGTTAACAAGATTACTGATCATAGTAATGCTGTGTCCTACAGTGCCTGTGTCCAAACCCTACATCCTTCTGAGCGATTCCTCACCAATAGAGGGTGCATCAGTGTGGATGCGCTGTGGTCTAGAGAATGGCACAGGCCCAATTAATTATGTCTGGGAACAGGAGAACCACAGCGGGCAGGTCATCAAACTGGCTGAGAGCGACAGCAATCTGATCAATATCACCTCAGTAAGCCGCAACCACACAGGCTGGTTCAGGTGCCTGGCAAGGAACGAGGTCAATCAGCAGATTGGTGATCGTATCTGGTTAGACGTCATATGTGAGTGAGAGCTTGGACAACCGGCTGTTTCTTTTATATATCCATTCCGTACATTTTCAGTGCAGCAGTCCCTTACACAAATGTTCCATTTCTTTAGTTGGGCCAGATCTGCCCCAGATTGATGTAACCCCCTACTCAGTAACGGATCGAGGATACTCAGCTCTGGAGAGAGAGACTGTTTCTCTTCTATGCCAAGCCTCGTCAAACCCTCCCAGTCAGTACGTCTGGTTCTACAATAACTCCCAAGTCTACACTGGTCCACAGCTTACCATCACCAAGATCCTACGAATGCACACAGGCTATTACGCCTGTCTGGCCCAGAACACTTACCTGAACACCCGCTCCAAGAAAACCATCACTCTCACTGTCTACTGTGAGTCTTCTACTGTCATTATATTATTTGGATCATATGGCCATTTCCTGTTTCCATGCAACCTCTTCTGGTCAACTACCAATGTTGCCCTTCTGAACTTTACTTGTTTATCATTCATACCTTTGCTTCCAATTATACTTTCCCCTATACCCATGCATCCACATACACATGTTGTTATCCACTGACTGGGGATGTGCAGCAAAATATTGTTCTCTGTCTACAACAAGCGTCTGGATGAGGTAAAGACAACTTTCTGGCAGCTGTAACAAGGTATAGAGCTATGTTATTCTTCTCCCTCTTTCAGTACAAGCAACGGAAGGCGTTCCTGTCATGATCTCAGAGGCATTAACTATACCAAGGTGGTTAGCATATCCTGATTTGGGCATCCAGACACTAGACTTTTCTGAATATGTGTAACTTTATGGCATTAATATTGGCATAATAATATTCTATTGCCCAAAGTAGCTAAAATGCAGTAGCCCATATTGCCCTTCAATGTGTTCCATCTAGCTAGCATAATATACATTTCCTCTGGCTCTTAGGTCCTGTCTTCTCTGGATTAGTTCCTACCCTAAATTAATGTAGGGTTTTTCAATGATTTTCTTCTCGCAGATCCACCAGATGGTGTACCATCTTGTTATATCTTACCAACTAATAACTACAATGACTTAGCTCTCATCTGTTCCTGGGTGGGAGGTTACCCTGCAGCTACCCTGAACTGGAGCCCATATGTGAACGGAGACATCTCTCAGGGTGTCTCTAACATCACTCGGATTCAGCCAGGGCCTGAGACAGCTAACAACTCTGTATTCACTTGCTATGGCTCACATGCGGCACTTAGTTTCCCACAGCGCTGTAGCACCAAGACATGTGAGTACTCTGGTTTACTAACCTAACCACAAAATAGGCTTATGAATATCAGAATAAATATTAAGTTATTGAGAACTTTCCTAAGTTGATGTCATTGAGAACTTTCCTAATTTAGTATCAAAACTTAGACTATGAAGTTTAAGCCTTTAGTCCAAATACCCCATGTTTCCCAGGGCTACCAATTGAAGAACCCCAGTGTTATGCATATGCAACTCGTAATAACGAGTACTTGATGCTGTCCTGCTCCTGGGAGGGTGGTTTCCCTCGGGCTCTCCTGTGGTGGGCTTCTAGTTCAGGAGACATGCAGGGAACATCTGAGGAGAACTCCAACATCCTGGTCCTGCGCTCCAGTGCCACCTACAGCGGCAAGGCATTTGTTTGCCATGCCAAACATCCACTTGTTAATGAGATCAAGCAGTGTGTGTTAAAATTAGGTAAGGACTGTTCATTCAGAGGCAGCATTTAATTGCTGGTTTTATTGTACTTAAGGTATTGTGCAGAGTAAGGACCAGTATCCTATCAGCTAGTCATTCATTGTTTCTTCCAGAGGCACCAGTTTTGATGACTCAGCGCAGTGTTGTTTCAGTGTATGAGGGAAGTGATGTCCAGCTCACCTGCATCCTGAGCAAAAACTATCCTGCAGTCACAGAAATCACTTGGTACAATAATATGAAACAAAAGGTGGGTGACAGTGGCACACCCAAGAAGTATGTTCTTCAGCAAGCTGCAGCTTGGTCCAACCTGACTGTCCGGGAAACAGATGGCATGGTGGATGGTGGACAATACTGGTGTTCGGCTACCAATGCTGTTGGAGGAGCAGAGATTCCCATCTTACTGGTGGTGCTTAGTGAGTGTACCACAGTTTTCTGTGGTCTGATGTCTTGCAGTAATTTTTTTGTAGTGGATTTTGTAACAGAGTTGTTTTTGTTACTGAATGACTATAGTGGATTTTTTTTAAGTAAACTGATAGGTCTATCTTTAACTGATATTGTAGTAAAGCAGTCTTTAGAAAATGTGATTAAATATTGTCTAATAAACTCGTAAAAAAAAATTCATAAATTGAATAGTAGACTGCTGTGGTATTCCTCAAGGTACCATTCTGGGACAACTGTGGTTTCTTTCATATATTAATGATATGTGTTTCTTATTCTAGTTATCATTTTAAATTTGCATTGCTATTTTTTTTTTTTTTTTATTTATTTTTTTTACATTTCTGGAAACCACACATACTAACAATTATGTGTGTAATTATTTAAGCAGTTTGCTTTTGCTGTAATTCCTAGAAGCTAAACTGAATTCATGAGTATTTTTTTAGCTCATTTATGAGCAGATTGATACAAATAGTAAAAATATTGCCAGACTCCAAGTCAGAACTGTTTAGTGAGGCATTCTAGGAGCTGATTTCCAAACAATAACTACTTTTTCAAAAGAAAGAATTGGCTGGGGCATGATTAGGTGATCTTGTGAACTTGCTGGTCAAATAACATGATTATATAACATGATGAAATAACATTAGAAGGTGTTCACTGAATACATATTACACATCTAGTTACGTGTTTATGACTGAATTTCCATTCAGGGTACCCAATGCCTCCAAACGTCACCATCAGTAAGATTATGTACAGCAGTCGTCAACGGACAGATGTTAATGTGGAATGGCTGATCCTGTCAGATGATGACTTTACTGGGTTCTTCATAGAGCGCCAAAATCTTCCCTTCCCTCTCTGGCAAAAAGTGGTAGGAGACCTGGACCCCAGCACCCGAAGCTACCAAATCACCAACCTGGATCCATCTAGCACGTATGAGTTCCGAATCACGGCTGTCAATCGCCGCACTATTGGATATCCCTCAGAGGTCAAGAGCCCAGGTGGGAACTGATGTGAAATAAATATATATGAGGTCTGCATAATGTGATAATAACTACAGATTGTCACTGGTACAGTCAGCTAAGACATGTAATGGTGTCTGACATCTGATCTTTAATTTTGTACTGCATCTACAAAGCTAATGTACAGGTACTGGAATAACAGCCGTTCCTGAGTTGAAGTCTGTGCGTTAGATCAGATCACATTATAAAGTGCAGAACAAAGGGTATTCGAGGTCCAGGCTTGCGAACATGTAGATGAAAAAAAAAAAAAAAAAAAAAAAAAAAAGGGGCCAAAAGACAAAATTGGAAAAAATTTACTTTTAATGGTCTGAACAGCAGACAATTGGTCAGGAAATTAGCAAGAATTAAGCAAAGAGTTAAAGTAACTTGGTATGGGATGGAATTTCCCTTTGCCTTTCCTTTTCCTTAAATGTTTGAGTCTTGCGAGTAAATTTGGGCACAGCGTTTTATAGAAAGAAAAGTCAATGTTGTTCAACTCAGTGCTAAAGGTTTTAATGGTTTTAACTTTTGCATACAAGAAGTCTGTGTAAGTAAATTCCCCTGTTTCCTGCTTTCCTCCAAAACGGAAATGTTTTTTTTTTTAGTTCTTGTTAATTTTCTGGCCAACTTGTTGTTAAGCTTAATATTTTGCAATTCAGGGTTTGGCCCTTTTATTTTTTACCCAGGAGTCTAGTGTACTTATTAAGCAAGTCAAACTTTGGGAGGCGGAGCTAAATAAAACTGTGCAATTGTCCAAAATGGCCAACCTCTACAGTGTCCAGCAACACGGTGAAATTTTATAATATACTGTCTTAAACCACTCTGGCAGGTGAACGGGATGCGGTTTAAGGCAGAAGTTTGCAACACTAGCCTTGTAGCTTTATTACAAAATTAGAGCAGTTGGACACCTAACATGTCTCTGAATATTTTTGACGTAACAGAAAACTTTATACTGCTTTTATAACTATAACTATGTTTGATAAAGCAGTTTCTGTTAATTCCACTGACCGCGAGCAAGCTAACAGAAATGGTTCTTTTTGTTTTTGTCTTGTCTTGTCTACTTAGGTGAAATGCACCATTACAACTTCACCACTTAACTACAGCAACAAACAAACCACACGCACTCGCTCTGACACACTGTCTCTGTCTGTCATCTGATTCTCTGACCTTTCCTAACGTTTACTGTTGCACTGTATTCCTCTTTTCCTGTTTGTCTTTGTAAGAATTAAGGCTATTGCAAAATATTAACAAAATACTATCTGCATTAAAGAGAAGCATTATCATTTGCACATTAACTAGTTCAGGTCGTAAAGAATGAAAACATTTATTATACCAAAGGATGTTAAAGGCAAATTATGTGAAATTATATCCAGATGGATAATAATCAAGGTTCGCTATCTTTCAGCTCTTCCAGGCTTTAATGCTTATCCTGCTGTTATTGGAGCAGCTATTGGAGGCATGCTTGTGGCAACGATAGCTACAGTACTGCTGTTCATGTTTGTGGTGAGGAATCGCAACAACAACCCACGTAAGTGTGACATTTGGACAAGGGTATCACTTTGAATTATGTCAGTGTGCAAATTGCATTTCGTGTTCATCATTAGCTAATACAATGTTGCAAACTTATTTCTGCAGGACTTCATGATTTGATATTTGGCAGGTATGTATGACAAGCTAGAACTGTTCTTCTTGATTATGAATTTATGATTTTTTTTTAATTTAACATTATTTATCAGTGTTTTAGAACTGGAATAATCATATCATTTCAAAGATGATCGATCTTGCCAGGCAATTGATTTAAAAATTTTAGTGGGGGGGGGGGGGTTTAATTTTTATTATTATTCTTTTTTTTATTATTTCAGTTTACAATTAGCTCCACCAACACACAGAATAGAGTTGCTTAACTTTTTCCTTAAAGGACCTGCTCACCCTTCCCAGAATCCTTTGTGCCATGTACCGAGATGGTAGCGACATTGCAAAAACAATCTGCAACAATCTGACGACATCCTAGGCCACGGATCTTAAACTTTAACATGAAATTAAAGATATTTTATCAAGGTATCTATAATTTAAAGTCTTTTGATTGATCCATTCTGTTTTCATATAGTTATAATATGGTAATGGACCAGAACTGGCCTTGTTCGCGTCACGCTCAGTGTGAGGGAAAGAAAAGGTGAGGCGTATTTTGTTCAAAACTTTCATGTAG
>JAOVYU010000026.1:15863169-15874839 GCA_025674565.1 Synodontis membranacea
AGATCTTTGAGTTCAGCTCATGCAAAATGGGAGCAAAACCGAAAGTGTTGCGTTTATATTTTTGTTCAGTATAGATCGTGTCAGTAGTGACTGCAGTAGCTGTTATTGTTAGTCTAACTGTATTTTAACAGGTTTGACTGCTGTAATATAGTTCATGAGGATGCAAATTTTAATACTGAAACATAGCTTGCCAGATATGTGGGAGGGCATATTCATGTAAGTTGATAGATCCTGCCATTTTAATGAGAATAAGGTCAAAAAATGTGCTGCCTAATTTTCTATACTTGCAGCTCTTGTAATAGTGCAGCTACAAATTAGAGATTTATTGCACTGGACATAATGTTACCATTTAGCTCTTGAACACTTTTCGTAACTTTTGTTTGGGGAAAAAAAAAAAAAAAGACAGGGAAGAATTGTTTTATAGATACTATATAGTAAGTGAGAGACATGTAACAATGTTAAATGTAACTGTAAATGGATAATAAAAAAAGCATGACATCTATCATTAATGAATTTAAAACTTGTAGTCGATGTAGAACTGCTGTGGTATAAAAGAAATAAAAAAAAAGATGGATAGAAAAATTATCAACTTTGGGTTTCACAGCATCATGCTGTTGCATCCTTATTTTATTTTATTTTTTTTAAGTTTGATTCCTTTCATAACAGCTGCATGTATAGTAATGTAAATAAATACTTGGAAAATGACAAATTTCTTGTTATTTTAGCTGTCTAATTTAATTTGCTTTATGTTTAAATATGTTGCTTTTTAAATTTTAGGTACTAAATTCTGAGTTCATGATTTGAGTCTGATTTAGAAATAATTTTTTAATAATATTTTTGTAACCTTTTTATGGTTTCGCGTTTACATTTTCTCAGTTTCTATGTTTCTATTACATTTTCTACATACTTATGTAAGAGGGCTAGTTTTTCCATTGTTTTCGAAATGTATAGACAAATTCCAGGAAGGGACCCCAGGTTAGCCACAACAGCCAATCAGTTATCACCATTGTTCCCGGTTCTTTGTTTTCCATTTTAAACTCTCGTCTTGGAGATATTTACAAGTAATAAAAGCAAGTTCCATTCGTAATCACTTTTCACACCTACACAATATGCTTCTTGAAGTCTGTGGTTGATGAATGAACATTTAGTTTGTGGTGTCATGACCAAAGATTACTTGTTCGTACAAAAAAAATGTTTTGGAAATAAATTATAATTATTATATATTTTTTATTTTCTTCTATTTTATTATATTCTAAGTGAAAATCTTCCTTCTGCGTGTACCCTGATTTTTAATTTGATATGCCCATGATTACGATGAATAATTTAACCCTTTATCAGGCAAGAAAACATATTTGGTAACTTCAGTGGTCATCTAAAATGGCTGCATAGGACCACATGGATTTGAGTTTTGAATTTTAGTCCTAAATAAATGTTCCTTTAAGTTGAAGTGTTATTTGTTTCTTATATGTTTTATATATACAGGCAGTTCCAGCGTTATGGATGTGACATGTTTTCCAAAGTAACAAAGAGGCACAATTTGTTCATTACAATTTACACTGATGTAAACAAGCTTTTCATCATTCTTTGTGTAGCATAAACTTATCCTATTAACTGTTATGGGCATGACTTGGCTATGGAACTGCCCATGCACGTTTTGGAAACATTTTTACCCTAGTCTGGCAAGGAACCATATATGATAACTTTATTGATCTTGATTTGCAACATAAAAATGAAAAACTTCAAAAAATATATATTAAATTTGTGCCCTATAAAGGGTTAATTTTGCTAATTAGTGCACTTTTGAGTGCACTTTAGCAGTTTTCTTCGGAATAGGGTTGGCAATACTGGAAATTAGCTAGCAGGAATGTAATGGTGATCTGCGTTCCAATAATTGTGCATCTAATGCTATTGCACTGTTTGAGCACCAGAGGTCTCAATTTGTGCCAACCATAAAATACATAGAGATTGTGCTGAGCCCAGTAGCTCCAGACCACAATGTCCAACATACATTATATGTTCTATGGTTATATGGAGAGGTTATAATCATTAAAAAGAACTCAGTAACGCCCAAATGACACCAGCCCCGCTCATCTCTAATGTACAGTGTCTCAGAAACAGGTTGTGGAAATCTTGCCATTTTTGCTGACTTTGGAGCTCCATTTCAGTTTAAAAAGACACCTCAAGTGTTGCTACAGAGCTTGTTGTGTTTCACGTGATCATTTTCCATGGGTTAGAGATTTTTGATAAATCAGTAAATTTTGGGGCGAATTTAGAAATGTTTTTCTTTTTTCTTTTTCTTTTTTTTAAGATATGGTGCATTTTGTTTACAATATTAAACCTCTATTGGCCACCACCAACAAGCTTCTGGCAGAATTCTGTTTGCGTATTGGTCCACTCTTCTTGGCAGATGAGCTAGAGTTCAATTTAAACGCGTGTCTTTCCTGGCACAGACCCGACTCCTAAGCACAGTCCACATGTTTTCAATAGGGTTGAGGTCAGGCTTCGCTGTAACTTAATGCTAGCCTGTTTCATCCATTCCACAAAGAGCTTTAATGTGTTTCGGGTCATTGTCTTGTTGGTACACCCAACTGTGCCCAGGTTTTACCGTCTAACTGATGGTTAGAGGTCATGCTAAGGAACTGAAAACAGCCCCAGAGCATGATGCTACCACCACCATGCTTAAAAGTTTGTTCATCTTCCTCTGTTTGAAGGTGTTCGTTTTGGAGCAGGGGATTCTTTCTTGGATGGTAACCTCTCAGTTCACGTCGATGTGGGACTCTCTCGGCTGTAGACAGGGTTCCAGCAGGACCAAGTGATTCAGAGTTAGTAGATCATTTTCTGAGTACCTGCTTCACTGACATGCTAGAGTCTGTTCTCTAACGTGTAACAAAAAAGAAATGTGCAAAAATGTTGAGCTCATCAACCACCTGATTTCAGTAGAGTCTCTATGAAATACAGCCCACTCTAACCAACTACTACCCACACAGACAAACTGAATTTCTCAACTGGAAAGAATTAGAACATGGTTATAGCCATAGCTCTATAATTACTGAATTATAATTATTAGTTAAAAGAACTGTAGTTCTTTAATTATCTCATAATTCCATGTTATAACATGATGCATGTTACAGTAGCTCCTGTTTTGTGTTCAAGCCCAGGGGCCCCTACCACCATAAGTCTGCCCCTGCTCAGAACAGACGACAGTGAGCAAAGATTTAAAATAAAGAAATGGCCTAATTAAAAGGCATTAGTGATGAAATCTAGCCAACAAAACTGACTGTACTAATCAGTAAGTATTTCCACGCTAATCTTAGCATTGGCAGAGATCGGCTGATCATCAGCCTTTCCTGTTGTAAACGCAATAAAAATTCTTTACAATTTTTAAGTAATGCTATTTTCACGTAGCTTATACTGTAAATGAGGTAAGGGCGTCTTTCGGCGGTTTCGCGGTTTCCTTTTTTCACGTTTGGGGAAATTTCAAATGCTAGAACTGTTCTTCTGGTTGGGATATGTACAAAAATTCGAAAAAGATCTGGGAAGCCTGTTGTTTTCACTACTATAATAAAGTAGGATGTGTACCATGGTGCCACGTGTAGGGTGTATTAACTGTATGTATGAACTGTATTAACTGTATTAACACGTTGCATTCATTTTCGTTTGACCAGGTCTTAAGAAAAGGCATTAAAGTTTGGATCTCAATTGACTTATCAAACGATCTGAAGCAGCTCTGTTTTGTTTCTGGTGTTAAACAGAATGATACGATAAGCAAAAGAACATCCTGTGAGAGGCAGTTCTGCAGAAACAGCTCAGTGCGGATCGCCAGGCTGATTTAAGCTGACAGCTAGCCTAAAGTAACTTCAGTAAACACTCTTTGCAAACGTGCTGAGCAGAAAAGCAACTCAAGGCAAGATGTATGGGCTAGAATAGTAAAAGGTGACATGGGGTTCCACTCCTGTCAATAAAGAACACTTATCTCAGGATACAGTGGAAAGGTGGTCACTGAAACTTGACAGTTGATTATTTATTTATTTATTTATTTATTTATTTTTGTTGTCCTGAACTGTCCGGTGTCCTGTGCCCATGAGCACCAGCAAGGATTTTGTTCCACATGACAAGGTAAACCCTAAAATTATAGCACTGTGCAGACATGCATGCATCCTTCTGCATACAGTAGACTTCACTTCAGTATTTAATGCAAGACTGATATAATCTATAAGAAATGTGCTGAAGGCCATCTTTTACAGTTTAAATGCAATTCTAAGTGCAAAACGCTTCAGTGGAAAACATCAACGAATAAGTAAAATAAACACAACTTTAATAGCGTAAACCTCTTCGATTAAAATAAACTAGCATCATCTATAGAACGACATGACAACCAAAGGAATCAAATCAGCAGCACTAAGTATACGTACCGACTAGAAAACAAGAAGCTGTTAAAGGGGAAATGGAAAATGACAATTAGAACGAAAATGAAATGCTATGAGTGTTCATATGAGTGATCACCAGGTCATACATTTTTCTCGCCCCCGTCAGTCACAGGCCCTAAGAATCATCCTAACTCCAACACCCCAACCCCAAAAATAGCACCCCTGACTGGGCCAAATGAAGCATCACATTACATGATCGGCTGATTGCGCAATCACAAGAATGAGCAGAAGCATGTGTTCATATTAAAGTGGCCAGTGTGTGTATATTACACAGACGTGCGAGTATAAAACTTCCTTTATATGTTCTGTGTGGCCTAAAAGCATTGTTGTGTATTTTATTCGCATAAGACTAAAAAAAGAACCCTAACAGAAATACTCACATGAGCACGTTAGATGTTGCTTGGAACAAACAAGTGGGTGGAAATTTAAATTGCATTAACAGATCACAGTGTGTTCCATTATTAAAGTTATTTACCAGCCTGTTTCTCTGGTCATTTGTATTGAATGATTTTGCTCGCTTGCTTGTTTTTCAAGGCCTGTGAATAGGCTCGTATTAAACCTACGCATTGGGTTGGTGGAAAGTTCTTACTGTTTCTGAAACGATTCTATAGTTTTAATCCTTTGATTGAAACGATAGAATCAAAATTTTCCACTTCAAAGCTTGTTTTTTAGAGAGAGAGAAACAAAAGGCCAATGTGATTGATCTAGACGGCAAAAATCTCTAATTACTGTCACATAAAGAACAGACACTTTCGATCTGACCGCACACAAGCACAGAGAGACGAAAAAAAAAAGGTGTTGGTGGTTTGGAATTGTTTCTCAATCATAACTAAATCATAAAAAAAGGTTTTATACTGCAAACGACAACTAGCAAACCACAACAGCATAGTGTTTATACGCTTCAGCACCTTAACCAGGAAAGCTCTATTCTCCCGATCAGCAGACCGTTACTGACTAGCTAGCTTTAGCTAGCTTAAAATAAATGCAGAATTTAGAAGGAACGGTGAACTAGAAAAGTCAAGCACAGGGAATGCTAGTGAGTAGTTAGCAGGGTTGTTTACCCTGACGCTAACGGATTAAATCTGTTACAGTAGGACGAGCAGCGAGAAAGCTTGTCGAAGTCAGTTCGTCAGAACACTATCCGTAATGATTTTGTCATGCTTTTGTGCGATACACGGTGCAGATCTAATCGAAATGTGGTCTTCACTCTGATGTCCTGTGGCTCGAAGAGGAGCATGAAAAGTGTGCGTCTCATGCCAGAACCCGTGAGACTCGCGCAAGATAAAGCTCGAGCCCCATCCGTGTTAGTTAGTATGATGACACAGTCACATTTATCCAAGATTATGCATCATGACCTACACAAACAGGGTGACGCACAAACACACACACACACACACACACACACTCACAGTCCAAAGTACACACGGAAACAAAATGCAAGTTAAGGGATGATTCACAAAGCATTCAAAATGCATCACACTAAAAAGAAAAAAAACAAAAAACAAAAAAACTTTTTTTTTTTTTACTTGTATTATTTAGTTATTTCTATTTCAGCATTGCTTGACTGTACTATATATCACTTAAAATATTTTTTTTAATCCAGAAACTCAATTATTCTGCCATGTAATCTATAGAAAACTTGATAGTTACGTACACATTTTATAACAAGCCAGATATGTGAATACATTTGGAATAACAAAGTTTCTTCTTCTTCTTCTATTATTATTATTATTATTATTATTATTATTATTATTATTATTAGCAGGTTATTGAATATGCTTAACAGCCATGTGTCCATTGCAGATGAATCTCCACATAGTACATCTGAATTCTGATAAAGCCACATCTTCACAGTGCATGCATACAGACCTGCACATGCACTGCACCTAACCTCCGTCTTCCCCTCTCTCTCTCTCTCTCTCTCTCTCTCTCTCTCTCACTCACTCTCTCACTCTCTCTCCCTCCTTTTCTCTTTCTCTCTCCCCTCCTGTTTGTGGCTTTTTTTCTTTCACCGAGCCTTTGTGAAAGTGGCTTTGCACTCCTTCCCATCCACAAACATAATACTAACGGTTCCAGACAAGAGCACACCGCTGCTGAACACTCTCTGAATCTCTCTGGCATATCTACTGCTCAGTTAGTCACCACAAATGAACAGGAAGTCATCAGCTGTGCAAAACCCTCTCCAAACTCATGAAGTAAACAAAACCTGTAAGGTCACGAACAAGTGTCCTTGCTTTAAATTAATTCGCAGGCTGCACATCCTTATTGTCACCTCAGTGGAGGGGGTGGGGTTTTTTTTTTTAGCTTGTTTTTAAAAGTCTCCTGTCATAAAGCTGTCTATAAAAGGTGTCTGCGTCTCGAGGCCATCTGCACGTGGCGTGTGTTCGCAGGCCATGATCTTTCCTTGTACGTTTTGTTTCGTCTTTTATACATCCAGCTATTGTGACCGATATCTTTTCACTTTTCTCTCCATTCAGTTGCGTGTTGTGTTGTTGTGTTGTGTTGTACTGCATCACACTATTTTGTGTTGTGATTATGTTCATTGTGTGTTGTAAATGCACCGTTAGGATTGCTACAAATTTCGTTGTATTCTGTGCAATGACAATGAAGGAATCTTATCTTATCCGTTCCGTCATAATCTCGTAATCAGCTGTTTTTCTTTTGTACCTTCTACCCATGTACCCGCTTCATATCCGCTGCATGTAGGATTTAGATGGCAACCCTTCTGATAAAACAAAACAAAACAAACAAAAAAAAAACATTACAATTCATTAGGAAAATTCCATCACATAATGGAATTAAATGGTGGTTGACTTCTATCAGATTCCTGCATGTTTCTATTAGGGAGGTCTTTTTTTTTTTTTTTTTTTTTTTTTTTTTTGTGTGTGAGCATTAAATACCACCAAAACCCTGTCTGACTCTCTTTCACGGGTGGGTGATTACCAGGGCGAGGGGGGGGATATAAGATACCAACTGTTCCAACCATTAAGATACCATTACAGACCACCAGCAGCTAAACTAACTCATTCATTTAAGTTTCATTTATAACTAGGAATATACACTGGATTTAAGTTTTTTTCCCTTTCAACAAAATTCAGGGCTGCCCATGTAAGGATTAAAAATCTTGACCCCACTTTATTATAGGAAAATAACGCAGAGCCACGTTTTTGCAAACTAAAGCATGATTACAACTGTTATTACACACGTTCACAATGAACGCATGAACCAGTCAACTTTTTCCTCTAAGTTAATAAGGCCAAAATAAACGCAGCTTGTTCGCGCGCCTCGAACGTGGCCCGTCATGTTCCTGAGCTATGGCTTTACCTCTGACATTTACAAAGCACTGAGCCTCCTTTCAAAAAGTGTTTAATCATCAGATCATATCAACAATTCCAAACAGGTTTTTTTTTTTTTTTTTAATGTTTATACGGAGAGTCCCATGCAAGTTGTGAAAGCTGTTACTTCAGAAACACTGGTGTGTCAGAATGAGCACAATACTACAAACCAGAATTGCTATACTACTTGAGAATATTACTCAACACCTTCCCACCATTCAGAACTGAGAATTCAAGTAGAAATGTACGTAATGCTCTTATAGTGTTGGCGTGCCACATGGACACTCACAGCTCTCAATCCTCCTTAGACACGTGAAGCTCAAGACCAATGAAGACTGAGAAGCTTGGAGGAGGATGACCGCAACCAGACAAGAAAACAAAACTGGAAAGAAGAGAGCGATGGGGAAAAAACATATCCCGGTGCTAACAAGTGGCAAGAACAGACAAGTGCTATGTGCAGATAAAGCAAGCTCTGAAGCTGTTGTTCAGAGATGATTTGAGCGATAGGGGCCTCCAGCGATGGGGCGTGTGGTTTCAGGGGGTTTGTTTGACTTTCTCATCCTGTAACATGAAACCTCTTCTGTATAGCGCCGTGCTCTGCACCGGCACCATCGCACAACTTTTCACTGTCTAGCCAATGCTGTCGGGCCGCTTCGGGAACCACCACAGCGGCCGTGAGGTAAAAGACCAAAAAAAAAACCCAAGCAAAAAAACAACAACGCACCAATCAGTGCATCTTTGAGAAGGAGATGACAAAGCACGGCAGAACAGAGCAGGGAAGGGGGTGCTTTACCCCCTTTCCCCATCGCCGTACTCGCATTCTCGTCTTTGAGCAGCTAACCACAGCAAACGCCCACGGACGCACTCGAGAGCACAAGCTCGTCACCCCGCACCCCGCTCACTCCACCCAGTTCCCTTTCACCCTCTCTTCACTCTCTCCCCCCACCCCCGTACACAGCATTTCCAGCTCCTCGGTCTCTTCAAGCTTCTTGAGAAGCTGAGTTGTAGCATTTTTAGTCACTATTACAAAAAATATATATATATATATATATAGTTCATCATTCTAGTCATGGTTTGCTATAAATGATGCGTACTTGTTTAGGCTATAGGGACATCTTTTGCAGTTCAAGTATTGCTTATTTCTGTCCAGACAGAAATAAGCAATATGCCTTCTATTCCTTTAACAACACTCCTGTAATTTCAATCTGAATCATATCCATAATTTAAACATTTACAATGATTATGACTCTTGGGAAAATTCACTGTGGTTTAGCATGGTTTAACTATAGTATTTCCTAGTAATCATAATACTGCTCTGGTTTAACTATGCCTTACTGTGGTTAACCATAGTACTTAAAGGTAAGCATGACTACCATGGCTTTGCTATGGTACATTTCACTATAACCATAATAATACTGTGGTTTAACCTTATAGTACTTTATGGTAACCATGATACTACACTGGTTTTACTCTGGTACTTTACAGTAGCCATGACACCACACCATGGCTTTGGTACAGTAATTTACAGCAACCTACATGCTACCAAGTGTATATTAAGACACTACTATGGTTTTATTTGGTAAGCAGTACAGTACCATGGTTTTACTGTGGTACATTAGGGTAAACATGGTACTACCATTTTTTACTGTGGTATGTTTTGACAGCTATTACCCCATTCCCACTGACACCGAAAGCAGTTTATTTACCGCTATTATACTGTTATGGTGTCGTGTGGAAAGGGAGGAAAACAGTAAAGTCAAAACGGTAATCAGTCCACTGGTGACCTAGAATCATTAACGGTCATCTTTTGACACGGATCCAGATGGAATTAGACCCATCGCAATAATGTGTTGTGACTGGCCATGACATTGTTAGAGGTGACGTAAACAATGTTTCCCCCAAGCTTGTGGTGGTAGCCAGCGAAAAGGGCCGCATTCCCTGCCGGTGTTCTTTCATTTCATCCTACCTATTGAAATGTCCTACCAAAGGCTGTTACGCCGTATTTCTTGTTTTCGTGGATAGGGTAAGGTCGGGGATGTCGCTATACGTCTATGCTGCAGCAGGAAATTCTGATAAGGCAGGAAAATCCGACACAACATAAAATGTCATAAAAAAAACTTGAACAATGATCTACTGAACGAGCTCTGCTCATTTACACTTTTTCTGACTTACAAAGAAGTTCAAAGCTCTTACTGTATGTTCAAAACTTTTACCGTGCTCTACTGCTCTTTGTGTACAATATAGTAAGGCAATACGAGTATTCAGATGTAGCCTATGAGGGGAAACACTGGGTAAATGGTGATGCAGTGATACTGCGGCAGAACTACTGCCACCTACATAAAGTAAAGCCACTGGCAGTAAAAAACAACAAGCAAGGAAATCATTGGCAGGTTCAGCTCGATGTCGGAATGCATCATATCCAGCATCATACGTTGTACGTGTTCGCAGAGGTTTGCGCTCTGTAGCATCCTGCTAAATACAGTTAGTTGTTGTAAGTTATTAGTTGTTGGGTATACTGTGTTGTTTTTTACTTCTGTGTTAACAAGTACATTTTGCATGGGAAAAGGGAACATGACAATTCTGTGGTTTTACAATGGCACTTCATGGTAAGTATGAGGCCATCATGGGTTTGCTATGATACCTCAGGGTTACTAGAACACTATGAACTTCATGGTAATAGAAACACTATCATTTTACTGTGATTATCGTTTACGATAATCCTAACGGTACCATGGTTTTGCTATGATTCATGGTATACTTGATGCTACCATCAAGTTTAATTATGGTATTTTATGGTACCATTATGGAACACTCAGTGGGAAAACAGAATGTGCAAGTTTTGCAAATTATGTAACCCCATATTTAATTGAATAAAGAACAAAGAACATGTTGAAGCTGAGTTAAAGTGTTGAAGTGTTATCGTTTTATGAGAATATATGCTAATTGTCTTTATTTATTTATTTATTTATTTAGGAAATGGAACACTGAGTGGGACTTGACACACTATGGTTTTACTATGGAACCTACTATGACATTTCCATGGTTTCACTATAGTATGGCAGGGTAACCGTTAATTTGTACATACGTATATTTGTGCATTGATTTGTGCTGTCCATCATCACTTGGTTGTCATTGATACCAATTGAAGTGATGTGTTTTTAAAGGACATGAAAAAGTCTTTATGAAAGATGACCTTCATCCATCACATCCCCTATTACAAACACGCCATGGCGCAAGTCTGTGCTAATAAAAAACCTGTCTGACAAATAGCTTAAACCTGTCTGGGAAACAGGGTTAGTCTGCTTTATATTTTGTAAATTTATTTTAGCATTTTACCAAATGAATTTTACCACTTTGACCCAAAAAAAAAAAAAAAAAAATGTCAATGTTCAGTGGTTAAACACCAAAATAACTCAATAAGGCAGCAGATAAGGTTATTGCAGCTGTTAAAAATGTTCAAACTAAATTTAGCAACAGTGGTGCAATCTAAATACAGTGATGGCACAAGTATAAATTGCTTTCTGCTCTGTCAATCAAGCCACTTCCAGTATGGATTTGCATCGTTTAAACCACAGTATCAAATTAATATCATATTTACTAGTAAATTAAAATTTGCATATCAAATAACTGGGACAATTTTGTCTATGGAATAATGCCAAAACAGCACAGTTGAGAAAAAGTGATTTTTTTTTTTTTCTCAGCTGTTGGAAAGCTACTTATTTTCTGTTTGAGTCGTTTTTGCATTTCTTTCTTGTTCAGGGGCATGGACATGGAAATGCTCACGAGTCATCTCATTCTGAGTCTGCTGTGTTCTTGAGCTGCGTAATGTCACACTGGTGCTGAAACCCAGGAGGAAAAAAACTTGACAGCAACAGCATGGGGGGGGGGGGGGGGGGGGGGGGGGGGGG
>JAOVYU010000026.1:15891019-15901446 GCA_025674565.1 Synodontis membranacea
TATATTGCCATATAGCTTGCAGTGCAGCTAGCTAGCTTTAGCTAATTCTTAGCTAGCTTTAACTGTATTCTTAAAGCATTTCCTATCTGTGGTGATCATTTTGTAACCTTGTTAAGTGCATCTTAAAAAGTGGAAACATGAAGCGTGTTAAACACGGAAAGCTGTTAATGCTAAGAATAAGAGTACGTCTCAGTAATGTTTAAATGCTACCCTAATCAACTTGTCTATACTAGTTCCCCTTAGGGGAAACCCAGTCACCATCTTAAAGGCCATTCTATCACTCTATTAGCTCAAATGAAGCAAAGGATTGACTCAACATATATGTAGACTTCAGAGGTAGATAGGTTCTGAAATTAGGAAGTAAAACTGCAATCTCGTTTTTAGTTTCAACCTCAGCCATATTCTATCTAGAAGTCGCACGCTATCCTCCAGACTGCATTTTGGAATGTAACTCTCTTCAGTGTACATAAGAAACGTGTCAACTTTGTGACGCTATAGTGCAAGACTGTAAATGTAAGACTTACGCACATAAACTACACTGTAACGCGTCAACTCGGCTTGTGCTTGGATTTTGACATTGAATGATTTGTAAATTTAGAGAAGACCATGGGGTTTTTCAAAAAGAAGAACTGCCATTAGTGTTCGAAATGCTGAATCCTGGCAATAATCATGACCACGGTATGGCACAAAGTTGCTGATCAATCATCACCACTGATGACATGCAGTATTACAGCTGCTAACCTCAGTCACTATTCCAGTAATTACTGCTTTTGTACTCGTGTATGATTAGTTCAGTAAATCATAGGGGAATGTAGGGCACCCAGCTGCACTGATACCAAAGGTTTTAATAGCATTACATTTTTCTAAGCAAATATCAAGTGCTACGTTTTCTTGTGATTTATACATAACCTGTATTTGTATTACATTTTCTCCTGAAAATGGGCCTCATTTATCAATCTCTCTTTCTCTCTCTCTCTCTCTCTCTAAAGAGAATGTTGAGAATGTAAAGCATGTTGGCAAGTATTTGTCTGATCATTTATGGGTTGGTTTTTGACCTATATCTTTCCAGTTTTTAATTCGAAATGACTGGGTTTCACAAAATTTCCACTACATTCGTTTGTCTAATTGAAATGAACAGGCAAATTGAACTTGAAAGCGTAATCCATATTTATAAAATTAACTCATTTCTAATGACACCATTTGAGGTCAATTCATCGAGGTTCACATTAGTGAGTCTCTATACATAAATCTCCACAAGTGTAATAGTTCTTGTAGGATACTGACATCTTTCCCAACAAACTGGGAAACAAACAAAACAAATCTCTAGCTTGAAAAATGAGGCCCACTGTCGCCTGCGTGCTATAAAGAACAGGTTGGAGAGAATATAACTATATCCTCAGGTTTATTCCTAGTCACTGCTTTGTTTCATCTAGCAAAACATTTCACTGAATTACATATTTCACCATCTCTCACAGGAAACTGTTTTATTACCACAAAGCATTTACAGTGTATAGTATATTGCAATAATCATTTATACTACTGGCTTTATTAAAGATTTTGCACAACAGAACCAGATATTAAAAGACATCTCAAAACCTAAGACTTGTTTCTATTTATCAAGATGATGCAAAAGGTAATATTTTTGGTCCCTCTGCTGAATGTTAAGTGAATTGAATCAACATCCTCTCCCACAGCTGACCACGGTGTTGTATTCTGTAGTAGGATGGTTTAACTGGAGGGTTATTATGAATCTACAGTACAGGGTGTCTGAAAAGTCAGGAACCAACGAGACTAAAAGTAAGTCTAAAAAAATGTTGTATTTATTACTCTCAGCATGTGCGCTACATGTTCACCCTTCCTCTCTCTCAGCCACTGTATCATGTTTTTGCAGATTTTGCTCAACATATTTGACCCGACCTATTGGCCCAACATATTCCCATTAGATTTAGGAATACTTTTAAAATAACAAACTGTAACAAACTGTAACAAAAAGTTTTTTTTTATAGCAAATGTTATAGTAAATGTCAAGCACACCTCTATCGACATCGAATCAGCACTGGACATTTTTATTTTAGGTACAGATTGTTAAGAATGCACTGTTATGTTGTTAATTATATCATAATAACATATAGGAGTTTTAATTGGATACATACTGCTGGTCTGCAGGTGTATTCCAGGAAGTTTAATTATCTGGTGTGTGTTTGAAAGGAGTAGATAATATGGTCCCTAATCTGGCCAGGTTGAGAGTTAAGAGCTTGGCATTCTCCTCCACTCACAATGCTGTGTAGTGTCAAAAGGTGACAAAATTTGTATATATGCATGACCAAATTCTGAACTACCTTCATTTGATTCACACTGTTCATAGTACACATTGCATTGCCACTCAGTAGACACTATTCTGAAAAATAATAATAATATTAATGCTGTTGGGCAGCAATATGTTGAGCTTGGGTTACTGTCTTTTACATATTCTCCCCATGTTCTTCACCACATGGGTTTTCTCTGGGTTCTCTGGTCTCCTTCCACCACAAAAAAAAAAATATATATATATATATATATGCTAGTAGATAGACTGGCCATGCTAAAGTGTAAGTGTAAGTGTGTAAAAGAATGTGTGAATGACTGGGCATCACTCTGTGGAGGAGGAAGAGAGGGAATTATACAAAAATTGGAAACATCTGAATGAATACTTTGTATGACCTGTCCGTTCACCAGTCTACATCTGCTATTTCTGTTTACAGTGTGAAACCAAATTCACAGAGGCATACTAATTTGGGAACCAAAATGGTAAATGCTCGAAAGAGGAATCAAAGGTCAAAATCTTTATGATTCACAAATATCAACTGGCTATTCTATACAATCGATGCTTCACAAAAAAAAAAAAAAAAAAGTCAAAACACAGTGCGACATTAATGGTATAAATTAAGTAAATGCAATTATGAAACTGTCATAGCCTCCACGCCGTCTTCATCATCAGAATAAAGTAGACATCGCTGTCGATGGATGCACTCACTCCACTGTAGTAGTTAACAAACTCCTCTTTCGTGACCTGTAGACAGGAAAGTGTATGGAATTATTTCCACCAAACAAATTCCCCCTAACGTGACTACACTTTTCTCTATTATGAAGATAAAAAAAAAAAGGTTTCCATCACCCATGACACAGCTACACAGTAGAATGGAAAGATGAAAGAAAAGATTAAATACGCACAACCCAAAGAGAAGCACAACAGTGACCGTATTTATTCAAATGAGTGGTTGATTATTTCTGGATGTATTAGTCTAAAAGCATATTTCTCCTGTGCATTTCAGAACCCAAGCAGGTGCAAACGTCAAATAAGCCACCAGTTAAATAGAGAGAAAGACTCAGTGTAACAGGTTTGCCACATCACCTGCCTTTTTTTAGATAACAGAGATAGACAGAGACGAGCAGTGTTACCACTTCTGCTTGCCTGCACTGAGAAATATTGCACCGTATTAGGAATTTGAACGTTGTGTCTTTGCAGAAAGTGGACCCAAAGCCAGTAGGGAAAGATTTTAGAAGCGTTTTCATTTTTTTTTAAATTTCTAAACTCTATCAGAGAGATGTTAATCTGGGAGAAAAGTTCTACAGTACAAGCATTTTGATCCAAAGACTCAGATCCTGATTCAATCAAAACACATCAACAGGCTACATTTGGTCTGTTATTACAGACGACACAATACAGACAGGTGACAGGCTCGTGTCGTTACTATCCTGTGGGGGGCATTTATTTATTTTTTTCTTTTTTTGCTGGCCTGGTTTTTGTCCAGTAACAGTGAAATTCATTCTTACAGAAATCCTGTCAGGTTAGTTCTGTAAGGCTGTAAGATGATGAGAACATTTATATGAACGTGAATTCAAAATCCTTTTAGAAATCATGGTTAGGTTACCTCGTGTTAATGGTTTAGCTAGTATTAGAGGTGAAAATGATTAATACAAGAATTTTCTTTCATGGAAATACTGCCAGTTTGTTATTTTACCAAGCTGACTAATATTAGCAGTTAAGATTATGAATAATATGTACTGTAGCTCTGATATGACTCTTTTTTTTTTTTTAGGTCTTTTAAGCGTAAACAGTTAAGATTATGAACATTTATGATATAACTAATATAACTTAGAAATTCTCTCAGAAACTGTCTATATTTTATATTAACACGGTGGTGAGCATTAGCACTTCAGATTATAATATATAATATACATTAGCTCATATTATCTAGCTATGTATCAAAACCTATGACCATATAAGAATACCGTTTTCCTATTTGAAGATTTTCATACGTGTGCAAAACAAACAAGCCATTTGTGAACCACACGCACATCTCCTATCTGGCTTAATGTTACATATTTGTTACTAATGTTAATCTTATTGATTTTGGTTTGATTGAATCAGGACAGGTACATTATCAATCTGTTGTCCATGCGCTGATTGATTCGGGTTTGATGTTTTTAAAGAAGAAGGAGGAGCTCCATCTGGTAACACTTTACCCTGGGAAAGACATTCGAAGATGTTGGTTTAAAGTTTCCAGGCATTTTTCATCATTACAATAAAATAGACATCAGTGTCAATGGAGGCACTCACACCAGCGTAGTAATTTAAAAACTCCTCTTTAGTGACCTGATGCACAAACAGGGTGAAATCAGCAACCATCAGTACAGAAACTTTCAAAGGATCAGCATGATGTTTAATATTCCATAAAGTAACATCAGTAGAAGGAGAAAGAGTAATTGTGTGAAATCGCCTTCACATGATTTCCATTCCATTCCATTTCCTTTTATCATCACGAGTGACAAATACATTACTAATACCTGCCAATACACTGATCAGCCCAGATATGATACTGTATATGATACATCATATGATTACTGTGTGCAGAAAACCTACCACTTTTTTTTGAAGACCCATACCTTTCCATCCTTATCATCAGGAGAATCAAAGCTGTCCAAGAATTTGCGGAAGATCTGCTCCTCAGTCCATTCGCCGTTCTGATATTTGGGGTGATGTTTCACGTTATACACTCCTCTCAGATCTTCAATAGTGATCACACCATCACCAGTCCTGTCCAGCTTCCTGAATGCCTGCATAATCACCTCCTTCCTCGCGTTGGACATTGGTGGCTGTGATCACAAACATAAAAATAAGCTTCCTCAAAAGAGCATATAAACTAAGGATGCATTGATAACAAAATGGCATCTGTCCAATACCATGCTTATTTACTAATGGCAAAAAAATGGCAACAGTATGGCTGCAAACTGGGAAAATCTGCAAAATATGATCTACAGCATCTCTGTACAATACAACGAACTTAATGAAACATCTTGTGTACATTTGAGAAGCTGACCTGAGCAAGCGGAGCAGTATCAGTAAGCCTGGTCAATAGGATAAGCACATGATGTGAATTGCGCACACCCAAAGGTATTTGTGAATTTAGAAACTGCATAGAAACACATGTGGTGCATGAGAGAACTTCTGTTCAGCGAGCTTTGAGACCCGTGCGCTCTCAGGTCAGCCAACTGGCACCTCATCTATTAAGAATCGATGCATTCCTAATATGACAAATGTGTAACAGGCTAAATCCATTCTCGTAGTTACCCTGAGAGTGAGGAGAAACTCATCAAAGTCAATCTGTCCACTTCCATCCCTGTCAAATTGCTGAAAAACTGTGATGGCCTCGTCTTTCTCCATGAGAACCCCATAGTCATTCAGACCCTTCACGAACTCCTTCAGGTCCAGTGTTCGGCTGTTGTCATCATCCATAATTCGGAAAGCTCTGAAAACAACAACCAAAAACTGTGGTTCAAACAGCAGACCAAACACTGGACACATTATATTGAAAATTAATTTCAATTACCAATGTACAAAGAAAAAAAAAATCACCAAAAAAACTGTAATAAATACATGATGAATGAACTTTGAAAATGACCTACAAACTGAGTCATAATAAAAACAAAGAAAGAAATACAAGGCCTGCTTTACTGCGCCTCTCATTACATTTTTACATTCATACTTAAAGCTTGTTCTTACCAGCGCTTTGTACATTTTAATTATATTCCATCATTACAGAAGTTGACTAAATCTTATGCATTCACTTTCTTTTTTCTTTCATTGTTGACACATTCAAAGCTTTCGTGTAGGCGTGTGAAATGTAACAGTTCTGGAAAGAAAAAAGCACAATGCAAACCAAAAAGTAGCCTACCTCTTTCCTTTTATTTACATATTTGAACAGATGAGTTCTGTATGATGTGCTAAATGATAACTAAGGCAAATTTTCCAGTGAAATCTCCCAGGTCACTCTCCACCCCTTTCCCATTGCCCTGCTCGACAGCAGCTAAACCCAGAGTCACAATCCTCTACACACCGAAACCAAACAGTTTCCGGTCTAATCTTATAACAGACTTGCAGACTTAATAAAATATGTGTTTTTATATTGATTGAAAAGGTCCAATGACTCGGTTTCCATTCCTCTGCTCTGTCCATGCCTGGATGGGTTTTCTCCAGGAGCTCTGATTTCTGAGGTGTGAATGTGTGTGTGAATGTGTGTGTGAATTGCTTTTTGGTCTCTGTGTCAGTCCTGGAATAGATTGCCCTGAAGTCAGATGGAATTCCTTCCCTGGACCATTAACTGATAAGTGCTATAGATAATGAATGGACGGATGGTTATTATAGGTGTGGAATCAGGCAACAAATATTCTGTTTTGGCACCAGTGAAAGAAGTAAGCACACTGCAGTGTTGAATATGGGAAGCAATACATCCACCTGCTGAGGCCTTTAATCCCTGCTGACCCGCGGGAAAGACACTGCAGCCGCAGCCGCTCCACCGGGTCCGAGCACTCACGCAGCTGCTGTTTGGAGTTTATTGCCATCTCCCGGTCATGCCGAACTGTTCCTGCCATTATTCTATCTGAAATCCAGATTTCAGTTTTATATATACACACACACACACACACACACACACACACACACACACACACACACACACAGAGTAAAGATACCTGTTATTCTGATAGGGTTATTTTATTTTTAAATAACAGACATCACATTCAGTCTTTTCTAGCTCATTGCTGATATTTTTTTAAAAGTATTTTTTTTGTATTTAATTTTTTTTCTTCTTCCTCTAATTAAAAGAGCATATATTTGCCTACTGGCATAAACTAAAAGAAAAGGTCTTTAGACGTTGATAGAATTAAAATACAGTCTCAAGAG
This sequence comes from Synodontis membranacea, assembly GCA_025674565.1. Classification (NCBI taxonomy): domain Eukaryota; kingdom Metazoa; phylum Chordata; class Actinopteri; order Siluriformes; family Mochokidae; genus Synodontis; species Synodontis membranacea. The sequence goes on from JAOVYU010000026.1 coordinate 15,898,242, forward strand.
AAAGCCTTTGACAGAATAATGTGCTGGGAAATAATTTATTCATTGTTTAGCAAAGGAAAAAAAAATCACAGGCTGCAAATTCTTTATGCCATTTTTCAGTATAAAAAAGAAATCAAACATAAATACAAATATAATCAACAATTTGGGTAATTCCTTTATAATATAATATAATATCCTTTAATTAGGTATAGGAATGAACATTTCTAATGTTATGAATGCACTGATCTTTGCTGAGAAAAAATGAATTTAAAAATGGTTTATTGTGTTTTGGTGAAGTGGGCGGAACTTAAGCCATTATTAAAGTGGCTAAGATTCAGGGCATTAGAGGACATAAACAATGAAATAAAAACCTGATTTTATTTTTTATTTAAATACCAAAAAAAAAATTTTTTTATTAAATTCCCAAAACTTGGTACCTGTAGTATCTCTCTTTAAACTAGAACAGTTTAGAAAACCATAATAAGTCTAATAATAATAATAATAATAAATATTTAAGGGTGAAAACTTTTTTTTTTTTTTTTTTTTTACTTTTAAGGGTGAAACATTAACCCCTTGTTTACAGTGCTGCTGCCTGACACACACGGAAGTTGGGCATCAATAGTAATATTTATCCACCGTCTCTTTACCTATTCGGATTAAAAACAGTTGCATGAATGTATTAAACAGTGGACATGATTACTACACACTTAGAAATGTTATCTGCATTTTCACAGTTTCGTGAAATAAAAAGAAACTCGCGGTGAAACTGGTGGTTGAAGTGTTGGTTACTCACCTGCGGCTGCGTCCTGCGTGTCGCGGTTGCCATGGAGACCAAAGAACATTCTCGACCACTTCCGGGATGTTCCATTTTGTCGTTAAGGAAGGGGGGGGGGGCCTACTAAGCTGAAGTGTTTATTTAGGCCTCAAATGTGCGTTAAAAAACAAAACATTTGTCCAAACTCTCACGTAATTTCACTACATCCTTCTCACGCAAAGAAAGAAAGAAAGATGCAGGTGTTTGTTGTTATTTGAGCTTTAATTGTGACTTTCAGTATATTCTATGAGTGCGGAGTGTACCACTAGTGAAGAACACTGAGGACCAACACCATGTAACAAATCACAACAATCCAGCATCAGAAGGACGTGTGGTCTTCAATTCACACTGCACACTTAAATCAAACACTTACATTAACGGTGCCTTATTGATTCTGTAGGAAATAAATAATAAATATACACTGAACCATTTAAATAAAGGAGTTAAAGTGGTAGAGTGGGGAAAAAAAACAAAAAACAAAACAAAACTATTTCACTTTAACTAAAGTGCCATAATTCAGTGTCTAACAAGTAATGCTTAATACAACATGATTTTTCAGGAGATGGAGATGTTTCTGTATAACTTCTAACTTTTAGTACAATTCTGCTTTCAGGGACCTGGAGGAGGAAATATACCAAAAATATATTTTATCATGTAATTTCGACATTACAGTAAATCTGTTTTCACAACAGAAAGCGACAAGATGCTCGTTGTGATTGTAGTTTGTCTCCCATTGGGCTGAAAAAAAAAAAAGGGAGAAAACGTCTTTTACGACATCGTCATATATAGATATACACACATTTAACGAAAGGGCCTGTATGAGATGATAAGACGAAAACGCGGTTAGGAGTTTTCAGCCATTGTGCAGTGTCACAGTACATAGGAATTAAACTGCAGGTAAGAACTGATGATGCGAGTGTTGAACTGAAGAAATGTTGAGCAACAACATGCCATAGGATTGGTCTGAGGAATTCGAGCAAGTTTAGGCTTTGTCATTTCCCTGCATCACACCTGATTTGTGTAGAATTGGGAAGAAAAAAAAAATCTCAGTTAAAATGTTGTACTGTTGCACACATACATAGTAAAAGTACTCTCTGTCACTCGACAGTGTGAACATGCGGTTTAGGACACAGTGGTACTTTAAACAAATCACTGAAGAACTGCTTGTGGTTTGACACAAAAATTTTGGGTGAGAGACATATTACTTCTGAGCCTAAAGCTGACTTTGGGTGTTTCAGATCTGGTGCAAAACTCAACACGTCCAAGCTGATCCCTTACTGTACATCTGGTTTTGGGGTAAATTGCATGAACAAGTATTTTCACTGAACTCTTCCTTTAAGGATTGAAACAAGAAAAAAAGAAATCCAGTAAATGCAGTGATAACATAATACACTTCATTTTTCTTTTTTGAAATTTGGTTTACATATACATTGACATCCTATAGATTTACATATACATTGCCCAGAGTCCTTGCAGAAAGATTCAACAATAAAGATGAATATTTACATCGAAAGTAACTGATGAAGTTGAGGTAATATTCATGCTTGTGCATGGCTTCTATAATCTTCTTTAACCTCATGCTGGCTGTCATTAATGATTGACAAAGCAATAAATCAACTTTACACATTTCACGAGACACTCAAAACAATGCTATTAAATCATTCTTATTATAATGTAACAATTAAAAAGAAAATGCCACAGTAGTCTGAATTTCTCTTGCATTCTGGATGGCAGTGCAGTGATGAATGGCGGGTTACGTGATGCTTCTTTTTCTTATGACACATCATTAAGGTCACTTTATGGCCGTTCTGACCAAACAGGCAAGACACAGTATGCCAATCAACTTAATACATCAAAATCTTATTTAAAAGAAAACAAAAACTGTGACTTTAAATACCATCATTATTCACTCATCAAACAATATGATGTCTGTCCTATTTGAACTGATAACAGAGAAGAAAAAAAAAACATAATAGTGTGTGGTTCTCCTTTTAACTCTGCACCTGGCAAAGTTAATTTAGGAGTTTCACCCTGGCCACAATCCCATCTGCATTGTGCACAAATATAAATAAGCTCATATTCACTTAGCAAGTCATTTAATGAGAATAAATATTACATATAATTATTGTATGTGCATGTGTGCCGGTATACATAGGCTTTAAATTAACCTTTTAAATAGACAGAATATTAAATTTAAACGTACTTCACTATGTAGAGTTTTGCACTTCCTTAAAAATAGATTTCCTCCCCAGAAGGTCTACTCTCAACCGCCTTTCATGTGATACGACTCCAAAATTTTTATTCCAATTTTTTTTTCTGCTGAAGATGGCAACCCAATCAACCCAAAAAATATCACCTGAGAACTCTAAAACTGTGTGCGTGTGTGTGTGTGTGTATGTGTATATGTGTGTG
>JAOVYU010000026.1:15922446-15936859 GCA_025674565.1 Synodontis membranacea
TCCAGAAGAACTGTGTCAGTTTCTCCAAGATGCTCAGAAAAACGTACCAGCTCATGTCCTAATAAAACTGCACAATTAAACTGGAACTACGATATTATTTATTTATTTATTTTTTAAAGCAAAGGGTCATCACACCAAATATTGACTTAGTTTAGCTCATCACTGTTTACTGCATGTTGTAGTATTTTTATTTTAAGTAGACAGATTTAATTTCATAATTTTTGGTCACCATTACTCTACATCATTTCACTGCATGTGCCTAAGACTTTTGCACAGTACTGTATATACTGAATCCATCAACACGTTTTTTTTTTTATCTATTAACAATGGGTATTTTATTTATTTATTTATTTATTTATTTATTTTCTTATGTTTTGTTTGCTTGCACGTGACATAATTGTGGTGAGATGGCAATACCACTGCACCTGCAGAATATATGCAAATAGATTTAGACAAACAAACAAACAAACACATAAATAAATAAATAAAATTTGATACATTATTTATAAGGAAATCTAAAGTCTAAAAAGGAGCCTTTAATAATTTCCTTAGGGATTAATAAAGTATTCTGATTTTTTTTAGGTTATTTTTAGTATGTGAAAACGAAGTGCACATTCTGTACTTTTATAAACATTCTAAGAGCTGTATCAAGAAAGCATGAATAAGAAAGCAAAACAAATAAATAAGCAGTTTGAATCATCTAAGAAAGAAATAAAAATATAAAGACATAAAGCTGTGTAAGATAGCCTATATAATTCCTTAAATAGTTAAGAATTTTAATAATGATCTGTTTAGATGTCAAAAATCTAACGACAACATAATAATAATAATAATAATAATAATAATAATAATAATAATAATACAATAAAAACCGAATTTGGATTAAGCACTAATGTTTCTATAATCTTCGTAACGAATAAAATAAAAACACATTTTTTTTTAATATTATGAGAAATCAGATTAAAATCAAAATGACCCTACATACAGTTTGGATAAAAATCATAAGCAGCATTTCTAATATGTTTTAGTCCCGATGTTGTTTATTTATTTATTTTTTTAACAGCAGTGCTTCCTCCTCACCGCTAGGTGTCCCCACGCACGTCATCGTCACATTACTTTGTCCGCCGCCGAATGTTAACGCGTCACTTCCTGCAAGCCAACTTTGAGCCAATGGCATTGCTCAGACTCAGGCGGTCCCTCTGCAGGTTTAAATGCTCGCGCGAACTCACTCCGAGTTTAGAGTATAGAGGAGATCAGAGCCGGCGAAATCAATAATAAATCAGTTAAAGCGCTGCTGCAGCATAGGAAGAAGAAGAAGACAAGATGTCAGCTGAGAGGTGATCACTGGCTTTTTTTTTTTGTTCGAGAGTTAAAATGTTTGGCTGTTGTTCGTAACTATTTACAGAAAGTTCTAACAGACACAGACTCTGGATGAGCTGGAACTTTAGTTTTGGACTTTTACACGCCGCTTTGATGATGTGTTTGATCTCCTCGGCATTTTGTCTTTGATCCTGAAGTATTTAATTAGAACAGGTTGCGTTTGAAGTCTCAGACAGATGAAGAGTTGTAGAGATGTTCTCCCTCCAAGCTTCTCCCGCCTCGGCCTTCCCACAGAGCCGGCCATGTTCCAGTCCAGAGAAAAGTTCTAGAAACAGTTCACACAGGGGGGGAAAAAAAAGCAGTTTTAGAAACAGTAATCCATCTGATCACGTGATCGTGTGTGTTTTATTTTTAGTGTGGCTTGGTTTGTGCTCGCGCGTGCTGGTGTTGAGATGGCGCGCGATCAGATGGGGGAGTTATGGCGGGCACCAGGAACATCTGCACGCGCGCGGCTTAACGTTTCAAAACGACATTTTTCAACAAACCCAGTCGCGTGCACACTGCTAGAATGTATTCATTCGTTTGAAATTCAAATTCGTTTTCATTTTTTGAACCTAAAAGCTTTGAGATGAGTGAGTGTGAACACCAGGTGAATGTACAACAGTGGTTTGGGTAGAAGTGTGTTTAATGGCTGCCTTGTTTCCTGAACAGTGTAAAGCATTGAGCAGATTGTTCCTGAGAGAGCTGACTCTTCTTTAAAATCATAATCAGAAGGGAATTAAAAAACAAAACAAAAAGTACCCTAGAACCTAGACTAGTGGTACTCAACGTGGGGTTCAGAGACACCCTGAGTCCAGGAAGGGTTTTTGTTTGTTTGCTTGCTTGCTTGTTTTTGTTTGTTTGTGTGCTTGCTTGTTTGTTTGTTTGGTTTTTATTTATTATTGTATTTTTGCATTAAGTTCTTATAGTTTTTAGTCTCTTTGACTGCTTACTTGAATTGAGGGAGATTCATCGATACCAGAGTAACTAGGAGGGAAAAAGAGTCACCTCTACAGGTTAGGGACCCTAATGTGTTCCACAGGGTGGATGGTTCAGGGGAACAAAAAAGAAAAAAAAAGAAGGGTTATGTCTGTTAGAACTAGCCAGGATGCTCAGAGTTGTAAACCTTTAACTAATAAGACTATTATAGATAGTTTTATGTTTAGGGGATTGTCCCTGCAATTTCTTTTAGGGTTAAAAGAGTCTCTGGCTGCAAAAGAAAAAAAAAAAAAAAAAGAGGATCTAGAAACGATATGATTTCATTTTATTTTCGTTACGGTGCTGGATAGGGATGGGAATCGTTAAGAAATTATCGATGTCTTTAAATTATTAACCATCGATTCTTCTTATCAGTCTGGTTCTTTATCGATTCCCTTATCAATTCCTGATCACTGTAAAATACTCAAATATTAACTGATCACTGATTATAATTTTGTGGAGAGGTAACTGGACCTGGTTAGCTACACATTTATTTAAAAAAAAAATAGTAGTCGTACAGTAGTTTTCAGCTGCTGTTTTATTAGCTGTAGTGTGATATGAACAATAAATGAACAATAAATTAAAATCAGTATTTTTATCTTAATTTAAGTTCATTCATTCATTTATTTATGTAATAGCAAGCACACTGGCACATTACCACAAAAGCAGGCCATCTTCTTAACACTTGAACATGTTAAAGTTACTAATGCTCCTTTTCTTAAAAGGATATAACATGGGATTATATAACAGTTACAAATAAAGGGTGGGGGGGGTGTAATCTTCCATGGCACACCTGATGATTTCTCACGGCACGCAGGTTGCGAAACACTGGGTTAAGGCACCGTAGTTAAAGTTACGCGCGACTGTGGAGATCACGGAGCATGCACTCGGCAGAGTGATGAACACATGGCCATCTTTAAACGTGATGCCGTTTTGACAGCTTAGACGAAAATAATGTCAAGTTAAATTTGTGTTCTGTAAAAACCTTTTTTTGGCTCTAATAACATTTCTTTGTACACACAACTCTAAGGGAATTTCTGGGAGTCATTTATAGGGAGTTCGGTGAGATCTCAAACGGCTCTCTACTCTCTTTTGACGCACTGTGTGTGACTGGAGAAAACGTTTGCACCCTTTATAGTGCATAAATTCCAGCCCTTGGATACAAGTGTTTTTGAATCAGTTAATAAATACGTAGATTGCGATGTACATTCTATGATTCTGCTATTATTAGACTCCTAAATTATTGTGAACGGTGTGAGGTCATGGATGTAAAGAATGTAATAAGAGGTTCACGTGCTTCCTTCTTTAATGTGGCGTAATGTAATGAATTAAGTAGCGTGTGCTGATGTCGAATGTTCCCGTGTCTCAGGCCTCTCCAGGAGCTGCCGTGCCTGAGTGAGAATCTTGACGGCTCCCTGCTGTGCAAGTCACAGCCCAAAGCGAAGAAAAGGCAGTGCGTGTATGGAGACGGACTGCACACCGAAAACACTCCTCACGAGCTTATCCAGCACTGGTCTCCGCCCCGTAAACAGCCGCGGCCGTGCACCAAAGGCAAAGAGAACGGCTTTGTCCTTGCCAGACGCCCCAGGAGGAACAGAGACACAGCGGGTCAGTTTAATTCCTGCGTGTATCACTGGGGAGGGTTTCATATATCTGACACCCGGTTTTAAAGGAAAACGAAACGCTGAAACACGTCAAATGCCTTTACGTTGAATTATTTGTGATGTGTTTTAGAGATTTGTTTGCTGCCTGGGATTTTTTTTTTCTCCTCCTGTTATTCCCGTCAGATGGTAAAATCCCACTGCACCATTATCAGTCCATGAAATCACGCCACGCTGATGTTTGTGTTTATCTGCAGGGGTTCTGTGTTGGGACACTCTCCCAGATGAGCTGCTCTTGGGGATTTTCTCGTGTCTCTCACTGCAAGACCTTCTCAGGACATCCCGCGTCTGCAAGCGCTTTCATCGACTGGCGTAAGCTCCGTCCTGGCGATTTTTTTCTTTCTCCTCATGTTCCAGTTTGGATTTCTTGTTGTGTTGTTGCTTTTGCAACAGAGAGCTGCTGTGTACGACAGGCTAAAGCTCTAAAGCCCTCAGACAGGGAAAACTTGTAAAGACGAGTGCAAAAGTTTGCACACCCTCACTTTCAAATCACTCCCTTGAGAAATTTCGTGCATTTACTGATTGCATAAATGACGTATATTATGATGTGCATCTGAAAAAATGTATTGGTGGTATTTCGGTGTTTTCAACTTGTGTTTGCTTCAAGGTGTCCTGTTTATTTTATTTCTTTATTTTAAAACTTTCTGTTGGGGTTGTAAACCGAATCTTATATACTAAAAAAACATAACAAACAAGAAACCAAGGGGGTACAAACTTTTGCGCAACCCTTCCACTCATTGACCCATCAGATGATGTTATTTACAACCCAGATCTGCATTGTTCTGTTTAGTGATTTTTCACAATCAGATATAATTTGAAAGTGTGTGTGTGTGTGTGTAGGTTTGACGAGTCACTGTGGCACAGCGCTGACTTGGTGGGTAAAGCACAGCTGAACGGCGAGCTGGGTCAGGTGCTCATGGCGGGGGTGTCGATGCTGCGCTGCCCCCACACCTGCATCGGTGAACCCCGCTTTAAGAACACACAGTGAGTCGTTTGTTTTGTGTGCTGCGAGCACTGCAGTTTAGTCGTAGATGAACGACACTAAACACTAAAGTGATTTGCAGACTCCTGCGTGTCCAGCATTTGGACCTGTCCAGCTGCACGGTGCAGACGCCTGTGCTGGAGGACATCCTGTCTCGCTGCAGATGCCTACAAAACCTCAGTGTGGAGGGACTCGTGCTCTCTGACTCCATCCTCCGGTGTGTTTAAATCAAAGTCTTAGAACAAACGCTTGCACTTCAGTTCTTGCTCAACACGACGTGAGCTCATTGTTGTCATTCTGTTCGTGCAGATCTTTGAGCGAGAACGCAGAGCTGCTGCGGCTGAACCTGTGTGGCTGTTCTGCCTTCTCTGCCGACTCTCTGACTGAGATGCTTCGATCCTGCACCAAGTAAGACTAAGGGGGTTAAAGGGATGCTTGGTTAAACCATACGTGAGCGGTCACATTTCATAATTTCAGCAAAACTCGCCGATGTAATAAAAGTGGTTTAATGTGCTGTGAGGCTCTGACAGTTCCTCAGCCTCAATTACATCATTCTGGTTCACAGTTGGTCTCAACTAGAGAGCGGGACTTATTTTTGCACAGTTTCCCAAACTATAAACAGAAAAGTAGGTTTAAACTAGACATCATGACCTTGACCAGGCAGAAGCTACAGATCAGTGAACACTGTAAATGCATCACGTGTTAATGAGTGCCAGGCGGGAAAGCCAGTTCACCAAAGGAGAAAGGGCATGGGATATGAAAGACACATTTGCATCTGGCAGTGCGTAATTTCCCCCGCGAACCGACTTTATCTAGGTGAAACCTCGGTCCCGTGAGCCGACATTAAAAAAAAAAAATAAAGAAGGAGCTGCTGATGAAGTCGTGTTCGCACTGGACACTTTGCATCTGTTTTCTTAAGTGCTTTTTTGCACATTTGCAAAAAAAAATATATCAGGAATAAAATAATTAGCCATCTCGTCCACTAAACTGTTCTAAGGTATTTGTTACTCTGTTGTGATTATTTTGCGTGTTAAAAAGAGCATGACGCAGAGGGCTGTACACCTTGCCGCTGCCTGTTTCCTTACCCGTCTCTTCTGTATATCGCAGGCTCGAGGAGCTGAACGTGTCGTGGTGTGACTTCAGCAGTGAGCATGTCCAGGCTGTCGTTAACCACGTCCCCTCCTCCGTCACTCAGCTCAACATCAGCGGCTACAGACAAAACCTCACCATGGATGGTAAGAAACATGACTACTTACAGGAAAAACGTACTTATTTATAACTTAACCTTCACTCTCGAACTTTTCCTCTCCACTTTCTTCCTGTAATAATGCTTGTCTGAATCGGCAAAATGTAATACTACCACTACAAAAAGAAATCACACACCATTTAATGTACTGTATGCCTTTTAATTGGAGCTCGTTGCTGAACTGCGTACACTAAACTCATACATGTGTACGTCAGTGTGAATTCTTAAACTATTGTCAGAGCTGCTGCTATAGAAAATTAATCAAGAGCAATGTGCTATAATTAGTAGATAAGAGAAGCGCATCTTCTTTAACCCCTCGCAAGTGTAGTGGCTACTATATAGGACATGCTTTAGTTTCATGCTTGTGATAACATCCACTTCTTTTCCTCTGTTATTTAGATGTAAAGGTGTTGGTGGAAAGATGTCCAAATCTGACACATTTGGATTTAAGGTAAGAGGTGAATTGGGTTTACGGTGCAGTGAGAGCTCTCTTTATACACTCGTATTAATTCAAACACTTTTTCTCATAGCGACAGCGTCCTCGTGACCACAGACAGTTTCCCCTTCCTGCAGCAGCTCTCCTCAATGAGACATTTAGCGCTGAGTCGTTGTTACCAGATTCACCCAGCTGCCCTCATGTAAGACACACACACACACACACAGGTATATAACTGGGGCTATAAAGTGAATTTAGTTTCGACAAAAATTAAACCTGCACAATTTTCAGCTCAGGGTTGCAGTCGAACCCTAAATTTAGTCAATCAGCCACAAATCTCATAAAACAGCACTGTAAAAGGGGGAAAAAAAAAAAAAAAAAAAGAAGTGTCCTGACGTCAACCCCACTGAACAGCTATACAGGGTTGCCGTGGTCATGGAAAACCTGGAAAAGTTTTGGAATTTAGAAATAATTTTTCCAGGCCCTGGAAAAGTTTTGGAATTCTTGGACAAGAGAGGAAAAGTTTTGGAAATTTATTTTTGTTTCCCGCTTCGCTCCGCAATGCGCTAACTGCGCTTTGCCCTGCTCGCTCGCCGCACCAACTGCGCTTCCACCCCTGCTCGTTCGCTCGCTCACGGTTTTGGAAAATTTTCTTACGGTACTGTAAAAGTTTTGGAAAAGTCATGGACATTAATTCTACCAAAGTTGGGGCATCCCTGGCTTTGGTTGAACTGGAACACTGATTGCACCAAACATCAGTGCGTGACATATCCACATGGCCACGGCTCAAAACCTAGTGCAAAGCCTTCCCAGAGTAATGGAGGTTATTATAACAGCACAATAGTGACTAAAACCATATAGTGAGCCATATAGTATACTTGATTTGGCTTTTTATGATTTAACGAATTTAAACTGTCAATATTATCAGCTAAATTCAACTGTATTTTTAGTCTTATAATAAAAATGGATAATTTTGTCATTTGGTTATTTTAAGTTTACTTTAGATTTAAAGCCTTTGCATGCCGGATATGACACAAAATGACGATGCAAAAATGCACACATCTGATAAGTCTGATTTGACTTGGAAAAAAAAAAAAAAAAAAAAAAAAACTTTAATGCTTGTTAAACACTGGTTTGCATCCTGACAGTCCATAGTGTCCTGAGTGAATGATGAAGTCGTCAAGTAGTTCATACATTTATTACACTTTACAGTTTAGTGGTATGACTGCATGTTTCTCCAAAAACAAGGCATTAGTATACACACACTGGTCAGGAAGGACAGGTTTGGAGTCTATGTAGCAGCACATACAGCCATGTTAGTGCTTTATCATCTTTGTTCTTGCGGCTCTGCCTGAGTGTACTGCTTTGTCCCACATCGAAATTCCTTCGCGTTATAAAAGGGAAGTTTTGCTTTCATCCAGTAAAACTTTCTGACCTTTTTTTTTTTTTTTTTTTTTTTTTTTTAAATTGAGGAATATGTCGTTATAATTAATCACATTTTCAGCACAAGGGGTGATTATTTAGTTAATAATAATAATACCTCTGGCTGTGCAATTGGTTTATATATTTGTATTTAAGACTGAGCAGGTTTTAGATCTTGACGCCGTTAAATGGCTGCTTCTGTGTTTGCTTTATAGAGAGTTTGAGAAGTTTGGAACTCTGCAGACCCTGGAGGTGTTTGGTCTGATACAGGACAGCTACCTGCCCATCCTGAGTAAAGGGTTGCCGCGGATACAGATCAACACCCAGCCGTTCTCAGGCGTGGCTCGCCCCACGGCAGCCACACGGAGAGGCCGTACGCTGTGGGGAATGCACTGTCGACTGGTGTATAAACCATGAGCTGCGCTCCTGCACGGTTTGAGTAAGGAGCGAAACGAGACATGACTTTTAGGATGTTTTAAATAACCAGTAGGTTTAAGAGATAATATGGTATCCCTGTGAAGTCACTGTTGTCAGCTGGCGATATCACCTTGCATGTTGTATAAATCACGTCTCACTTGTCAGAAACGAAGTCTTTCGCTGATGTTATCGGCATTCAAATCGATCGTGTGTGGACTGCGGATGTGCATCAACACTTTTGCACTTTCAAGGGGTTTACAACCTGTTTCTGTGCGCAAAGGATGTGACTTTTTCCACTTGCTTTGTTACCACTAGCGCGATAACTACAGCTTCAAGCAGGGGGTAAAGGACCTCCACTGCAATGTTGGTTTTTTTTATTCCTTTTAAAGTGTTTTAGGAAAAAGAAAAAAAGAAGAAAAAAAAGAAGTGCAGACTTTTTTTTTTTTTTTTTTTTTTTGGAAGTTTCAACCTAACTGTGAATGTGAAATGACTTTTAGTGCTTTAACGTGTTACGATAATGGTTTGTTTTGAACGTTCAGGAGTTTTAAATTAGATGTTATCATGTTATGTTGTTCATTCCAGATCTTCATTTTAATAAATTATCGAATCGTAGGGATGCACCCATACAATACAGAAATCAGAATTTTGAGTGCTGACCCAGACTAAAAGGTGCTGCTGGGTTTCGGAGTGGCACAGCGGTCTAAAGGTTGTACTCCATCTTCAGGAGACCGCGGGTTCAAACCCTGACGATGCTCCATCTGTCCATGCTCAGGAGCCTGAGCGGGCATGACTGGATCCTACAACTAATTTGGGAGATCTATAGATCTAAAAAATCTATTGCCGTTGTTTTTTTCCACTAATAATGTTTTACACAGTCTTAATTCTGGTTAGAATGTTTTATTTTTTCCCCACAGCAACTCAGTAGTGCCAGCTGTAACTCAAACATATGATTGAAACATATGATATGTATGAGTGAAGTTTTCGATGGGATGTTTAACACCTTTTATAACAGGAGTCTAGAGTGTCAGCATTTTTGTAACTGAGGTAAAGTTGTGACTTGCATTTTCTGCTGTGAAAAAGTCTAGGTTATATAGGAGTTTCCAAGTTGAGTTGAAATTTTTGCTATTCCTGTGAGAGTGAGAGTGAGAGGCACTAGTAAGGAAACAACTGATTAAAGCTGCTATTACTAACTTGTTTCCTGGACATTATTAAACTAAATGTAAACATAATGCATGTCATACTTTTAAATTATAGGCAATCATAAGAGCAAAAAAACATTTGTACTGCCATTAGAAAATAATCAACTGCAGGATGGTCATTGTAATTCTATTTTATTAATTATTAATTACGAATTAGATATGCATTCTGATCCTTACCAAGTTGAGTGTTCAAGTTTCAGAAGAGGAACGCATACAGTATGTATTAAATATATCAGTGGCTTAGATTGCAAAATATGTCCATGTGTTTCAATACTAATATTCTGTATCAGATTGGTGCATCCCTGTTCCATGCTTAATTGCTTTGTACACTGCACACTGTTCGTCATGCATGTAAAAAGAATTTTAATTACAGCATTAAAATTAGAGTCTACTGCAAGAAGAAGTGTTCAGTTCACGGTAAAACAGCTGACTTAAAGTTCCTGGGCGGTTGTGTGTCCTGACGGTCGCGCGTCTGGTTCCTGATCCTCAGCTCATGTCTTAATTGGTTAATCTGAAACACACCTAAGGGTTTTTGGTAAACCATGTAACAGCAAAGAGCGAGCATGTTTAAGTAAGCTTGATCAGTTTGTTTGTTTTTTTCCACTAAAGTTGCTTTTTTTTCAGGAAACCAGTTACAACACACTCACTGACATTTCACCATGTTTCTGAAATACTCATTGCTCGTCTAAATAATAAGAAAAGTGTTGAGTCTGCGACACACACCTGCCAAATGTTTCTGGGTTTATTTTTGTTTTTAAATGTGTACCAGCCATTTTGTATGTGTAAACAATTCCCAAATGACATTTAAAAAAAAAAAAAAAAAACATTTGTTACCAAAATCCCTGAATTCTTGAAATCAGTTGGTATTTTTCCACCCACTGATGATGAACATGAGGAAACTTGAATCAGTTCTCTGTAGAGGACTTGAATAGACAATGTGTTTTTTTATGGATATTTACTTATTTGTTTGAATGTTCACTGACTTGCAATAAATATTTTGCGCTATCAATTTGTTCTGTCTTCTCTGTTAAATTTGAGGAACAGTACTTTGTGTGACTGAGTCCCTGAGGTTACAGTATAAGAACTGGCTAAAGTGTGGGGTCATGTCTTATGCAGTTGTTAAAAAAAAAAAAAAAAAAAAAAACATGAGTTTGAACACCAATAACACCATAGGCAGCTGTTCACACATGTATATGAACATACTGGTAGGAGTGGAGATGTGTGCAGGATCGGTTATGACTGCATTTGGGCAATAAGCTTAGATAAATATATGTATTTTTTAAATGATGTAAACAATTATTGCTTTGGGATTTGGCATCCTTGCCTTCCGAAATCAAACATGAAAAGTTTTCTTTATTATATTTTTTCTTATAAAGAAACCCAACAATACAACTAGACATTCCACTGTTGTCTTTTATCTGTACAAAACACATTTTGGCACATTCCTTTCCAACTAGAACATTTTAATGCGGCAATACAAATTGTGATGCTCTGATCTGCCAATACCATGGGCTTCCTGGCTCATATAATACTACAGTTAGTACCACGTGGCCAGGCTGAAGGTCTTATTTCAGTACGTCCAGGTAACTGCAGTTGTATTTGAGTCAGACACCTGAGGGCATTTTTTTTTTCAGAATGAGTTCCCTTTTAAGAGTGGAAAAACACCATAAAGTTCCAAAACTCTCATCGCCTACATTTACTACTGAGACATTAACATGATCTGGGTGATTGAACACTAGGGGTGGACGATATGACGCTGCATCAGTATTGCGATAAATTATTCCATGATGCACTTTTCCGACAATATCACAGTTATCAGTACCCCAGTAACACTAAACATTTGGAAAATCAAAATAGAGCTCATCAGGACTGAGAGCTGACAGGACCCAAGACTTTTTTGACTCCAACGGTTTTTACTGCCATGCCAATATACCTCAATATTACGAAGCTTGCAGAACAAAAAGAAGGCTGTGCCTGTTAATATGGGAGTGCATCGGACCTGGTGGAGTGTTCGCATTTACTGCACTCATTTATCATGGTCAATTTAGTTTACATTACTAACTGGCTTCTACTTTTAGGAAAGTCTTGAAAATATAGTGGGCAGATAGAAAACTGGTTGACTGGGTATTAATTTTTTTTCCTTAAACACTGTCGTTATGGAATAAAAGTGATTCATGTGGCTATACTTTTTGGTGGCCGAAAAGGTTTGGCACATGCATCATAAAAATCAAATAACTGCCAACTTACCATTATAATCATAAACCCGTGGATGTTCAAAGCTGTGTGTATCCTGATTGTATTCACACTTGCATGGCAGTGATTCAAAAGTGCAAAAAAAAAAAAAAAATAATAATAAGTTTGATCTACTTTCAGACTTTGATAGATTTCTTCTTAATAGAGAATAATGGTAACAAAATGCATGGCATTCTGTCTGGGGTAAAACCCTACGGACAATTCTTGTCGAAAAAATACATCATTTTCCATCTGGGAGTTTTATATCAACTCAGAAAGAGTCTTATCCTACCGGTAAAACTGTAAAAGTACAAGTTCATTTCAGTCTCATCTACAACAGATGACGAGCCTTCTTGTGAAAGTAACCCGTTTTTGACCTTAAATAAGTGATCATTTCCAGCCCCATCTGATGATGCAGTTCCAGCGCTAAACCACAGTCGTGAGTTCAGTCATCAAGCAGAACAGTTTTCAGCAGGTCCTCCTCGTGTAAGCTGATAGTGGCAATAGCACCATCGTTGAACTCAAAGGATGTTCCTCCGTCCACCACCATGCAGGCGTCCCAGCACCTCGAACGGACACACACCCTTAAAGCAACGCAATGAACAGAGATAAAAATGTCAAGAGATGGCTTTTCGCATACCGTCACACCAGTTAAAAAAAATAATAAATTACATTAATATGTTCACTCTTGTATGTTATTGTTTCTACAGTAGTACGGTGGGCATGCTACATAAACATAAAAAAATCATTATTATTGACATGGTGAGGTTTTGCGTGAAAGTATGTTTAACATTTAAGGCAGGAGTCTAAAGTGTCAGTGAAATGCAAATTTGCAATTATTAGCCCCACCCCAAAGACAGTACAGTACAGAACCCAACACTCACTTGCTTGCAGATCCTCTTTGGCGGCTGTTGGAAAACACTCTGTTGACGATGGGCTCTCGGATGCTAAAGAAAACTCGGTTCTCTGCTGGACTGAATACAAGAGCCTCATTGTACGCCTCAGTCACTAAACACAAACAAGTCCAAAAAATATGACAATCATGAGACTGCTGAACTATCCAGATATTTTCTCTATAACTCAAATTTTCTGAGAAGAGGAAGTACTCACCACTTCTGATGACTTCCTGGTTTAGGGGAATATCCAAACCAGTTTTTCCTTTGCCTATGAAACATATATGACAACATAGTGACTAACGTGAAATTTTATTTGCTCAAGGAGGGCATATTCTCATCTGTATCCTTTGTTAAGTGTATCCCACTAGGCCTGACTATTTATACTGTATAATTTCTCTAAGGCCAGGCTACTGCTCAAACTTCTCAACTTCTCTTGTCTCAAAATGCCTGGTTTCCAACTTACCCAGTTAACAGACTTTTGGCATGCTTATCGCCAGACAGCGCCTTGCAAAAGTATTCATGGAGCTCCCCAAACAGGTCAGAGACAAAGTTGTGGAAAGTATATACTAGAGGTCGACCGATATTGAATTTTGCCGATACCGATAACTAGGTTGGTCCGTACTTGCCGATAACCGATTAATTAACCGATAGTTTTTAAAATGGAAAAAGATAAATAAATAAAAACACAACACTCCATGTAAAATAGTACTGAACTTTATTACAAAAAAACAAACAAAAAAAAAAGAACTGAATCATGAAAATGTGCTATATGAAATAAATATGAATATATTAAATATTAAATTCAATTAAATATTGAGGTTGTCACGCACACAAGTGCAGAGTGAAGATGTGCGTGTGTGCGTGTGTGTGAGATGAAAGGGGTGCGGACACAATCGCGTTAGATCACAGAGAGAGGCGGACGTGAGAACAAAACGTGAGATTTATTAAGTGCTGCAGATAGTACACAACTGAAGTAATCAGGAAGGCAAACACAGACATATGGTTCGGGAAAAAACCTGGAAATAAAACGGCGCTGACTAAACTAAACGCTCAACAGGTGAGCACTGAAATATACACGAGCGCTTAAGAAGGCGGAAGTAATAGTCCAATGGCAGAATTACTCAGTTCGGCAGACGAGCGGCTCGAAGCTGAGGAGAGCCGAGCCGATGAAGAAGGCGAGGAGATGAGGACACAGAGTTGGTGAAGGCGGGCGACAATCCACAGTCTAAAGACACACAAATGCCAAGCGCCACCCGGCGTGCTCGTGCGCCTCTTATCCGAGCTCTGATGAGCCCAGACGAGGCGCAAAACATGTTCGGAGTTTGCCAAACGTCATGTTGAAGACTCTCCAAAAATATGGAAAAAGGTTCTCTGGTCAAACTTCTCTGGTTATAATGTAACTTTCTGGCCATCATGGGAAATGCAGTGTGGCACAAAAACACAATACAGTAAACCCTCGTTTATCGCGGTTAATCCGTTCCAGACTCTACCGTGATAAGTGAATTTCTGCGAAGTAGTATTTCTGTGTAGTTAGAGCATAGAAAACCTGTTTACGACCTTCTAAATACGGTTTTTAACATTATTA
>JAOVYU010000026.1:15947904-15965535 GCA_025674565.1 Synodontis membranacea
TGTGTGTGTGTGTGTGTGTGTGTGTGTGTGTGTGTGTGTGTGTGTGTGTGTGTGTGTGTGTGTGTTTGTGTGTATGTACACAGTTGTGCTTGAAAGTTTGTGAACCCTTTAGAATTGAAACATCATCAGGTTTTCACACAAGTCCTCAAAGTAGATAAAGAGAACCCAGTTAAATAAATGAGACAAAAATAATTCAGTTTGTCGTGTGTTAATTGACGAAAAAAAATTATCAATAATCCAAAAATCTGATGATTTTTCAGGTCATATTTAAGCAGAAATATAGACAATTCTAAAGAGTTCACAAACTTTCAAGCACCATTATACATATGTAAAAGGACTATATTGTGTGCTGGGGGAAAAAAAATTACTTTAACTTCAAAAAAGGCTGATCCAAAAGTGGGCCACTTGAAGATGATTCTCAGGAACATGAATTTGGCTTCTTCCTGACTTTTCCCAGCATGTTGGTTGAAGCACATTACAATGGACTAACAGGAGATTAGTAAAGAAGTTAGTCATGTATTTTCAAGAAAATAAGTTGCTCTAGAGTACTAGACACATACAAATTGATAGCAACCAAATACAATGATT
This sequence comes from Synodontis membranacea, assembly GCA_025674565.1. Taxonomy (NCBI): domain Eukaryota; kingdom Metazoa; phylum Chordata; class Actinopteri; order Siluriformes; family Mochokidae; genus Synodontis; species Synodontis membranacea. The sequence continues at coordinate 15,948,493 of JAOVYU010000026.1, forward strand.
TAAGTACTTTACTCACAACAATTGTTAATGATGAAACCTAGTAAATTACTTTATAAGGAGCTTGTCTGGTAACTGTGGCAACAAAATGCTCATTTCTGCTACGGTTGCTACAGGACTTTTAATGTTGCAAGTAGTAAACCTTCAAATTAATTTTAAACTAATTATGGGAGTACAGTAGCACACCCACCATAGAAATGCTGTCAAATGTGTGTACTATATGGCTGTATTGCAAAAAAAATGAATAAAATTATATACAGTGTCATGTTTATTTCTTACTCACCCGTTTCCAGTCATCAGGCGACAGCTGTTTGATCAGATCCTGAGGGACAAGCTCTTTCAGCATCTTGGGGAAGTGGATAAATTGTGATTTGTCCTCTTCAAATGTTACCCGGTAAATCAGAGCTGCGAGCTGGAAGGCCTCTTCATGAGAACACTTGTGGTATCCACGCAGGTATTTAGGCAGCTCCTACACCAGGAATAAAAGTACACAAAGCATGTTTTTAACTAAAAACAGCATAAATGAAGGAAATAAACATTAAAGACTTTGATCATTTAAAGTGTAATGCACTTTTTTGTTCTTTTTTTTTACAGACATACTGTAGCAGTCAATCTTTGGACAAATAATAGTTCAATTTAGGCAAATAAGAGAAAGATTTATTGGGGCAAAAGAAGGCCAGCGGTAAGTAGTTACATTTTAAGTGACACTTTTTGATAACAGTAAGCTGTTATGTAAAATCGTCATGTCCATATCAGCGGAAGCGGCTGAATCTGATAACTGGCTGAATAGCCAGAAACAAACTTAATTTCCCACGATCCTCTACCATCAGACAACATGGCCGACTTGCATTTAGACTGGAGTTCTAAATGGATGCAGGTGAATCCCATTAACACACACACACACACACACACAGAGTTTCTTTAATAGGGCTCTTATTTGAACCTGCACTTTGTGAAGCATTCATTGAGCTCTTTGTGTCACTAATGATTGATTCTGATATTCTGTGTATGGCCTTGGATTGTCTATATCTATGGTGATATTCCATCTGTGTCTACTCTGGTCTGTTTTCCTGTTTGCCTGAACTCTGCCTAGAACATGAATTCATCTGAATTTAACATGAATTTACCTCTGCCTGTTTCTGGATTTTGCCTGTTGCCTCTGTACCATTACCAGTACATTTATATAAAGAGGCTGAATACCTTACCTGCATCCTGTCCTGTGCATCATTCCTGACAAAAATCTCATTGGAAAATCAAGCTTAGTATTAAACACCAGCAATATATTATTGCATCATAATATATAGAAGTCAATCAGGTTTAATATGTAAATGCACTCCATACAACACCAGCTTAGCAAGGGACCGGAGTGGGATTTGTAAAGTTAGGGGTTATTTCTAGTTTGCATATTCATCACATGTGGATTGCTTAATGAGAATACAATTGTTACTGGGGATGTGCCTGTGCCATTTCATGTGGTCTGATTATTAATATTATGGAGTTACCTTGTGACACAGTTAATACAGGAAATATGCATGGTCTTCTGGGAGCCAACCAATGGCACAAAGATCAAAATGCTTGGCCCCTTTCAATTTTGGAAAAGTGACCCAGCTTAAGTCCTGCTGCATATCATGCTAGAGATACTTGTTATTAAAACTGAGTGTTGGTGTTTCTGGAAACCGTTGGTGTTTGGGCAAGATGGAGGTGGAAACAGTAGGCCATCACTAATTGGCTATCAACGATGGGGTGGTGTAATGCAACCAACTGAGTTGAAACTGAAATTGAGTTACTGTTGTCACTTCGGACAGCACATCATCAAAGGTTTTATTCATGTTAAACCAGAATTATTTCAGTTTTTTTTTCTTTTAAATGAATGAACATGCCATACTGTTATCACTTAACGCAGCAGCTACAAATGGTCATTCTCTTACTTTCTTTTGAATATAGTAAGACAGTCACTCAAAAACATCCAGAAGACTTTGTCATGGGAGAAACTGTTACTGACTTCTACTGAGTCTCTCTCCATGAATGTAAAATAAACATAATGCCATAGAGAACATCCCCATATCAAAGATAATTCTGTATAATTTTCCTATGTTCAATTACAACATATTTGTAATTCATTTTCTTTTACACTTATTGTATGCAGAGCGTCCACTATGCAGGTCCACTATACTTTGCAGCTGTACTACTTTCAGAGCTGCTGTTATTGGAAATTAATCAACACCTTCACAAACATTTTTTTTTTTTACCTGGTAGTAGTGGAAGATGGAGTCAGCCATTGAGTCTTTGCCTGGCACAGTGTTAGTCCACAGTTTCTTCATAAAATAGACCTGATACGTCAAGGAAGGCACTATACCTTAAACACAAACAGCATGTCGCACACAGATGACAATAGGTCCAACATTATATGATCCATTAATAAGAAACATAGTTACCATCTTTAACAGGTCTGGCTTTTTTGATCCAGTCAGTGAGGTGTCTAACAAAGTCAAAAAAGAAATCTCCGTCTGGCACACTGATGACCTGCGAGAAGCCAAGTAATGGAGATCAGTTATTAAAAACAGACAATGTACAACGGATAAAACAGAATTATGCACTGATCTTCATTTTACAATAAGTATCAGAGTATGTGTTGTGAGTGAAGTTCCCTCTCAGGCAGCACATAAGCTTCTGAAGTGATCATCTCCCATTGGAGTGAAGTGAGACCATTTTTAAAGATCTTTTTCTTTGGGACACATCGCAGAAACTCTTATATTTATGTGGGAGCAAACAATATCTGATAGGTCCTGATATAGTCATTTCTAAATTGCTGGACCTTTAGTTATTGTTAAATTAGGTCTAGTTACAAAAAAGCTGCTGCTTGTAATAGAAAGCATGTTTGCATGAGGAAAAATGGCTTGTTCACTTAGCTAATTAAGGAATGCTTGAGTAATAAAATTTTTATTAAACTGGATTTAAAAGGTTTTTTGATAGTTAGGGATTGAAGAAAATAATAATAATAATAATAATAATAATAATAATAGTGATTATTATAATTATAACAAAATAATACTAATTATTATATTATTATTATTACTACAGAGGAAAAAAGCCTTTAGGTGATGGATACCAAAGTGTAACCAGAAGCAAAACGTCACCTGTATTACATAGTCATATTTTGAAAATGGACTGAAACAATTTCTACAGACATTAGTTTATTTTACAGCACAAAACTGAAACACCAGTACAGCAGCCAGGTGACTTTTGTCATTTCAGCACCAAAATTGGTGCTGGACTACGCTTCCCGTGGCCTACAAACATGGCCGCCATGGACTACAACACCCAAGCACTAAAGACTCTCTCATGTTCACATTCACCAGACTTCTGATCACATACACCTGGACTCAGTTACTTCACTGCCACTGTTTTGGACTCGTTTGTCTGTGTTTGTTAACAAACACTGTAACCTGCATTTATATCCACCTCCAGCGTCTACCGGCGTAACTTCACGATAAATACAGAATGACTACACCAGCTAGAGAAATCAAGACTCTAATACAGATACAATTTCCCGTAGATGATATGCATCAGGGATGTTATACTCATGCAGAAATCTCCATTATGTATCCATTTCTGAACGGAGAATGCTGTCGGGTTTTTACCTTGTCAGAAATTTTGACGAACAGACTGAAGCCCTCGAATGACTTGAGCAGCATCCTGCTTGAAATGTTCAGACAAAACTCCTTGGCCTTTGTGCTTGATTCCACTTCAAAAACCTGCAATCACGACATTATTTAGACAACGATCACAAAAAATGCTCAGGAAGGTCAAGTTCCATTTGTCAATGATTTGCCGCGTCAGCTTGGGTTTCAGCATCTCGGTATTATAAGCTGTGGATGTGGAAACTGCTTAGCTTGTGTTGAATTCTTTGCATATCTCACTATATATTACTCTATATTTTTAATTACTTATGTTCTACTTTATATGCTATATTTATATTTCTGTGAGTAATCTAAATGGGGGGGCTAAACACAGGTTTAAAAGTGAGTAGGCACAATAATATAGAAGAATAGTTAATGGATGTCGTGTTATAATTTCTTTAGTAAAATGACACCAAGGACACTACAAGAAGACTGACCTCATCTGTGTCATCAGGGAAGTACACCTTGTGAAAGATCTGTGTGGTTTTGTGCTGAATAGCTTCCACTTCCACCAGGTGAGGAGGGTACTTCCGGGGGCCATTACTGTCATCACGTATGAGAAAATTATTGCCAGACGGCATGCTTTGTGTTTGTTTTGTGTTATGTATGTCATATGCTTGAGCGTATCTTACCGCAGGGCTTTCTGCAATCTCTGCATGCAGTCTGGGGCCAATGGGTGATGCTTCCTGGACTGGAGAAACTTCTGTACATGAGGCAGGAGGATGTTGCTGGGAGGGAAAAGGCCAGTACAAAGCCACAGTAGCTCCCAGCCCTTTTCCTCACTGTACCTGCATATATAAAACACAAGGGGTCAGTCTTGCCTTTTACTCAACTACAAAGCCAGGGCAGTGAATGAGGCCTGAGGATCGATATGTCTTGGTATAGTGCGTGTCATTAAGCAAATGGTTAGGCAACAAATTCAAATATGTATATATTTAAATATATATGTGTGTATATATATATATATATATATATATGTACATATATACTGTATATATGATCAATCAACCAGGGCATGGGTGGTTTCTGCCATTTGTTTCTTTCAGTTTCTTAAAGCAAATGTGGCTACAAGTATAAGTCTGTCTTACCCAAAATCTTTTCTGTAAATGCATGTCCAAATCTTCAGGGCCTAGAACATTAACTCGAATCCAAGATGGCTGCCACCATGACAGTGTTCGGCTAATAAACTCTTTATACAGAATACAGTTGCGAGCCTGTGTTACGTTACTGAAGAGCTATCCAAAGCAGATATTTATGGAAAAGATTCTGGGTGAGAGGGACTTACAGTACTTGAAGGATACGTTAATCTTGTAGCTTCCGGGCAAAACTAAAGAAGTAAACTCCAGGCACGAAATTTGACCTAGCTAGTCAAATTAGGGAAGTGACTTACACTACATTGTTCTCTGTGAGCTGTTTCATGATCTGGCAGAAGATCTCGTCCTTCAGTGGCTCAGCCTTCATAGATCCCTCAAATATCTGATCAGTGAGTTCATTAACCGAGCGTGTTCTTTTAGCAGGGTAGTCACCCATATACTTCATAATAGGTAGAGAAAAGCAGTCAAGGATCAATTAAAGAACAATGGTAAGTATATCTGGTGGGATCCTGGAGCACGGAGGCAACACACACACCATCGGTGCAGCTGGAAAAAAGAGTAAAGTAATAAATCAAATGGTGTAGAGCTGGGTGTGTAAAGGATATCGATGAAGGCAAGGCAGGCATCCTGCGAGAGCTCCTCATGGTTAAGGACCTTCTTCAGCAGAGGCTGTTTGAGAGGTTCTCGGGTGTAGCACCACAGCTTATCCTTTATCCTGCCTTTTGTAATCACACGGCTTAGAGTACTTTTAGGTGGAGGTCTGCCAGATACCAGAGGACATCATACCACACAACATAAAAAGAAAGATGCTATTATAACCTTAAATCATGTTTATGAGTGGGCAGAAATGAGATGGCATCATTTTAGAGAGTATGAGTACTATCAAGAGGAAAGTGACTATAGATAGAAAAAGGGAATGTAAAAAAAAAAAAAAAAAAAAAAAAGAGAGGGAGAGTTAATGTACCTGAAATGATCATAGGAAAACTCTTCCAAAGTGTAGGGCTTCATTTTCTCCTCGCCGTCCATAAGATTCAGCTGTGACAGACTTATCGATTCCTTACACTGCTCTGGAGACATGCTTACCAATGTCTGAAATGTTATAAAAAAAAAAAAGAAATGTATTTATTTATTCAGTCGTTAATCATCAGTAAGTGCTTTATCCTGGATAGGGTACATCAGAGTCTGTCTGGGGCACCCTGGGGGTGAAGAAGGAATGCACCTTAAACATGGCTCCATACAAACATACATTCATATAATCATTCATAACTAGGGGCAACTTTGAGTAGCTAATCCATCTATCTGGATGTTTGTTGGAGGTGCTAGGAAACCCGGGAACCCAGAGGAAACCCACATGGATTCTGCATGAACATGTGAAACTCCACACAGACAGTAACCAGAGCTCAGGATCAAAGCGGGGACCTTGAGGTGAGGTGGCAACACTAAAACATAAAACTTGACAACATTAACAAAGGTGGAGATTCATGCTAAATTAATAAAAATGCCTCAACCACATGGAAAGAATCAACCATGGAGCGGTACCTTATTTACAAATCAAAATACCACCATATGCGCAAAATATACATGTTGAGACGGTCACGTATCATGTAATTTAATTATTAGTTGAAAAAAAAGACAACTTGCCACAATATCATAGTGTGGTCTGGTTATGGTGGGAAGCACATAGATGCTGTCAGCATGGAAGTCTCCCCTCTTCTTGGTCCTGTCGTTGACTCCATGGGCCCAGCCCCAGGTCAATATGTGCTCTCCCGTGTGTTCATCCAGCAGGATAAGATCTCCCTTTGAGAACGTCAGGAACGAGGAGTCGTGCCTATCTACAGAAAGCAGCACACACCAAGAGTCATGTATTAAGGAAACGTATACAGTACTGTTATTCTCTAAATTGCCTCTATGATGTGGTCCATATGGATTACCATGGATATGGCTGTCCGCGAGAGCCACCACAAACTTTGATCTCTTGCGCAGGCCGTCTAAAAAGGTGTCAACCAGGTCACAAATATCCTCAGCATTGTTGGACGTGAAGGTGTATTCATCTCCTTTAATGGTTGCCAAGGTGAAACTCTGGCCCTGCAGCTTTCCTCCTCTGTAGGAGGAGCAGAGAAGTAATCAACACAGGGAAAATGACTGATCAGAATTCAAGGATAAGTGTCTTGGGTACAATATGGCACATTCCACTCTGGAACTTTTCCAGGAACTCGGATTGCCCCACATTCACACTAGAAATCAGCAAGTCACCTGTGTCGCATGTAGTATGTCTATTGTGGGTGTGCGAATGCTATAGTTGTAGCTTTTGCACATGCATTGTCCTGAGGATTAGCAGAGAAGCAAATCAAGCTGAATATACTACAGCCTCCTACTTTTTCCCAGCTTTATTTTTCTACTTAATGTCTCCGTTTTTGTGCGTCAAACAGGAAACTGAAACTAGGTGCGAGTAGGAAGTTGTGAGTGGGGAACTCAAGAAAAATCCAACCACACTGAGAAATCATTCACCACTTACAATAGTTTCACCATGACACACCAATCATGCATAGAATTTAGGAAGTCAGTTGTTGCACTGTCGATTTGTCACATAGCTGATTATAGCAGAAACTGAGACTCCATATCACACATGTTCATAAATGAAAAAAACATAAATAAAATTAAGAAAAAAGCTGTTGCCTTTTTTTTCTTTTGCTTACTAGTGTGTAGCTAGTTTAGTGTCTTGACCACAGATCCAGGAACCTTTCTAGTTCTTTCTTTGGGGTAAGTACTTTTTCTGCTGTGTTAATTGCCGCACACAGTCAGTTGCTCGTAACATCATAGTCACGGTAGAAGAATTCCTAAATTTAGTTAATCAAAGAAGTTCCTAAACCTCAGTGGAGATGCTCCCCTAGTCTAAAACGGAAGCCATAATTACTACAATATGTCATGCAAGCCTGAGATCATTCTTAAGCTTTCTTAGCGGGAATGAAATTTCGAGTATGTTGGATGTATAGTATAATTACAGAGGGTTTATCAATGGATCAGATGGTACATTATGAAGAATTCTGTCATTAAACAATGGCCCGGTGATTTTACCTCTAATATCTTGTTCAGTGGATCTGAGAAAAACAGAATAAATATATTACTGGACCTGCTGCTGGATACTCCAGTGATCTCTGGAAAAGAAAATTCCAGAAGGACCTGCTCTTGTTCATCCACAAAGTAAACACCAGTCCAGTTCACTGCCACTATCACGTCGTTCTTTGGCAGACTGGGTCCTGGAGATTTACAACATCGAACAAGTGATCTCAAAAAATCGTCTTCATTTATGATGAGAAATGTCAAGTACCACTGGTGGTAGTTGCAGGAAACTTAACTTTGGGGCAGGGCTTAAATTAAACTTGATCTGATCACTACCCTTTCTTCAGATGCATTGAATATCATAAAATGCTACATTTAGTTCCATGTCAGCTAATGTTAGCTAGCTAGCTAAGATAGCATTATTTCATAGAAGGGGTAGTGGTTTTCAGTGGTTAAGAAAGTTCAAATTGCAAGTTCAAATCCCAGTACCATCATGCTGCCACTGCTGGGCCCTTGAGCAAGGCCCTTAACCCTCAGCTGCTTAGTTGTATAAATGTGATTTATGTAAGCCGCTCTGGATAAGGGTGTCTGCCAAATGTAAATGGATATGTTCTGTAAAAGACTCTCATTTTAAGTAGAAGACATGTTGGCCAGTAAGCCAACTAATGTTAGGAATGTTGTTGTGTATTTAAAACAGTGGCCAACCTTCACTATCAAGCTAGATATATTTTGGATAACTGTAATACCGGGTTGACCAGGGCACCTTTCTGTGTGGAGTTCTCCGTGTCCATATATTCGTTTCCTCCAGGTACTCCGGTTTCCTCCCACAGTCAAAAAACACGCACATTAGGTCTACTCTCAATTGCCCATAGATGATAATGTGAGTGTGACTGGCTGTTCGTATCTTTGCTGGCCCTGCGATTGGCTCCAGCTTCCCCGTGACCCACAGTGGATAAGCAGTATAGAAAATAGATGGATGGATGGATGGATTGATGGATGGATGGATATTATATACACTGTGGCACCATGATGCATTTTAGCAAGCTAGCTAACATTACGTAAAGTATTATGCTTGACCAACTTTAATGTAAGCTCTGCCCTTGTTGAAGTACATCACTAGATAAAACCATAATGTGCCTGTGTTCAACATTGGCAATACCTGAGAACTTGAAGGCCTCATAGAAGCGCGAAAAAAGCAAAGGCCACTTGAACCGAGCAAAATCCACCACGTCCTCCTTCACTCTCTGTGGATCAAAGCTCTTCTGCGTGTAGATTCCCTGTGGGCGTTAAATGGTCAATAACACAAGCCTCTTTCTTCACTGTAACCATCAGTCCATGCAGGACCTTTTAACGTGCATCAAATTTAATGAGCGCATGCAATAATAAGCTGCTCAGATGATCCATAACATAGATTTCCTACATCGTTAAAGATTCACATCCAGTACTTTGGCCTATGAGAAGCAGAAGGCTAATTAAACTGGCCACCCTTGAAAGAGGGAAAAGGCAGTTAATGTTCCCTCGGTTGTCATCAGTCAATCTCAACCTGCTCCTTAATATTAAAATATGAATTTTAAACATTGAGTGTGTTTTGATACAGTTGCGGAGGTGTAAAATTGGAATTTTTTTCTTTCAGCTGCTCCCGTTAGGTGGATCATTTTGTCTGCATACTTGATTTGGCTTTTTTACGCCGGATGCCCTTCCTGAATCAACCCTCCCCATTTATCTGGGCTTGGGACCGGCATGCAGTGTGCACCCCCTTGTGGCTGGGTCTTTTACAGCACCCTGTATTCCCCGATTGTTTTCCATCCAAGTACTAACCAGACCCATCCCTGCTTAACTTCCGAGAACACATTCTGAGGGCGGTATGGCTGCCATGGAGTAAAATTGGAATATGTTGTCTTATTTGCAATAAAACATAAATATGTTGTCTTAATTGTAAATTGGAAAAAGTCCAATTCTTTTTCCATATGGTATGCTGTGTTCAATCACCACCAGCATGTGATGTTCCATAAGGACCTTCCTTTTTCATTTTGAGTCAATGTTGATGTGTTTCCAAATTTGCTGTTGCGTTTTTGGTGCTGCTGTTGTGTTTTCTGATTTGTAATTGTGTCTTCTGATTTGTTGCTTTTTTGTGTGTGTGTGTGTGTGTGTGTTTTTGCACTTACAGGCTATTGTGGGTACTGCAGTATCAAATACTGTGGATTGACAGGACTGATATATATCCAAATTTGTCCGTAAGGTACACCTGTCTATGTGCAGAATGACTTAAAAGAAAAATCTGGTCGTAAAACAAACGTTGAATAATTTTATAGGCAGCTACTATAGATCCAGACGTCTAACAAAAATGATTTGCAGTGTCTCTAACTTCATGACTCCAGAAAATAGGGTTTTGTTCTACCTTGTCTGCCTAAGGCTACAAAATGCCCGAATCATTTTATTAAGCCTAAATTCTGATGAAAACCAATTACACCATGTATAGAGAGAAGCAGCAGATAATAAAGAGAGTACAACCCTCTGGCACACACATAGATTAGAAAAGGAGTCATGGCCAAACGTTAATGACAGTGGGCAGCAGTACAGTTACTTGTACAGACATAATGGCACCGATGTCTCACAGTGATAACACAGTGATACATTTAAACAGCAGACCCTATTTAACTAAACAGCCTATTACAATGAGAACCCAGTTTGCTGGAAATGCTACTGCCTCTTAAGAAGCCCAAATGTGAGTTAATAGGTTGCATCTATACCTGAGACTACTATCCTTCTACTAACTACATACTTCAAATAATATTTTTTTTTTAACCAATTAAAATAATTGACATTAAATGATAAATTGTTAGTAAATCGTGTACAAGAAACTCTTAACAATGGCTTAAAACAACATATAAATTTCTATACTCATCAAAATGCAAGGAACTACGAATATGCATAAATTGAAAGCACCATCATGTCCTCTTGCGCATGGTGCTTTTGCAAAACAGCATAATGACATTTGGTCCAGTGTGATTTTGTTCTAAGCTGTAATGTTGTGACCATTGAAAACATTGATTTAATTAATGAAATCAAACCTCACTGCAATTCTTTCCAAGATAATGAATATCTAATGAACAACTCAGAAGTGGAAAGTGGTTTTCTGAATTATTTTCCTTAAATTCCATTGCCATAGTAACTATATTGCCTACACCTACACAAAAATTGTGTAAGTTTGCATACTTTTAACAAAATTACATTAGGCTAACTTTGGCAAGCTAGACTTAAAGGTGGATAAATATTTTGCCATGTTTCCATTGGACCAAAGTCAGCAATATTTTGGGGCAATGTCTGTTTGTCACCTGTGATAGGTATATGAACATTGGGGCTGTGGGGTAGATGTAACACCCCCTAGTCGAATGCAGATACTTTGTTTTAATTGTAGTTTAAATTCTGGCCACAAACTAGCAGTGGTTAGCAGTACGTAATTAGTACTTAAATAGTAATTACTTATTAGTATTAGTATGCGTTGGTCTATTTGCATGTCTTAACTTCAGCACTTTGTCATTTTGTATAATCAAATATTAAATTTTGTACACGTTTAAAAAGCACACAATGTGATTACCTTTTTGTGAACTGATATAATGACCTGGGCCCACTTGTCTACAGTTCTGGAGGCGGTGATCTCTCGATCTGGGATGTACAATGTGATGAGGCTCAGCAATCGTTCTTGAAGAATCTCCAACCCGTAGTCTATGTAGTACTGTTGAGATGCCAGCTCAGCCAAGTCCTCCTCCTACGATACACACACACACATATTATATAGTCACAATGTTCAATCTGCTGTAAGATCTCCATCTACTCCATCTACAGCTCATACCCGGTCACAGCGGTACTCGCCAAACTTGACTCCACGGATGATCTGCTGGTAGATAAGGTTGGTGGCCACGCGGTCTTCTGCAGGGTTGTGCCATGGTGTGAAGATCTCCTTCCTGAAAAACAGCCTCCAGGGGGCATTGCGCTCCTGAGCCCCTTGTTCTTTAGCGTATTGCTCACACTGTGACACTGCATCCATCACGTGGTCCCTCCCACTGCCAAGAGATGACACCTGAGAAAATAGACACAAACTATAAATCACAGTAGTACAGTATTATATATATATATATTTTTAAGTCTTTATTACTTTATGTCTGTAGTATATTAAGTCTCTGTATCATCTGTCTGTAGTACATTAAGTCTCTGAAGTTTTAAGTCTTAGGTTTTCAAACAAAATTCGTTATTTTAGAGACACAGATGAAGCCTAGGGTTAGGGTTAGGGTTAGGGTCAATATATCTCCACAGTCTCTACAATATACAATGTCCGTGTTATGAACCATTCCATTTAAATTTGCTGTAGTAAAGCATAATGTATTACAGAATATAATGTTGAAATTTGTCCCTGACAGTATGTAGACATCTTAACATTGCTATTGTTAAAGGACACCTAAAAGCTGTGATGAACATGCCTTATCGAATAGAGCGATGTACAGAGAGAAGCCAAATCGGTCCTGCAGGCCGATCTTGTCTGCCAAGACATTACAGAGCTCTGCAGCAGTAGTGGCTGAGTCTGTCAGCAGGGTCTTGGTGGTGCCATCCATGAAGGTCACTGGCAGCATGATGGGCTTTTTCGATTTGGTGGCCTGAAGGAGAAAAAGATCCAATTAAATCCTAACCGAAATGACTTCTTCTTAATAGCAGTGTCGGCTCAATAGTTATAATTTTGGATTTTGTTCAAATCTGGTGACCACCGGAGAGCCACCATTGCACCTTTGAGCAAGACTCTTGAACTTTAACTCCTCAGCTAGATGCTCGGATTGAATTCTGCCTTGTCAGTGTCTGCAAAATGAAGAAAAATGCATGAGCATAATGGCTGCAGGGGAAAACAGCACCTGCAGTTCAAGCCACGAGGGAGGCTGGGTCCGTGTCTTGTTCACAGAAGTGCGCTTCAGTCTCTCTTCACAGTACGGGGCGTAGCCAGGAGGTCCTGAGATAATGAATGCGCGCAGATACTGCGGATAAAGAACGGGAGGGAAGAACAATATTAAATTTGTGACTCAAAAAGAGTTTTCATTACTGTTGAAAGGAAGGCATCATTTTTTTTTACCTTGACAAATTTCTCAGACGGTGCGAAGCAGCCCACACAGAGGGAGAGCAGGATCCAGCCACGAGCATGGCTGTTTTTGGATGGGTTCTGCGTCAGCTGCTTGCAGATCTGACAGTAGATCTCATCTCTGTTAAATACCAACAATGGAATGATGTAATGTGTCATAAAGGGCGATGGATTTATTCAAAATTGGCTGATTTTAGTGTGTTTGTAAAGCATTCTTAACGATTGCCACCAAGCAACTCAGGACAGATTCAGAGGAAAAAAACGAAAGTCCGCGAAACCAGATTTTAAAAAGAAACCATCGTCTTCTGCGTGACAAGTGAAGAAGAGTAAAGACAAATGGGACTATCTGTGTTGAAAGGATTTTCATCAATGTGTTGATAATATGAATGAGTCCCAGGGTGAGCACAGGACAGTGTTTATGATGACAGCAGCAGCAGTTCATAAAGAAGTTTAAGTCTTCCTTAAGTATCCATTTAAGGTTGTCCCTTAAGGCAAAAAACGTTCTGGGGAAATGCATATTCTTAGGGTATCACATGCGAGAGTCTATCAGAAGAATTATCCCGCCATCACTAACCTCAGGGTAGGGCGTAAAATCCCATTCCCAATGATGAAGTGAAGTTTCTCCAGGTTGGATGTGGGACGATCCTCCAGCATCCACTGTAGACCGCAATCACCGTCAGTCAGGTGTTTGGTCACCTATCCAAAACATAAATACTGCACGATTGTAATCTTATCTTTTTTTTATCCAGTTATCTCTAAAGAATATACTACAGAACCAGTACAGGTAACAGTTTCCCCCTTTACGCCAAACATAGCTGATCAGCCAAGACCTGTCTGGTATCTGAAGGTTCTTCAGGTTTTTTTTTTTTACTTGAGTTACAAGAATAATGTAACAAGTAATGAAAGGTTATTAAGCAATATTGGATGAACAAGAGTGTAGTTGTACTGAATATCCACAGCATAAGTGAAGTGACATTTGCGAAACACTGTGGCTAAATGTTCTGTTTATTGTTGCTCTGCCAACAGTAATAGATCCCAAAGAAGCCACTTTCATTTAATAGCCTGTTAAGCTAGCTGGCTAGAAAGCTCACATTAATTTATACATTTCTGTTAAAGGTGCTTCCTGTAAAATTGCCGTCCCTTCATCCTTTTCGCTTTTGTCTCATTTTGCTGATGATATCTCTAACTCTATTGTAGTGATGGTTTCAAACTTGGAAATGTGGTGGAAATGTGGTGAACACAGATTACACAGTGAAACGTCCCAGCGTTGTTATAAGAAATAGAGCTTGCGCTGTCGTTATCCATACTGTACCATGTGACACACACACACAAAAAAATGGGCAAAAGTTCATCGTATAACTAGATCCAGTAGCAGCCACTTTAAAACCAAATCACTGAGCAATGATTTTTTTTTTTTATTTGGGCTGAAGTGGTACATGATTATAATATCCTGAAATTTTAGGACCGATTCATTAGCATTGCTAGCATTGCTACTACGCCTGTTTTAGTATGCAAAGTACAATTTTGGCATTTGGCAAACTGGATTCATTTCCATCGTCACTTTACATTATCGCTGGCATGAAAGACTTAACGGAAGTTGGAAATTCATCAGCCTCAGTCTGTATTAACTAATCGCATAGCAACTGTGTTTTCACATTTTCACTTTACACGTTTGCACACACATATTGCTTGATAATTTGATAATGTATCAAATAATGACATAGCTTTTTTTTTTATCTCATTAACATTAATGCTGTAGTATTGTTTTGTTTTTTTTCTATCTTAGCCTCGTAGTTCTAGTGCAAAAGTGAAGAGAACTTCAGACCCCATTACGTGTCTTATCTGATTTACTACATTCAGGGTATGAAGGAACAGTGTGTACGGTTAATTTTCGGCTGAACCATTGGCTGAATCTCTTCTTCTCATTATAATGTCAACCTGAAATAGCTCACTGACACGGCGTTATAAATGGGACAGTGCTCTCACCTCCTCTGTGATTTTTGATTTCCTTCTCAGTGTGAGAGACACTAGCTTATGTCTGATGCTGTTCTTCCTCTGACTGTCAATAACAGAAGTCTAATAGAAAAACAACAGCACATAGTGTGTATTTAGTGCATGGCATAAACATTCAAGACAACGTGTCCCAGTTATTCCGAAGTAACCTAAACATATACAGTACACTATATGGCCAAAAGTATTTCAACACCTGACCATCACACAAACATGTGGGCCTTCTCCAAAACTGAAAGCACACAATTGTCTAGAATGTCTTGGTATGCTCTACAGTAGCTTTAAGATTCAGTTCATCCCAGTGAACAGGTCCATGAAGACATGGTTCGTCAAGGGTGGTCTGGAAGAACTCAAGTGATCTGCACAGAGCCCTGACCTTAACCCCACTGAACACCTTTAGGGATGAACTGGAATGCTGACTGTGCACCAGACCTTCTCTCCCAACACCAGTGCTTAACCTCACTAATGCTCTTGTGGCTGAATGGACAAATCCAGGCGTCCATATATCTTTGGCCATATTGTGCTCCAGTTATAGTCTTACATTTATTCTATCCTATCTTAAAGCACAAATGCACTAATGGTGTGTTGGGATTTTGGCGAATCATAATACTTTACTGAACAACTAATGTCAGTAGTATATTGAGACAAACAAACAAACAAAAAAGGCTGCTGTAGTTGTTGGGTGTTCTTAATATTCAAACGTAAAACACTTGAGGATGGACGTTTAAAGGAAAATGATCAACAATAGCCCAACATGGAGTGGAGTTACTGTCATGAGCCGAGAATTCGTTATTTTCCCGAAGCAGCGTGAACCGTCATATTTTATTCTTCTAATTATTCCTCCACTACTGCAATTTCCAGCAAATTTTGTTTTATGTCATTTTAAGAAAGACATGCCATACCTCCAATCCATTTAATTATTTTTTAACATTCAGGAAACAGTTCTGTTGCTTTTATCATTTATATCATACATAGCTATACGTAGTTGTTCCCTCACCAGCCTCCCTTTCCCCCCCCAATCTCCTGAAGTTAGGAGATTATGTTAGAGACAACGTTATGGAGATAATACTCTGTCCTGAAGTGTTTTCTGTGGCAGCAAACATAAAGGAACAGCTTTACCTCTAACTCTTGACACATTTTAACATTTTATAATCTGATTTGATTATACAACAGCACTGTGATATAGATTACATGTACTAATTGGGTGTGCTATAATAATTAGCACACAGAGAAAACCCATACACTTGTTTTGTACTGGCTCACACGTCTAAGGTTTGTGAATTTGGTGAAATGAACCATTAACAGAAGTAAATTTCTTTCCCATTCTGGTCCCATTCTGTCCTATTCAAATGGATTACCTTTATTAGCCAGCAAATTCACATTTGTCCAACCCAGCGTTATTATAGGTAACTAGCTGAATACCCAGTGGCTCTGCTCACTGAGTGCAAGGGAAAAAAATTTAAATGCAGTATTTTTTAAAATAGAATAGATTTAGAGTTTTTAAATTCTATTAAAAAATAACAGCCTCTTCCAGTAGAGCAGAACTACAGCTAGCCTGCTAGCTAACCCCAGCTACCTGTATTAGCCAGCACTGCTAACTGCAGCGAACCGTAATGAGACCAAATACACTTGAATACAAATTAAATGAATCGGGTTTTATTATATTTTAATATATTTAAGTCTTATCCAGACTTTGTGAGCTGTTTTTATAAGATGTTGAAATAGCGAGGCCCCGGCATTAGCTGCTAATGCTAAATCTAACGGTAATGTTAATGCTAATGCCAACGCTAATGCTAATGCTAATCACGTAAAGGTTAATGACAGTTGTGTTAGCGGCTTTTAGCTAAGCTAAGCACGAGTTATGCAGCTTCCGGTCATATGGTCTGTGGTCATACGTCATTTCCGTTTCAAACATGAAAGGATTTTTATATATACCCTTACGAAAATTATCCATGGTTTTACTATGGTTTTTTGGGTAACTATGGAAACCATGGTTTATGACCAAGATTATACAGGCTTAACTGTAGCGAAACCATGATAAAACCATAGTAAACCATGGTTAATTTTCGTAAGGGTATAT
>JAOVYU010000026.1:15990602-16007206 GCA_025674565.1 Synodontis membranacea
AAAATAATAATAATAATAATAATAATAATAATAATAATAATAATAATAATACCCCCCCCCCCCAAAAAAAAAAACAACAAATTAAAAAATACATAAATACTTATTTATGTATTTATGTAAAAAACTAATTAATGTTTTTTTAATTATTATTATTGTTTTCTTATTCCATCATGCTTTGTTATGCAGTGGTCATGACTTATTGACCTTATATTTACACTAAGTTGTGGCCTACATTAGGAGCCTGTTCCTACTGTACTTGTTAAGCTTTGGCCAGATATTTATTTTTGTTTATTAAGAAACAATGTCCAGTGGAAGCAGGGAAATTAACAAAAAGTATAAATATTCTGAATGACAATAAAAGGAATAGTCATTAATACAGAATGAATACTGCAATAAATATGAAGAATTTTTTTTTTTTTTTTTTTTATAATTTTAAGAATTTGCATCAGAGCCTTTGGGAAATAATTGCACCTACACAGTGAGTCTTACCTGCTGCAGAATAACCATGTTTCTGTGTTTTTACTGCTTGGCATTAGTCACCATGTGAGTGTCCTGAATGAAATAAATAGCAACATTCACACAGTCAGGAGAGATTCATACTGTAAACACACAGAAATGGGACCCTTATGGAAAAATTTACATTTCATACATGATCGTAAGTTTTTCACATGTGATTTATGTGAGTAATGTTTGCCCTGAAAGTGTGCATGAGATGTGAAAAAGATGCGGAAAAAAATGAACTGGCGAAAATGGAATTAATCATGTAAGAAGTGTTCAGTAGCAGAAGGGGAATATTTAAAGGGAATTGAAATGTAAGTCATGTAAAAAAAAATATATATATATATATCATAAAAATTAAATTTATTGTGGGAGAAACTATGAAAAATTATGTGAAAAAAAATACAACATACTACCTTCAGGGAAAAAAATTACATCCGAATTATTCATGTGAGAAATCACATGTAAGAATAACGTGCAAAACAAATATGTGAAATGCCTTCATTTCCAATGTGAATTCCATGTGGCTTTTCTGTAAAGAGGCTAATAATATAACTAACTAACTAAATCATTTCACAGTTAGCATGTTAAGTAAATGAAATTAATTAAGCATTTATGCATATTTTACTATTTTAATTGAATACAGTGCTTTTCTTTTAGTAACATCACATCCAGTCCAGGTCTGAAATTTTTCATGTCTCTTTTTAGGCTCTAAATGGCTGATACAGTAACTTCATGAAAGAACCTGAAATACTCTAGCAAGTGCAGAATGCTAACTATGCCTGAAACATGTCTATTGCATGCTTCGTATCTGGATGTATTTAGGAAAGTTTTAACGTTGTATCAATGTTCTTTCATCTAAAACATTTCAATCACCTGTGACACACAGTACATTTCCAAACCTCACAATCCTAAGACCAATGAACTGAAAGGGGCAAATTGATTCTCCGTGACATTTCTAATCACATAATTGGATAACAGCTTGTAGTTTGGTATCAGAAAGTTGCAAATGGAAGTCAAATGCCACATAGAAGCTAATGGAGTGCTGAGGGTGGATACTAACACTGATGTGATATTTCCTGGTTGTTACTAAATAAAGGTATTGAGAATTTGGCATGGGCAGCTTAATTGCTCCCGTACTCTATGCTAATTAGCTTGCAGATCAGCTCTGCTAAAAATAGCACTGCAGTGCATCACTGAGGCAAAACCAGTGACTATAAAGCACATGGGCAGTGCGACGTCTTTAAAAAAGTGAAGCAACCATACTGTATAATGTGTAATGCAAATATTATATAATGTGTAGCCCTGCCCTTCCACATGTGTTTTAATGACAAAATACCTTGTTTTCCATCTTGCTTTTTTCATCTAAACTGTCTTTCCAGGTACAGTTTCCAGTTACACTTGGGAAAGATGTGGCATGCCTTGTTGATGTGCTGGACCTTGATATTAGGACAAGGGGACGGGCCTATCAAAGGAGTAGGTGTAAGCGAACTCTGGCTCCTAATTTGAGAAAATGGTGGCGGAATTTTGGTTTAATTTCTATAGAACACAAGGCGTCTGGGCCTTCCTCTTAATTCAGCCTTAAAACATCAAGCTATTAGGAAAAATGTTCTCACATGTGCAGCAATGCATTCATATTCAAATTCCCAGAACAAAGCGCCTCCTGTCCTAGCCAAGGCTGAAGCAGACGTGAAAATAACTGTTGCTCTACTTTTAGCCGTGACAAGCATTAGAACAGCAGCGATTGACAAGGCCAAGACTGTCAGGAGCTTGAAGCACTAATCTCTTCTTTGTTTACTACTCTTAGTACACTTAGTGGAAGACATAATTAGAACACACAGCACAGAGCAAGTGACTAAATGCACTTCTACTCCACTGACCTCTACATCCACCCCCTAGGAAACAGCTATGAAGGCACTATTAGAAGTAATACTCAGGTCTAATGCTTCACGCAAGGACGATATACAGTACCAATCATTAAGGATGATGAGTAGGTGTCACTCAGCACATTTCTCAACACTGCTTGCACTGGTTCTTTGTCATCCATGTGCTTTTGCTTGTTTTACCATGAACCTTTGTTTTGGTTCTAGCCCTTTCTCTGTGTCAGCCCTCTCATTAGTTTGTTCGGTAAATGTGTGTACCTATTCTGTGTTTAGTCCTTAACGGGGTCGGTTAACCCAACCCAGAATTGTCTGTTCCAAGTAGTGAGTTTCAACAGTGACAGGTTTTTATGCACAAACAGTTAGCAGGTAGCAGTCACAAGCTTTGAAAACGAAAACAGCACATTGGATTCTCAGAAGGGTGAGCTGGCCCCTTTGATTCATACACCTTACTGTTTTTTTTTTTTTTTTGTCATTGCAAGCCAATTTTTCCTATTTTAATACAGATTATTTTTTGGTTTTTTCTTTTCCCAATTTAGGAGATTTACTATCACCTTTAATTAATTTCATGGAGACATGAAGTGAGGGCATCTGGAGGGAAGGAATCGAAATGGTTTAGTAAGAAGCTCATCAGCATATGAATGAATGTGAGGATGTTTCCAGACACCTTGAAAAAGCCTGAGTAGGTAGATTTAAAAAATAGAGGACCGAGGATGGAGCCCTGAGGAACACCTTGCTTTACTGCTGCAGGTTATGACATTAATCCTCTCAAAAACACCTACTGTACTGCGACCTGGAAAGATGTAGGATTTTAATAGGTTTGTGATATTGTACAAAATGCTGCCAGACTCCCAAGTGGTGAAACAGAAAAGTAGTCTCTGAACAGAGTTCAAATTCTGATGATTGATACAACAACAATCCATGGGCAGGAGTCAAAGAATAATCGACGCCTTATCTCAGTGCCATAAATTTAGACACTCTCCAATGACACTGAAGGGATACGATGTTATAAATGCATGTTGTAAATGTATAAAACTTTAAACAGCAACTTAAATTAAATGAAAACTTATTGCTCTTAATTTTATTTAGATTTAATGTTAGATTTAATGTTTTTAAAATTTAAGGTAGATTTAAACAAATATTAAAAATTGCATTTGTTTTCATGTAAATTTATGTTAACGTAATGTCTAACATCACAGCCCTGATTCTAAAAAAAGTTGGGATGCAAGGTAAAACAAATAAAAACAGAATGCAAGTCCTTTTTCAACCTATTTTCAGTTAAAAACAATAAAAAGATTTCATGATAACTGCATGATAACATCCAGCTGCCTCAGGCTTTGAATTTGCATGGACAGATACTTATTTGGCAGTATTGTATTCAAGGCTATATGCACATTTGTTTTTTTCACCTCTTCTTAATCTGCTGTTTATACTCACTTCTAAGGAGATATTTTTGTCACTGTATACTAGGAATATACAAATACCAATACAGTTATTTGGAATGAACAGATAATCTGTTCTGCAGTACTGTAAATACAGATAATTTTTTTTTAAGAAAGCTTGCCCATGTGGCTCACAGTGTATCTGACTGAGAATAGTCAGAAAAGGAGGTTACTATAATTTATTTATTTTGCGGGAGCATGGTGGTCGGGTACATATACAAAAAAAAAATAAAAAAAAACTTCAGGTTTAGTCCATGTCAACATTAAGGTCCACATATAGATACAGCTATTTGGAGTGCTAGACAAATACAGACACACATAGTGGCACTGAGTTAAACCCCTTCTGTACACATCCAACTGAAAAACATTTAATAGTCATTGTGACTTTTTGCTATGGGATCTACGAGTATGTTCTGTACTTTTATCAGCAGCATCACATCTCTCACAGCACACATCAGCTGTTAGGGCTTAGTCACATTCCTAGGGATAAAGCTGCTGCTAATTATGCAGGCCTCAAATTTACATATTTCTGTTTAGTCATTTCCCTATTCAGCACTGTGCTCTCATTCATCTTCTGTCTCACAGGAAAACAATGTTAACGTTAGTCAGCTCAGATTTCAGCGAGAATGTGGTGCAAAAAAAAAAAGCTGAGTACATTGATGGTAAAACAAAGAGCATTTTGGGACATAGACTAAGACATATGTGCGATCGTTATAGTGTACCTATAGCAAGAAGATTACCTTGAGCTTTAGTGATGTGGAGATTAGGCACTGTGCTTTCTATTACTCTGACATGTACGGAATAGGAGGCACGGTGGTTGTTTAAAAATGAAACCAAGATACCTGTCAGGTCTTTTTCTACCTTTAATGTGATTATAGCAACCAACACAATTCCAGGGAAAAACAAACAGAAATGTTTGGGAAAAGGGGGCTTAATAGCCTGGATGCACATCCCGTAACTAATACTTTGTTAAAATGCATTTTGCTTGCAGACACTTTGGGTAAGAGTCACACACGTAATTCTATATTTTGTCCGTTCCTATTTTCTCCCTAAAACCTTTCAATTTATTTTTCATTTGAATTTTGTTCCATAGTAATAATATTCCAAATTAAAGGTTTTATTTATTATTTATTTCAGTTTAATTTTTTTTTAAATCACGAAAAAAAAAACCCAAACTTGTACAACCTGCATGATGGATGCTTGTCTTATACAGATAAAACGTGTGTAAATGCTGATATGGTGCAGTCTTGTGGAAGGAGTCTTCAGTGTCAGTACTGAATGTAACAGTCAGAAGTACCTTAAAGTTTTCCAACACAGAAAAGACTTTAGGACACAGGATTTTCTACCCTCTGATTTCTTAGTATCATGGCAAGATGTGGGCATTGCTACTGTATGTGGGAACAGGTTTGGGTTCCACTGAAGGGAATTCTTAATGCTACAGCATACAAAGACAGTTTAAACAATTGTGTGCATCCAACTTCCAACTTTTCCAACTCCACATACATGTTTGTGATGGTCACGTGTCCACATACTTTGGGCATTATACTGTAGCGTGTGTTTACACTTGGGTTTCTAGCTCAAGTAATCGTTTATGTCTTTTTATGTCCTGCCTTTTCCCTAACAATCTGCCATTAATGTGCTGCACTTTGCAACAAAGATCATTGATCTTGAGCTGCAAAACCATGATATTTTTTAAGATAATGGCAGCGAGAACAGATGTCTACCACAGTTCTGGATATATAAACCTGTTTATAGCAGATTGCAGTATTGACTACGTGTTACAGAAGAAATTAAAAGTAGGTTAAAGGTGGATGAATTTCACCGTCTGGCTTGGGTTTTGTAATAGTAATTTTGTAACCAAAGCACTGACACATAAGCAGATTTACCTAAACTAAACCCCCCAGAGTTCCTGAGCTCTTTCATAAAAAAAAATAATAATAAAAATAAAACCCTTTGGGGAAAAATGCCACCAATATTTCCCATGCTTTTGTAGGATTTTCCTATAACAAGGTTCCCACACGTCTTTAAAAACCTGGAAATCCCAGCGATCTAAGTATAACACTAAGTATAACAGTGCTGTTCAATTCTCAATTCTGACTGGTCAGAAGATGTCAATTTATTTTTCCAGTAACGACAGCTCTGGCCATAGTGAGAGCTCTAATTCAAATCACAAGTTTAGATTAGTGCACTCATCCTAAAAGGTTAGTGTTTCTATATTAGCAGCCTATTCACAGGGACTTGTTTGGCAAATTGGCCACACAGTCTTAGAGTAATAATAAATAGATTAAAAGATATTATTTAACAAAGAAATATATGAGTAATGGTTGATATGGTGAAGACATGGAAGGTGATTATGGAAGGAGGCTCCAGTGTCAGCTCTTTGCCACAGTCTGGGTTAAAGCTGTAAATTTATATTTAAGAAAGGTTTCTCATGACCAGTTTGCATTTTTCTGTCTTGTACAGCTGTGCATCTGTACACTGTATAAATGGACAACGTATGATTTGTATGCAATTTGTTATTATTGTTTTTTTTTTTTTTAATATTTGCAAATTGCTGTGGTGTAAAAGGAATAAAACACTTGAGGACATGCTGTTCTAGGAAAATAATGACCTCTGGGGTGGTAACAGTAATTCCACTTCGTGTTCAGCCATTTGCTGATTATTATCCTGTAACAGCATGCTCCCAAATGCTTAGGAGTCCTAAATTTACCAAATTACCCAAATATCCATAAGTATTACTTCTACCGACTCTTGTCCCCTAAAAGCTCTCCCTTGACCTTAAAGGCTTAGATTTTGAACGTGCTTCGAAGTCAAATTCATCGCATATCGTTTTCATAGAACGAATCCTCAAAATTTTGTGCCAGGATTGGATCTTCGTTTACTTTGTTATTTTCTTGTATAGTTTAGTAGTTGTTTTGAACTTCCCTAGGCATATAAGCCTGTATACTTAACTTCTAAAATTTCCGTAACACTGGTGAACAAACGGAAGTTGATTCAGTGATCAGGGATTGCATGTTGTCAGATGTTGTGAGACATTCTAATATGCCCTTCTGTGAGAAACAGCCATCTGGAAAAATTATTTTTCAGAATTGTGGGAACCCGCAAATGTATTTTATAACCCTTCAGCTGTTACAGGCTGCACTGCTGCTAACTACTGCAGACTCTCAGACAGTGCCAGGAAATATGACAGCTACCATTGGGCTACCATTCATAGTGCCATCTTAGAGCCTCTGCATCTTTTATGTCAACCCTTTTCCCTTCTGCACCAAAGAAATTATTTACTGCGTCTGTGTAGAAAGTCTGAACGGATTTCCAGTATGTTGTACAAGTACTTTTTTTAAAGTGGGGTTTCTGTTTATCAGAATGTTTTTTCTTGTCGGCAGCAGTATCTCAGCAGATAAAAGCATTGAGTCTTGTTTGAGTTTTCAAGCCCCAGCACTTTCAAGCGTCAACAGCTGGCTCTTGATCAAGGTCTTTATCATCAACTGGCTCCAGGAGCACTGCGTTAAGGCTGTCCCTGGCTCCGACTTCCTTCCAAGCTCAAATTTGCGAGGAAATTTGTAATACTTGCTCATTTAAAATTTAGCAGTCAGACTTCTAACTCAAACATTCGGCTCACCATGACTATTCTGTACATTCTGCATTGGTTGCTGGTTTCGTTTCACATTCAGTATAAACTCCAGCTCTATAGGTTTAAGGCCCTACATGGGCCTGCTCATGCTTACTTACTACTTAATACCTGGCACATCCTTACCCCATTTTGGGCACATTAAGTTCAACTGATTACATAGGCTTTCTTTCAGGAGCTTTCAGTGTCGCGGCTCCAAAATTATGGAACGCACTTCTCAAAAACCTCAGAGAAATTTCCTCCATTTCAGAATAGGCCGTCTTAAATCTCACTTTATCTCTTTGTGTTATCATTCTGTGCCGGTGTTGTTGTTTGTCGTGCAGTGTTCGATTTGAGTTTATTTATTTGCTATTCTGTATTAAATTCATAAGTGCCAAGTAACCAGGACAGATTTTTTTATGTTTTTGTTTGAGTATGTGGAATTCGATTTTCCTTTACTTTCTCTTATGCTTAAAATCTCTCTCTTTATTCTCTCGATGCTGATCCATATTATTTGAGAGTGTATTCTGTACCAGGCTGTCCTGACCTGATATGTCACACCATACGGTAAGATAAGTGTAAAGAACATACATAAGTCGATAGATAAGTGGAACACGTTGTTACATGAAGACCCTTTTATCATATAATGAGCTAACCCTTTCTGAACAGTTTAAGAGGAAATCGTCTCTGTGCATAACATCAGTTCGGACACATTAAGAAATGTTTAAAATTCTTGTATTCAGAGTATACACAAGTATTGTGAAGTCCAATGCTGTGTAAAATCTGTATTTAAATAAATAATTGCCTATTGACCTAGACTCTTGGGATGCCCTGAATCTCGGGTAGGCTTTCATACAGTACATTTAGTTAGACATCTTGTGTGACAAGACTCCGAATACACTCCTGTTTTTCTCCTTCTGAAGTGAAAAATGTTAAATGAATATCTTCTTACAGAAAACCCATCAACAATATATATATATCTATTCAGCCATCCATTACCTATACCGCTTATATGTCTGGGTTGCAGGGAAGCTGGAGCCAATCCCAGCTGACTTTGTAAGAGAGAGGCAGGGTATACCCGGGGAGGGTCACCAATCCGTCGCAGGTTTAACACAGAGACAGACAGGCATTCACACTTATGGGAAATTTAGAGTAGCCAGTTAAACTAATTTGCATGTCCTTGGGCAGTAAGAGGAAACCCAGAGCAACCCGAGGAAACCCACACAGGTATGGGGAGAACATGCAAACTCCGCACAGAAAGGCACTAGTTCGAACCCAGAACCTTCTTGCTTCGAGATGACAGTACTAACACACTCGAGTCCCTGTGCGAATGGTTACTATAGAAACAAGAAAGTAATAGAACAAGTGCATTGATGCAAATCTGTAATTTGTAGCTTCTGTTAATCAAACTAATCAACACCTTCTGACCAACTAGATTCAATTTAGCAAGATTCAGGCATAAGATCTCGAGAGGGGTATGTGTGTATAAGTGACGTCATCTGATGAAAAAGGACACTAATGTGCTTGATCAATGACGGAGTAATACAAATACCTAATTAACATTTGAAAATGATATCAGCTTTCTCAATTTCCACCTGTTTTGTCATCTTTTCCAGGATGTCGAGACTTATCATCTGTAGGTGTGGTGAAACAAATCAACAAAAACAGATGGAAGCGCTCCATTTAAGGCTGGTAAAGGGCCTGTGATTGAGGCCTGGCGTGGAGAATAAGAGGCTTTAAGTAAAGCCTGAGTAGAGCATGTGGTGCCCTAGGCAGCTTAAACCCTGCTGCTGAAAGTTTACTTACCTTTCAAATGGACAAATTCACTTCTCTTCTCTTGTTCTCATTCCATTCCTTTCTTTCATCCTATCTCTCGGGAAACACTTGAGGCAAGTCCACAGGTGCATGCAGAGGAGGAATGCAAACTCAGGAGGAAATTTTAACAGCTACAGTAACACACTCGTCCGTCAACCCGCTATCCTGTCCTATATGGCACACACATCTAATACGCACATAATTCCTCGTCTGTCTTTTCCTTCTCTTCCTCTGCGTTTATATTACGAAGAGCTGAACCTGCTACCTGTTGATGAGAGATGCTGGATCTGGCAGCAGCAATAGAGCAGCAAAACACTCAGGGTGTCACTGAGCCCCACTCCTGATCCTGATTAAAGGAGGGAGGGCTTAAGGTGCACGCGGAGCCGCGAGATTGAACAGCTGATACAAAGGTCTACCGGTCAGTACACACTATTGCGGTCACGTCACGTCTTGCCCGCTGCTTCCTCTCTCTCTCTCTCTCTCTCTCTCTCTCTCTCTCTCTCTCTCTCAGATTGTGTATGGGAAAAGGTCAGTGTTTTTCCATCTATAAATGGAAGCTGGGTGTGACTGATATTATCAATGAATATTTTTGTTTAGGGAAATGACAAGAGTCCAGAACAATGTCACGGCATTACAGAATTAGAAAGTGAAATGAATCATTACACACTACTGAAAAGTCTACTGCTAAATACTCAGTTCTAGTTCTTGTTTCTATAGTAACAGATCAGGCAGGTGCTCACTAAAAATGAAGTCCCTCAAAAAAGGACTGAAAAATGTGATGGAAATATTTGTTGAGAGGATGCGATACTTTCGTGTAAGGAGACGTTTATTTAGACGTTGCTTTGTCAGTAGGTTTTCTATCGCAGGAACAGAGGTGTTTGTGTTTTTTAGTTTCTCTGGAAACATTAAAAGCCAGATTTTTATCTTATTAGCTTCAAGAGCGAAAAAGAAACTGATTGAAAAGAGAGATTTCGATTGCATTCACTGTATGTCGTGCCTTAAATGAGAAAAAGGTTTCCATTTGCTTTGTCGAAGCGTCTGGAAATCTACCTCGTGTACGCATGTAAACTTTTTATTTATTTATTTTTTTTGCTGTACATTTTTTTTAGTTGATTTCAAATTGTACATTAAGTAGGTTAATGAAAACACAGCTACTCTTTATAGCTGCTATAGCGTAAGTAATGACGGGAACGTGTTTCCGAAACATTCCACGACATTAAAGGTAGCTGTGAGTGGATAAAAGTTACGATTAGACTTTAAGAAATTGAAAATTTACAAATTTCTTTGGTGTAAACAAGAGGAATACTACACAACGGTAGGTTTCTGAAAAATAATGAAGTTCAGGGAGGTAAATATAAGTCTGCTTTGCGCCTGGCTGCATCACACCACCCTGATTATTTTAATATAACAGCATGCCCGAGCTTTTCAATTCTTACTTATTGAGCTACAAATGACAGGATTGTGGTTTATAGATATTCATAGATGGGATTTCTTTTCAGGCACTAAACCATACACACTGAGCTATGCAATACAGAAAATCATTCAGCTATTTGTTCTTTGTTGTTCTGTCAATGCTGTCCTTCTGAAAAAGAAAAAAAAAAAAAAGATCCTAAAATTGTACCATTCTGTACAAGAGAGGGAGAAATGAGGTGATGCTGGAATAATAATGCCGGACATTATGGTGTGCTGATGCTAACCCAAGCCATAAATAATGTGCATTCAGTTTGGTGATTAATCGAGTGTTCCTGAGTGTTCCCTTTTGCCCATAGCTTCATAGCTACATTAATCTTTATCTACATTAATCTTAGAGCTTTAGTGCTTCATCTGTGCTAAGAAAGAAACAGTTTCAATTTCACTGCATCTTTAAGGGATACGTACTAATAGTGTGTCACCAGTGAACATAAGTTCAATGTGTTGACGGACTACAGCAAAAAAAAAAAAGAAAGAAAAAAAGACCAAATATTAGATTTTTAATATTTTATTTCAAAGTCATGCCACAAGTTGACATAAAATACAAAATAGAGAAAATAAATACTTCGAGAGAGTAAATACAAAATAACCACAGTGTAACCCAGGAAACACAATGAAATAAAACACACACTGGAACGCACATAAGATACAGCTTCCTCAACGCATATAATCGATAAAGGTAGACTATTGTTTCGTTTAACACAAAGATTCCACGGACAGATATAAAAGATTAAACAAAGGAGTATAAAATGTTGCTAAAAGAGACTTGTTATAAAGTTCTCAGCGTCTGCTACCATATATAGAACGTCACCATGCAAGTTTATATCGGCGCCGCTTTCAAGTTCAACATCGGCAGAAAAAAATACAAGAGTATCACAAGCCCATTCTCTGGATGTCCGATTTGTCAGAAATAAAAGAAAATATAATAAAGACAAGAAGAAGAAGAAGAAGAAGGAGAAGGAGGAGGAAAAGAAGACGTCTCACGCTCTCTACAAGCGTTCTCTGAATCTTAAGGCGATGCCGCTCTGTGAAGCTTAGAGAATTCAGACATGGCACATTCCACCATTTGTGATGGTTTTTGTCTGAGTGGAGCTTCCAGTTAGTCACAGTACATGCAGCGATGCAGGCCAGCGAGCTAGCGCATCCGAGACAGAAAGAGAGACAGAGAGCAGATAAAGTAGTGCCTTCATCAGAGTAGCGATATTACGGCTCGGATTTATTATTATTATTTTTTTTTACGGTATGATAACCTAGTCTAAAAATAACACGCTTTTATCATGTCACAGTATTAAGTGACTATTTAAAAACACACAAGCTTGTGGTGAAAATTCAATTCATTCAATTCATTACGACTTCTCTTTAGAAAATCCTTCAATTTATATATATATATATATATAAACTAAACTAGACGGGTTTTTCCTAAAATCTTTCATTGTCGGCATTTATCATGTTGTTTGTAAGCTGAAACAGAGAGTGGCTGTAAGGAAAGGCAAAAAAGAGAACAATGTATGCACAGAGAGAGAGAGAGAGAAAAAAATTTGACTAGCGCAGCGGCGTGCAGCACTTCTCGCCACAACGTCTTCTGTTTGCTGGAGTCTAATAGCGGCTGTGTGATAAAGTAGCTAAACATGCTGGAAGTGGCAGAAGAGGTAGCAATGTAACGTGTTTACAGCACTAGCGGATTGCGCAGCCAAAGGGTTTTTAGTGCAGTTGCGTCCCGTGCACAAAGAAAAGGAGGCCGCTGTAGGCAAGAGGGATGGGGTTGCGAAGTACGTGGCGAGTCGCAGCCAGACACAAAAGATACGTGAGAACCACTGGAGCGAGGATCTAGACTGGGTTAAAAACGAATGAGTAGACGGTAATAGATGGAAAAGCATTTTAATCAGCATTTTGAATATACTACAGTAACTACGAAAACCGTAACACGGAAACGAACATAAACACGCAGGAATGGCAATCCACCTCAGTAGAAATCTAGTGAGCACTTAAAATTGTTTTCTTAATTTCAAACTTACAAACTGCTGAAAAGTCCCATCACACACTTCAATGCAGATTAATATCATCGAGAAGTTGTACTGTAGTATTACAAACATCCATGAAACTGGATGTCCAGCAGGCCATTTTTTATTTATTTATTTTTGTTTGCGAAACACGTCAGCTACTGCCACTTACATACGTTCATGCCTGGCTGAAGCTGAGCAATCAGCGTACACATGTTCACGTCACTGTCCAGCGGTGAAAAGCACATGCAGCGCAAGCTCAGACCCGCACGTGCAAGCAGCAGCAACGTCCATATCGTCAAAGCACAAAGATCGCTCTGTGCTGTGCGTCTCATTCGAATGTAGAACAGTCGGCGTACGTGTGTGGCTGTAAACCTGCCTCTGCAATGTGGACAAGCACGAGTTTAATTTAGCATCGTGTTATAAATATAAATAAATGTGCATTCATAAATACTGTATGTTTGGCAAGACTGAGATTTTGTAAAAAAAAAAAAAAAAAATTATATAAATAAAATTAAATAAAATAAAAAAATGCTAGCTTTACAGACTGAATGTTGGCAAAAGAAATACACACGATACAATTAAAAACAAAACGTAAGCAACTACAAAAATAATAAAAGTGATTCAAATATTAATAATAATAATAATAATAACAACATTCGTGGAGTGGCACATTATTCATCTTCATTTACACTAAAGAAATTCAACCTTAAAATGTGACACAAAGAAAAGTGCGTTTAAATACTCCTGCCAAATAAACACAGCTTGAGCATGAAGGCCTGGATGCTGGATGTGTGATCATTGTATCCTCTGGACCATTTCCCCCTTTTGCCCCATTTACATAACTGTATAAATGAATCCTCTCAGTATATAATTATTTCTCTTCAAACATTAATCTTAGTATTTAAATAAAATTCAATTCAGAATGGAATTCAGCCATTTATTTGAGCCAGAGAGACAATCACTAAAATAAATAAAATAAATAAAATTATTAATTACCATGAAATTCAAGTTGACATTATTTATAAGGGCTACTTTTATTGTTTTTGAGTTATTAAAGTTTGGATTAAACCCATTCAGATGAAGTGATTAGTTAAACTGGGTAATAACTGAAATATAAAAGTAATACATTTAGTAAATTTAATAAAGGAGGGTTATGATTTCCAGCACTGTAAGAAAGACTTCTTCAAAAAA
This sequence comes from Synodontis membranacea, assembly GCA_025674565.1. Lineage (NCBI taxonomy): Eukaryota > Metazoa > Chordata > Actinopteri > Siluriformes > Mochokidae > Synodontis > Synodontis membranacea. Next base: position 16,004,509 of record JAOVYU010000026.1, read on the forward strand.
GTACAGTTCACAGACTCAACTAGGAGAAGCATGGCTGTAGCAAAAAAAAAAAAAAAAAAAAAAAAGGTGATGCTGTACATGCTGTAATTTTTGCACTTGCTAAATTGCAGTATATCCTGTGTTGCAGTTTTTACTCTTAAGTTGATGCTAAAGTTGTCATCGCTAAAAAATTGTACAAATTTTTAGCCAAACAGCATGTATTTCTGTCCATGGGTTGAGATTTTGTAATGTTTTGCAATCATAAACGCTTAAAGGTTGTTGTTGGTTTTTATATGAACATAGGAGACTTAAAGCCTACAATGTTTTCTAGCAGTAAAAACTAAATTATATAAGCTTTCTACTGCCTTTATGACTCAAATCTTGTTAAACAAAAGGAGCAAAATGTGAATAAAAATTGAAGTAAATCTGTCAGTACAAACACTTATGTACAAATAATATCAGCTGCGCTCAAGTGTCCAGAGTGTAACACACTTCATTAATCCTTCACATTAAGATCATCACTTTTCCGTTGTAAGGTCGTCTGTGGTCTTCAGTGGTGTGTGGTCACCTGTTATAGAGAGTCAACACGAAACACGAAGCTTTGTCCTGCTAAATGCTTCGACACACCCCATAAATGTCAGGAGTGTAACATTTTCAACACCATTAACATTTCAATCCTGTACAGCTGTATACAAAGGTGACAGGAAAAGAAAAAAAAATACAAACAAAAAACCTACTTTGTGTTTTATGTACCTGAAAGTCTTGTCTATATAACCATACAAAAATACTATTAAAATGGTATAATTTACTTTTAAGCCCTCTGTCACAATATAGAGCCATTTTCTTTCTTTTTGTCTTATTTTCACCCATAAATAGTTATGAATAAATTAACAGCTGAAATAATGTACTGCAACTAGTAAATGTCCTGAAAATACAATGGAAAATAGTTGAATCCTTATACTGTGTTGTTGTACAGTATATTGTTGTGCATTATCCCAGCTTATCTTTCTTTATGACAATACTGTATATCTACTAATATGAGACCATTTTAGGACCGCAATGAAAGCTGTTCTGGAAAACTACAGTTTTAAATACTGCTTCATTAAAAAACAATAAATATTACAATATGATGTTACTTTTGTAAATATTTTTTTTAAAATACCAGTAGACATGATCTTGGAGTTTAATAGAGGGTTTTAGGAGGGTTTGAGATTTGGTCTTAAGCTAATTTTGTTACAAATACCTGGCAACCCTGATGCTAGTGCTGTGACATGCTAAACTGCTTAGACATCGTCGTTAAGACAAATGTAATATACGGTCTGCTAAAGAGAAAGTCATACAGCTGGGGTACTAACTTGAACAGCTAGAACGGTTGTACGCATCAGACCTGTGCTATATTTAGCTTGGTACTAACGTAGCATTAAAACACTACAGGAGTACAAGTGGAAATGAGTAATATCGCAGCAGAAGTGATCAAGCTTATAAAAGAAATGGTGAGGGTTTTTGCATTAGCTGTAAAATCTAAAATTCTCGGTAAGAACAGACCCCTAAACAGGGAGTTTACTGAATTCAGACAGAGATTTAGATCAGCACTGTAGCAAAGGCTATATCATTGTAAGTAAGACTGGGTACAGCGAGACTAAAATAGATAAGTGGTAGAGTTTCTGATGGGGCTTTTTAGCTTAAAAAAAAACCCTTGCACAATTAGATGACTTTAATTTATGCAACAATAAAGAATTTTTTATTTTTTTTTAGGAACAAATCTAAGATACGTTTTGCACTCTGGTGTAATTTATGGAAAATATAGTACTTTACTTTTTAAAATTCTCAGATAATAAGAACGTCAGAAAGAACCTCCACAATCACGTTTTTCCTAACTTCCTACACACCAAGAAATACTGAACAAATAAAGTCACATTATCTCTGGCTGTCTGGTTTCACCATTATGCCCGAGGACTAATCTGCTTGGTATGAACATCTCTCTTACTCATCGCACGCAACAATTATCTTGTTTGGCACTTCATGCTTAAGCTAGTTTGCTAACTGACTATGGGCTGTATTCAGAGTTGGCTATGTACAGTAAGTCTGAAATTAATGATATATCTTTTAGAAGGATATTTATGGGTTAAGCAAGTACTTAGGTCAAATTTCCTGGATTATTACAACTGACCTCATGTATTTCAGTCCTTTATGATGGGGTTGTTTCCCTGCAAATTGGATTTTAATTTTACCTTATGGCTTTTACCCTCATTATTCAGCAGTTTGTAAAATAGCACTTGATCCAGCACATATTCTTGTTATTAAAAAAAAACGCAATATATTCACGCTATACTAAATCGAGGTCAAGTGAAATAATCTGCTGGTACATCTGAGATCTGAACACCGATGTGGATACTCCTCACCATGTGTGCTTAACTTGACTCCGAATACAGCCCTAAGGCAGAAGATCACTACATCTTGAAGCCTCAAATATCCCTATGTACTACAGGCCACAATGCAGAAGCTAAATGATTGAATGACAGCTAGCTGCAGCGCCACAGAACACACCTCACGCTGGGAAAAGCCTCTGTTTGAACACTGTAGAATTAAGCAATGATCCAAGTGTCCTAAAGCTTACTATATAGTCGACCCTCGCCACTTCATGGTTCGAATTTCGCGGCTTCACTCTATCGCGTTTTTTTCAAATACAGTATATTCATTAAAAAGTTGATCGAGACAG
>JAOVYU010000026.1:16017805-16030343 GCA_025674565.1 Synodontis membranacea
CACACACACACACACACACACACACACACACACACACACACACACACATTCACACTCCCCTCAAAGCCCTGTCTTTATCTCAGAGATCTCTGGAGCACTGTGATATTCTGATCAAGCGCTTCTCATCAAACCCTTAATTAATATTTCAACTGTGATAAAATATGAAGAAAGACTGCTTTCACCTCAATAACATCTTTCTGGCTGCATGGTAAATAATTCAGAGTCCCATATAACCAAAGCGCAGCTGATGGTGACCTGAGGCTGAACACGCAAGAAAGATTTCCCTCCGATTGTAATTACGCTTCCATTTCACTACCAGTCGCAGTAGGAGACATTAAGCTGTCATAAAACAAGCCGTCTGTCATTTCAATGGGTAATATCAATATCTAAACACTCCTTGAACTTTTGCCTTTGCTCTGCAGGTGCTCCCAATTTTATACCCTCCTGCCTGCCTGCCTGCCTGCCTTGATATCTCAATTTCACACCAGCGAGCGATAAGAATAGTCACTTTGGCTGTGCGTTATTTAGACTGAACCCGTCTCAACCGAGGGAGTGCGATGGAGACAGATGATGTTCTGAAGTCTGTGTGTGTACTTGCTAACATTTGCTTTCAGAGGCAGAGGAGGACTATTTTGCGTTTTTGATTAATAACACAGCATGACTACACTGAGTGAAGTCAGTTTTACGCTCTTCTGTGTCTAAATCTATAACAGGACCTGTGTTATCCGTGTCAGATTATACAATGAAGATCCTCCAACAATAGACTTGTGATTAAGAGAAAAAGACTACGTTATGCATACATCATCAATCAGCACAGCGTGTGCTCGTACAGAAAATGGGTTTGCATAAACACAAACATTCTTCAAAGTGAGCTTGAGATATTAAGGCTATTTATCTATTTTTTTAAAATATGTTTTGCAATTGCAATTGCTGTATTTGTAGCTGTGCCTTCAGTTTAACCTCATCTTTAGCCTTGCTGTACTCCTGCTGGTGGATGTGGCAGCGGGGGACTCGAGAGTAAACTGCGGAAACACTGAAGGTGGGTGAATCAGGAGGTAACGTATGATGACGCTTAGCTTATCTTATATGTCTTATTACCGTTATGCTATGTTATTTGTGTTTCTCTGTGACTGCCGAGAGAGAGAGAGAGAGAGAGAGAGAGAGACAGAGAGAGATGCAAAGCTCTCTCTCTCTCTCTCACTCTCTCTCACACACACACACACACACACACACACACACACACACACACACACATGTGTGAGGCATGAACTTGAACCTTAAACTTGAAGAGGGTGAAAGCCGCAAGCTAGGGATGGCCCATTTTCAAAATATATATATATATTTTTTTGGTTACGTTTTTGAAAGTGAGAAATGAACACAAGCCTGGAACGCTGTTGAAAATCCACCTGCCTTGTGAGTCTCACTCCTCAAATATACACAGCAGGTTCTATGGTGGATACAGACATTTTTACACACTGGTCACAACAGCACTAAAATGGCCTCCAGTGAGCACGCCAAATGCTTTCTAAAATCAACCCAGTGACTCTTTTCTGGCGTGTCTTTTTTTTTTTTCACTGTCACAGCAAAACTGGGCTGAAAATTGCACCGTGTAAAATCAAGTCTACATTCTTAGTGATTTCCACTAGGTCTCCAATCCAGCAGGGGGTGCTCTCACCTGTCACTCCATGGCCCACTCCACTCCTTCTCCCCCCAGGGGTTCCTCATGCGGATCATGTGCAGCTTCTCGGATTTGAAGAAGGCCAGCAAGCCGTGGCCCAGGCGCACTTTCCGAACGTCAGTGACTGCGTAGGCGTGACCTTTGACCAGCCCACATTCCAGCCTCGCCTCCATGTCTTCCACTGTGGTCGCCTGTGTGAAAATGGGAAAAGACTTTTTCACCATTTCAACACTGAATATACCAAGTGTGAAGTGTTCAATAATGCAGAGAACAGAAAATAACGATCAGAAAATCATTCTGCATCAACATCGTGAAGAACAGCAGTAAAATACATTTTAGTTTCATCTGAATTGAAGTCTAAATGGCCAGTCATTAATTGAGAACATGCTGTTCATAACTGGTGCTGGAAGCAAGTGACTGGTGTAAATCAGACAATAACAGGCTAGCACACTTTAGTGAGCACACTGCTTGCATGCTGTAGGAGAAAATGAAGCTCTCGGAATTTGATGAGTCTGGTAAACTCCCTGTGACACCCTTCATTCGTCAACAGAAGCATTCTCAGACTGGCTCTGTGTGTTCAGAGCAAAGGCCAGAGAATAAGATGAAAAAAGCAATTAGGCTGTGTCTGAAACAAGCATGGCCAGACACGCTAAAGGGCCTGATGTAACACTCTTCGAATTAAACTGTCTCCTGATCAAAAAAGCAATAAACCAGCCAAAAAACTTTGAAGCTATGTTAGAACTTGATTAGCCCTTGCTCCCTCCCGAACTCCAGACTGAGTTAATTCCTAAACATGTCTTGGTTTCTTCATTTCATGGTTCCATCTGTTCAGATGTAAAAAGGATTTCTCTAAATTTGCTCATTCAAAGCAGAGTTCTCAGTGAGCCTGAGGGATTTGTTTGTGTTTGATTTGATATGCCAGTGTAGCCATAATCGTCTCGGTTCTCAGTGTGTATAAAAGTCACGTCTCTGTTGCTTCGCTGTGAGAGAAAAAAACTTGTTGATAAAAAAGTCACGCAGCCAATAAAAGATTGCTCTGAGTCGGGGATTGGACTCATTTACAAGAATACGAAAGCCTGAAAGAAAATGACGGTTAAAAAAACAACACTGTTCTTATTACACGTTGCATCCAGAGGAAACGTGTATTACTGTAAGATTGATCTTTGATGGCTCGGGAAATGTAATTGTGATTCTCACTTATGATTTGTTTAGGCATCAGATGCTTCAACTAAGTACAAGTGACAAGCTTGTAGTTATGTCTTCAAGAGTCTCATAACCTTATAGCTTTAGTTAGAAGGCCTAGAGAATGTAGTGTGCATTTAATTTAATGTACTGTCTCTCTTGATGATGTAGGGAAATTATGAATTATTAATAAAATCTAATGGCAGTGGCGGCTCATCTATGGGGCAAATGGAGCAGAGCCGCGCTATATATAATACTCATTCAACAAATGTGAATCTTAATAAAGTCCACGTTTACAAACTCCATATAATTCTGTTGAAATACAAATACCTTCATTTAAGTGACTAATTATCGTTATTGTGTGACCAAAAAAATGCTAATAAAGGCCCATTAGGGCAGCTATGATGCTGCCCCATGCTTGGGTGAGAAGAAGCAGATAGGACAGTTAATAACAGGGTCTGTGTCCGCCAAGGGGCAGGATGACAATAATAATGACATAGCGTCAAGCAGAGAGGCAATAACACTTGACTTGTTCTACAGACTAGACTAGTACTTTTTAGAATAATTCCTGTAATAGACAGTCAACATAGTCATCAAGTATGCAGTCTAACAGCTCGTTTTGAGCCTTTCCTTTGTTCAACTGTATTTGATGCAGAAGGTGCGCTTCGCTTTGCCAGCAAGACACATGCAGAAGAATTAACGCCATTAACCAGGGTTTCCAGTTTTCAGCAAAATTCCTTCGTCCAACCACTTCTCAAGATCCCAAGAAAAGACCTGAATCTAGCCAGACCACCCCATTAACTGTCCCGTCCGCCACTCCTCCTGAAAATTTTCATAAAGCAAGCATGAGGAAGCGTGATTCATGTCTCCATGAACATCTATCAGCACTTGTTGCAGTTCCAATTTTGGCCATCAAGCTGCAATAATATATAACATTGTGAATGAGAACTTTATGATGGGTAATATTTGTTGAATGGCTGATTAGCCTCAAAGGATTGTATATTGAAAGATTTCTTGTAAAGGTAATGAGAGGGAAAGGGATTTATGGGGTGGATGTGTGATGTCCGTACACCAGAAATGCATGTGTACTGTGGGGACCTTGTTTCCCATGCAAAGGCTAACAAAAAGAAGATAAATATTGTAGCGGTACTACGGAAGGGTGGGTTTACCCAGCATTCAGTGGGGTCACTGTAAAGAGTTGTTCACCATTCATGAGATGTGTGTTGGGTTCGGTGACTCCAGCCGAGTTTTGGGGGTTATGTTGAGGTTGATGTTCCCTTGTGTTCTGTGTGAGCTACGAATTGTTAAATAAAAAGTAGTTCCCAGCCATTGCATTGGGATTTCCACGAACTTCCGTGTCTGCTTCTGCTAATTAAGCGTCTACGCTACATTGGTGTCAGAAGTGGGATACAAGGCAATGACGACGCTGGGAGAGATCGAGCAGCTCATCTGCCAGATGAAAGCTGTCCAGCTGGGAGAAACCCCTTCCACGGCGAGCAGACTGCAGAGGAAGAGCAACCACCTTCCAGATGGGGCCAGCACCACGCAGGTCACAGAGCAGAGGAGGGGTGGAGGCTCGCCAGCGGCCGCAACGCTAGACCCGGGAAAAGAGGATCGACCTCCCCTGGTCTCAGCAGATGCAGCCCTGGCCACAAACGACAGCAAAGGCCTTGGTGGAGGGGACGTTCAGTCAGTTCGGCACGCCCGAAGAACTGCACAGCGATCAGGGGTGGAACTTCAAGAAAACGCGCACCACACCTCTTCACCCTTAGAGCGATATGCTGGTAGAGCGATTCAATCGGACATTGACTACCCAGCTCGCAGTGCTCACCAGCAGCCGACAACGCGACTGGGATGAACACCTTCCATTAGTGCTCTGGGCATACCGGACACCGGGCTCAAGCAGCGGCGCGCACACGACACTCGCTCACGAGGCAGAGACAATATATTATCCTATTCCAGTGCCTACACTTTTCCTGGTTACCTTATGTTTGGTTTTTAAGATATATATAGGCTGGACATTTTGCTGAAACCTGGCAACTCTGGTTAATTATGTTAGCTGCGACGGAGAGGTTATGTCACTGTTGATATTGTCCTGTCCCACCAAAATCTATGGTCATGAGCTGCTGCTACTTTCAAATACTTGTAAGAATCAGGAATCGTGAGGTGTCTTGGGCTCATATGTAATGTTTCCTGTTGTACATGCAACAGTTTTAATGAATGTCTTTTTCAAACAGATAAATGTGACTTTAGAAATGTGACTTTGACTTTTATTGACCCAAATCTGTATCAGAATAAACCGGCCAAGAACCGCAAAGGCATCAGGGAATATAATTTAAAAAAAAAAAAACAATAAAAATATTAATTTGTGTCTAAATATTTTCAAACAATGATGGATAAAAAAGCATTTGCTTCTATACAGTAATGGTGGACAGCATGATGCAGATAATGTGTAAGGAATAATAGACTTGGGGGCATGCTGTTAAAGGAAAATAATCAGTGAAAGAGTGATGCAAGGCATCTCAACACTGTTATCACCCAAAAGCTGAATCTCTCATTCAAAGCTACTAATAATAAGAAAGCAGCTTATCATGTTATCGAGAAACAACAAACTTCAAAATCTGAATGCTGCAAACTGAAGACTCCTTCTATAAATGTTAAATAAACATCTCTTCACAGAAAATTTTAGGTAGCAAGACCATAAAGAAAGTGTAACTGTAAATGAGCATGTGTTAGCGCACCCTGATGGAGCAGCTGATGAGTCCGTCTCGATTGTGGACCTTCAGCACTCTCTCGAACAGCTGGTTCCTGGCCGCCTCATCCTGAGCGTACATTCCTTCCAGCAGGTCCACCGGCTCCGAGACCCCGCCGGTGAAGTCCACTAAAGCATCGGCTGTGTTTCCACCATCCAGAGCTTCATAGCAGCCATACACTCTTCAGATGTGAAGAAAAACGAGGTGATGGGGGTTTTATTGAAAAGGAAAGTGAAAATGTTTGGAATATGGGCACAGGAATGTGTTATTACGACATTATTATAATTCAAAAATATCATTATATTGCCTTTTACACATTCCAACTCCATTTATTGGCAGATAATTGATCTTATTTCTGCACATATACAGTATGCTTCAAATTAGGAAAAAAAAAACATCTGCCAAAAGAACAAGACTATTTAAACCCTGAAATTAATTAAATATACAAAATGTCTGGAAACAGTTTTTTAATGTTAGACAATGTACTGTAACAAGCTGATGTCATTGGTTTCATTTTGTGCAGTGCAGTTCAGTATCCTTCCACCATCCTTCCTTATATCTGTCTGTATTATTATCAAAGTTTAAGGAGGCATCAATTTTGGAGAAAGACTGCAGATATTTGAACTCAACAGCCAAACAAATACACTGCTCCTCTTCTGAAGCTGTGCTGTCCCCAATTCATGGTTGCACATTGCCAAGGCAACAACACTACCCATGGCACCCCTATTCCCCCTCCCTCCTGTCCTCCGATTGGCTGGAATAAACTGGGAATGTTCTTTAGAGTAGCCCTGGAGGAGAAAATCAGCAGAGTAAAGATGTTAACTGTTATGCTGCATTCCATATATACTCGGAAGTCTGGGATTTCTGAGTTCCCATTTGGAAAAGCTAACCGGAACACCAGCAGAAATCAGATTTCTGACTCAGAAAGTCAGGAGTTCCTCACCATCCCCAAGTTATCCCAAACACCTTGCTTGAACAGTAAGTGAAAGCTGTAGTTTTATACTTCGGTGTACTGTATTTTTGTCTCATTTGATCACTCATAAACTCAGCCCTGTGCAGGTTTTACCAGTGGTCATAGTTATATGCTGTTTTGATGCCTTAAATATTGTATTATGTGTTGTTTTCTGGTGGTATTTGTAACTAATGGCTCCCCTAGCTAATGAGTGAATCTGGTTTCCTCCTCTCAATGAAAATGAAAGAAAAGTAATAAAAGGAAGTTGAAACTCCAGTTTAAAACTTGAACGGGATTTTTAATAGGGTGCGATCAGCATATTAATCTTCAGATTTCTTCATTAGCTGTCCATATTCCAAAAGAACAAGCATAATAAGGGTTTTCCTGCAGGCATCCATGTTGGTTTTCTGACTTGTACAAATGGAACACAGTTAAGTCTGGCGTGACGTCATTCCCAGCTCCCAGCTATTTTCAATTTACAAGTCACATTTAAGCTTATTAATCAATTATTTGATTGGTGGCACTGGATCTATTTTGTTTTTGTTTTTTTGTTTTTTTTTTGCAGAGACGTAAATGAATACGCAATATTACAATAGTAAGTTTTGTCAAATATATTGATTTTCAATCCATGGATTCATAACATATAATCTAGTTCATATGAGCTTTTCATAGCATTGATAGCATACTAGACTCCACCCTGCTCAGATTCCACAGATTCCACCATGATTTTTTTGGGGGGTCCACCATTATTGACTTCTTTTTTTTTTTTCCCTTGCCAACTGTCAGCGTTTTTCTGTGCATGAGCTCTGCTGTGGAGCTGAAGGTAAATATATTAAAATCTAAATATGCTGCTGGAGGTGTAGGTGTAAAATATGCATGGACTTTTTTCCTGGATAACATGACTAATGCTGTCGTTTTGGCCTGTGTGGGATAACGGTGAATTAAATCATGAGAACAGTAATGCTTTTTGTTTTGTTGTGGAGTGAGATTTTGTTCCCAAAGATCACTTGTTAAAAACTGTATTTTGTACCTGCATATGTTTCATGGAGGACCGCTCATTTACATATCGATTTGTTAAATGGATGAGAGGGGGAAAAAAACGTAGTGGTTTCTCAACTAATATACACTGCATATATTTAGAAAATGCTACTCCAATAAAGATAATATGTTATGATTATTACATATTTAAATGTTGCAGCTGTGACCAAGGGAAAAAAAGTTTTTTTTTGTTTGCATGATTAAAATTTTAGAGAATACAGCATAAGCTAGATCAAAGATACAATTCATAGTTGTGCCATTACTATTAATGTTAATTACTAACGTTACTATTGGGAAGTGTAATTCTACACTCAGCTCCAGAAATATTGGCACCCTTTATAAAAAAAGGGATTAAAAAAAGGTAATGAAGGATGCCTTTTGTTGATAAGTATGTAGCTTAATCTTGCACTGAACACACAAAAGAAATCTAAAATTCTGGTTATGATTGTTCAGTGTGAGATTAAGACCAAATTAAAGTAACCGAATTCATGTTTTTTTTATAACTGAAGTGCATACTTGGCATATGCTTTCTCCACCAGGGCACTCCAGAACTCATTGCTGTCGTTTGAGTGGCAGTACACCAGCTGTTTGTCCACCGTGGGCAGGCGGTCATCGATCACCACGTCCACCCATTCACCAAAGCGCCAGAAGCGGAAGTGGAAGATTCCTGCATAAGAGTCTGGTTTCTCTGAATCCCACTCCTGCTCTTTCCAGTCAGGGATAACCTGAGTAGTGTGAAAGAGAGAAGGAGATTGAGAAAGAGAGAGAGAGAGAGAAAGAGAGAGAGAGAGAGAGAAAGAGAGAGTGAGAGGTAGATTCACTTACTGTATTTTGTACAGATCCTGCTGTTCTGATCTTAAATTAAAAAAGACTGAGCTAAATCATTGCAGTCATAGAAGTCAAATAATTGTTACTGCCATCCAAATATAGACCTGGTTTTATTTTTAGCTCTGTTGCTTAACAGTGGCCTGCCACATGATTGTTCACGCATGCAAGTAGGCTGGGGACCAGCTTCCTGTCGGGAGGGGCCATGCCAATCAACGTTTCCAATTTAACTTGACTCTGATTAGCATGCCGCGAGGCTCGGGCTTGCAATGGAGGAACTGCAGGATGAGCATGACGAGCAGCCGTTAACAAAATGATAACAGCGACTGCTGGAAGGACATCAGAGTGATTTAAGAGGCATGGAGGAGCTGTTTCATTGCGATGGAGCTCCTCTGAGACAGCACAGAGATTGGATTTCAAGTACGGTTCTGTGGTAATTGCTCGAATAACAGCAGGTCTATTGCCACAAGTACATGCTCTGACCGTGAGTACGAGTGACAATATGCAAAGAATGGATCAACGTTTCCACTGTGTGCTGCACTGCTGGTCCTTAAACTCCTTTAGATTCAACATCACTGCTGTCTGATATGGCTGGTTAACTTTTTCATACTAATTGTCTTTAGAGAGGAAGCTTGTTGTCATAAATCAGCTTGTTTTCTTGCACAAATACACCACCTTTTAGCTGAAGCACAATGTGAGTTTATTTACACATGCATCCCCTTTTAAAATATTACATCCATCAGACCGCTTGTGTATAAACTGATACTGTACTCCATATGCTAAGGGGAGAGGGAAACATGGTGGTGTGTGTGTGTGTGTATGTAGATAGATAGATAGATAGATAGATAGATAGATAGATAGATAGACAAGACTTTATTAATCCCTCAGGAACTCTCCCTCTCTCTCTCTCTCCCTCTCTCTCTCTCTAGCTAAAATAACAATATACAGGAGGGAAAGAAAAAAAATGTGTGTGCGTGTCCAAATATCCTCACAAGAATAGTAAGATCTGACAATTTTTACCTTGTTAGCACGTTTGAATGGTCACAGGGGAAGTGGTTTTTTTTTTGCATTTGCATTTGCAGGCATTGCATTTATTTGCCACATTAATAATTATGTTAATGGAAGGGCCTTTTAAAATAGCTTGCCTAACATCCCTTGTAGAACCTGTGAAATTTCCATATGTCAAAATTTTCTGACTGCTTACCAGCACTGGAGTGCAAATTATTTTTAATCACTTTCTAATTTTCATAACCAATAACACTACTTGTAAAGTGCTCAATTTAACTCTTTGCTGTAGGCTTATGTAATCTTTAATTTGGTCACGATTTTCGTCCTTTGTTCTCTTTCTCTTCTGAACACCAAAAGTGGCCATTTTTGGCTAAAAAGTTTTTGCCCGCGTTTATAAATAAATATAAAATTCTCTCTCTCTCTCTCTCTCTCTCTCTATATATATATATATATATATATACTTTTATATATATATATATCTTTACTGTTATATAAATTATTTACCAACCACAGTGAACCTAATGGGAAATGTATAGACTTTTAATATATTATTAAGTTAAAAATAAAAAATGGCTTCCATTATTAATAAGTTTTGAGCCCTGCTCTATTCTCAGTACAGGGTTGAAATTCTTGAAAATGTTGGAAATGTGTTAAAATTCTTGCCTATAAAAAATGCATAGAGTATTTCTTATATCACATACTGTATCAGCAGACTGGTTGTCTTTCTTCTCTCTATGAAATGAGTTTGGGGCTATTCCTAGTGACATTTGGGACAAACCTGTCTAGCTAAGCTTAAAAAAAAAAAAAAAACACTCATAATTCCTGTTGAAAAGTTTGTACAATCCAGCCCTAGTGTATACACGTCTGACTCAGTTGCTGAACGCTAATACTGTTGAGGCAACAAAGCTCTTACTGAAGCAAAACTTCTTCCAATCTGATCTCCTGTATCAGGGTTCGGAATTAAAAAATGGATTCAGCGGATGTTCAGGGTCTTACGATATTACGTGTCCATCACAAGATACCTTTGTTGAATAGAGAGACTGAAAATAGACAGAACTCTGCAAATCCAGCAGCTTCATATTCCCCAAGGGTCCCTACTTTAAGTACAAACGGCACAGCTCTGCCCTGAGCAACAGGTCATCTCGACAGAAAGCAAACTAAAGCATCATTGGCTCCAGCCTGCGTGGGCAGAAAAGACACAAACAAAATCCATACAAAAGTCTTAGGGAGACAAAGAGAAAAGCAGGCAGCCTTTTCGATCCATCTTGAAGGTATACATCTGAATGACAGAGCGAGTCTCTTCCAGCCCTCATCAATTCAGATTTTTTTTACATTTCAACCACCGGCTGTCAACAGCTACTGTGGTGCTGGAGGTAAAGATATTAACATGTGAAATATGTTCCTGGAGGAGTGGGTGTAGAAGAATAAAAGTAGAAGAATAAAAGTTTTAGGCTGGAAAGCACGACATGATGATTCAAAGCATTTGACTGATTGTACAACAGCGCCCGTTATCCTAAATATAACTTTTATTTACTGTGAAAGAACAATAATGGAATCATTGAATAACTGATGACAATTTCATCAAATATTTTATATCTGTTAAAGAATTCATCATATTGAGAAAGTCATTATTGGATCCACCCAATTTCAATTTCAGTTTCTTTATTGAATATACGTGCAATCATTCATTCATTCATTCATCCATCCTTCCAAAACATACGTAAAACATACGTCACTAGGACCGAGTTATATTAATTTACAGTAGGTGACGTACTAATTGGGTTTGGGCGACAGCACTAGTAATAGACATTAATTATTTTAACCTGGCAAAACAGTGGTAACGAAGCAGCCATTGTACAAATACTTAATGGCCCAGAGAGACCATTAAGTATTTGTACAGAACAATAATTGAATATAAGGCAGCCTTTACTGTGAATATTATCAAACTGCTGTATTATTATAGCTAAATACAATCATGAGCATAATATACATACCACATCAGCACCGACTGACATAAAATTTAACGTAGTTAAATTGGAAACAAAAAAAAAAAAACACTTGACCTCATTTATTAATCTTGTAGCTGTGTGTAAATATTTTTGTTGGACAAACTAGACTATATTTTCCCGCTACAGTCGACCCTCGTTTATCGCGGTTAATCCGTACCAGACTCGCGATAAGTGAATTTCCGCGAAGTAGGATTCTTTATTGATAAATCGAATATTTAACATAGCATAGAAAACATGTTTACGGCCTTCTAAATATGGTTTTTAACATTATTAGAGCCCTCTAGACATGAAATAACACCCTTTGGTCACCATTACAGTTTAGAAAAAATAAGAGAAAATAAGACAGACGTTACAAATATCATATTATTATTGTTGTACATTTAATTACACACACAGTTCTTACACACAACCACTAACTTACGAAAATAGTGCAACTTGATGGATGACGATGCGCGGCTGAAGAACATCGTGACAGGCAGTTGCTGGCGCTGTCTTTTCATATGCGTGAGGAGGCTTTTGTAGGGTTCCATCGCTCCTGCAAGTGCCTCGATTGTCTTGAGTGCCTGACTGTCTCGATCAACTTTTTAATGAATATACTGTATTTGAAAAAATAGAGTGAAGCCGCAAAAGTCGAAGCATGAAGTGGCGACTGTAATGCTGATTTCCTTTACACTCACGTGCCTTGTTGATGAACGGCAATCAGCTGTAAATTAACAAGCATGTTTAAGGAACAACTGATTCACATTTAGTGACACCCACAAAATCCATAAAAGGCAACGCTCACAGAGAGTTGAAAATAACAAAATGACAAACGGTGAAAGAGTGCCTTCTAAGCACAGAGTGTGTTAAATCCTCCAGTAAGTCATCTCATGCACTGAAGTGCCTTGGCTACCACAATCATACTCACTTTCCTTTTATAAACCGCCATGTCTTTTGTCCTAATTGAATAGCTAATTGTATTTGTTTCAATTAAATGAATTTGTTCAGGATTGCTTTCCTTCAAGTAATTCATATGAAAGGACTGAATTTCACACAATTTTCATTAAATGTGTGTGTGTGTGTGTGTGTGTGTGTGTGTGTGTGTGTGTGTGTG
>JAOVYU010000026.1:16104488-16114742 GCA_025674565.1 Synodontis membranacea
ACTACGCGGAAATACTACTTCGCAGAAATTCACTTATCGCGGTAGAGTCTGGAACGGATTAACCGGGATAAATGAGGGTTTACTGTATTTATATACTGTATGCAATTATGTTTTAATCAAAATGTGTGTACTAAAAGAGATATTATATGAAAGTACCTAACAACTGGGTTGGCCGGGTTGTAATATCAAGCTTAATGTCAATTTGAAAATAAACAAAAATCTGAAACAATAAAGAATAAAATGACAATATTGCTCCTGAGACTACTTTTGCTGAGTTTTATAATATGAACACTACCTCCAACACGCATTCTTATTGTGGTAGAAAAACCCCCCCAGCAATATATAATTAATATTCAATTGTATTCAGGACTAAATTGTTTGATTATAATTTGAATTTTTTTTAATAATTAAAATAAAAGAGACATAATCTGACAGCCCTATGATCTATGCAGGGCAAGCGCCTCCATTTTTGGGTACAATAACACATGTGCAAATGCAGACGTCTCCACTTGGATTACACGGAACGGAAATGAGGACGTCACAGACACAAGCAGGCTTTACCACACGGCAAGCGTTACTGCGGCGTTACAGATGAGCTCCACTTACAACGACGGGACACCTACAGTACGTACGCCTGATCGCCTACATCTCTACGCCATCAGCCCCGTAGACGTTGTAACCCTCTCTATATGTGGCTAAGCTTTGGGTGCTGTGGGTGGGGCTAGGCTGAGGCGTAGGGCGGGGGCTAGGGGCAAGGGCGGGACTTGGGACAGGGGCGGGAGAGGGAGGGGTTTGGCGTTCAGGCGCGTCCACCTTCATTCTCTTGGCCTCATTTCGTGACTTGTAGCAGAACTCGATGAGGGCCACCAGCATGGCCAGGCCCAGACCCCCGACCAGGATGTAGAAGACCCCAGCCACGTTACTGAGGCTCAGGGCTTGCGAGCTCTTGTCCTGGAGGCGGGAGGATGGAGGGACACAATTAGAAAGATGGCACAGGCGTAAAAGGAAACTACAAATCACAACACAGACATTCACACACAATTCACAAGTCTACTCACTCACAGTTATGATTACTACAAGACTACATTCTATATCTCTCTCGTTCTATCACAAACATTGTCTAACAAACACACACACACACACACACATCTATAATGCATACATAAATAAATTCTCAATGCTATGATGTGTCTCCAGACTAAACTATTTGCATCTTTTTAGTACTGATGCTTTAATCTGTTTATTCTAATCAGGCATCAATCCTTCGACTTCAGTTTAACCTGGAGCAATTAGAGCATAATTACCCTGTGTTCACACTTCCAAGCTACAAAGTGGCAGGTTCATTTTCATTGCACATGTGTGACATGGAGCCACGTTTTCAGCCACAAAGCTGCAGCTCAACAAGCAACATACGAACTTTCTCAACTCGATGCAATTGAGGTATGACTTGGGTAAATCCAAACAACTGGCTCAAACGATTCCTCGGATCAGCCCTATGCTGTACGTGGTCTGACGTTTCTTCAGTTCCCCATTAACTAGCAATTAGTTCCCATTTACCATTTGACATATAGGTCAGTTTTTCGGTACTGTCATAACCGAGCTCTTATTAAATGTGTATAGAGATATTTTAAGTAAAAATAAAGCTTGGAAGTGAGTGGCGGAGATCGTCGGTGCCTCTTGAGAGAGTATGTACATACATCTAGTATAGTAAGCTTGCTTTTAAATCTAGTACGAAACCTACCATATACAGTGGCGCTTGAAAGCTTTAGAATTGTGCACATTTCTGCTTAGATATGACCCGAAACATCATCAAGCCCCCAAAGTAGATAAAGAGAACCCAGTTAAATAAATGAGACAAAAATAATTCACTTGGTCATCGAGAGGGTGTTGACATTGCCCAATAGATGGCGTGACCTGCGTAATCGGACTCGCACCATATACACAATGGCTGCGTTCTTGGCTGCTTGCACCGTACAGGGGGCAGTGATTTCGAGTGTTGATGTAGGAGATCAAGAGAGCAACACGGAGACCGTCTTAGAGAATTTTTGTCTAAAGGCACTGAGATTTCAGATCTTACAGCATCCTCCATACGGCCCTGATCTTGCTCCTTTTGATTGTCATGTGTTTGGACCACTGAAGGATGCTTTTCCAAATCAAAAAGATTTGGGAGTGATGATGAGGTCTAAGAAGCGGTGCGTTCCTGGCTGAAGGCGCAACCGAAAACCTTTGTTCCTGATGGGATAGTGAGAAGTGAATTGAAAAGGAGGGTGACTGTGTAGAAAAACAACATATCATTTGTATCACTAATTGATTTATGTATCTCAGAACATTCAATTTACAGTTTTTGAAGCCCTGTCGTAGTTAGCTGTAGAAGCAGTATATATATTAGCTACTATCACTTCTTATTGGACACTAAAAATAATAATAAAAAATGAATAAATAAATAAAAAAAAACAGTGCATCTCTACAAGTTACAACAGTAGCGGACGCAAGACCCGTACATGTGACTCGAGCGACTTGTGGCTTGTTAGTGTGAACACAGGGTTACTCAGCTCTGCTGCGCATTTCTAAGCTCTGCTCTTACACACTGTGAGCTGTCTGACACTGCATGGGTGGACAAAACAGTAGTCTGGGTGCCCAGAACAAACAGACTTCATGACTGTGCTATTTGTTTATTTGTACAGTAGCTGTGGTGGGCAGGTAGGTTCAACCAGCTGGGTCTTCACAACACATTCACAAGCACTGCAATATTTCTGCATGTTTTTTTTTTTTTTTAAATACTGGAGGATTTAATACCTTATAATCAAAATTTTAGGTAACGTTGCATGGCTTATTTTTCTATATTGTATAATAAAGACTAAAGGCACATTATTATTTCTCACTTCCTGCACAATCTTATACATATTTTGTTTTCACATCCCTACTTTCCCAAATTTCCCAACTCCAGACGTCTCCCCGAAAGTGGGTCTTTTGTTTGCTCTTTCAGAGCGTGTAAAGTTCATAAAAGGGTGCTTTAACCACACTTTATCAGTTACAGGCCTGAATGGCTACTGGTACTGTTGGATTACAGTAAACTCCAAACATTTATGCAATATTTAGTACTGAAAATACAGCACAGGAACAACAGCGGACAGTAGCGTTAGCAGCAAGCTACCCAGAAGCTACCTGTTGGCGGGAAGTCTAATATTGATGGCCAAACAGCAATAAGTATGGTCATTTCTATAACACTAACCCTAGTACCAAGTCTGTAGATTAACTGATCAAAGACAATACTGGTATAAAATAATTTTTGAGGGTGTTGCATAAGTTCGTGGCCTAGTAAATATCTCAAATTATTTATCAAAACTTATCAAAAGGCACGTGTTTTAGGTAGTTTATCAATCAAGCATGGAGTCCGGCAAGAATCATATTTCTCATTGCCTTCTATTCTTATGCAATAGTGGAGAAACTCAACTGAAGCAAGGTCCGAAATATGAAAAGTTTATGGCAACACCGCAATTCGGCATCTCTTCGGCAGAGAACTGGTTCACTGAGTTCTGAAAAGGTGAATTCGAGCTACATGATAAGCAAAGAAGTGGAAGACTAAAGGAAATGGAAGACAAGGAGCTGCAGAAACTGCTGGATGACGACGCAACGCAATCGACTCGAGAGCTGGCAAGACGATTGAATATGGAGGCAATGAGAAAGATTCTGAAAGTTGGTAGGTGGGTTCTTCATGCACTTCCAGAGAGAAATATCACTCACCGGCTTCACACCTGCATCACAGGTGCATTACAACTTTATTTCGAGCCGCTAGATCCTGCAGAAGCTGACAAATGCCGAACTTTACAGTGATCAATTGAACAAATTATGTGAAAAGGAAAATCAATGATCTATGATCATCCAGCAGCCGTTCACAAAAGAAAATCATCCTCCATCATGGCAGCGCAAGGCCATATGTGGCAAAAGTGATGAAAGGCATGATTTTAAGCCTTGGATGGGAAGTTGAAACACATCCATTCTACTCACCGTATATAGCACTAGCGAATTTCCACTTGTTAGGCCACTGCAACATACTGTAAACTCTCTGACCAACATTAAAAAAAAAAACTCAAGGATATACAAAATTGCCTAGATTAATTAATTTCCTCAATACCTGAATCTTTTTTTCACGATCATATTCATTCTATGCCAAATAAAAAAGGGCTCAAAGTCACAGAATCTAAAGGCAACCATTTTGAAGACTAACTCTATGCATTGTTTTATAAAAAGGCCATGAACCTATACACCTCCCTGATATAAGCAGACAAGGCGGACATTACACTGTGTGCAGGGTCATAATGATTAGATTTAATGAAATTTCACACTGAGGGGGAGTTTTCAGTGTGCGGATGAGGCGTTGCTACTTTGCCAGAATGCAGCTGTAGTACAGTTAACAACGGTGTAGAGTTTATTGTGTAATAAATGCAGGACACAGTCATAGACTCGAAGGCAGGCATAAGGGTTAGATTGGATTGTTACATGAAACTGGGCAAAAACTGTAGCAAAAACGGTGCTTGTACCGCACAGACTGCCACTATTTATTATTATTATTAATATTATTATTATTATTAGCATGGAACTGTACGTTCTTTGACTTGAAGTGCAGGTGGTCCATTTGGATTTAAACCACTATCAAGCCTATATGTCTGCCAAATTAATGATTTCCAGACCCTTAAACTGATTTAATAATCAATCTGGCATTTCTGAAATTCTTATTAAGCATTATTGTAACCTTAACCTTCTACAACTTCATGATATAAGAAAGCCATGTGTCAGATAAATAGCCACAGAACGGATACTTTACAGAACATGTCTAAAAGTATGTCTAAAATTCATACACTGCAAAGTCGCATACTACAAAAAACTAGTAATGTTACTGCACATGTTTCAGCATAAAGCCCTTAATAAATCCAGCATTTCTTCATAAAATACGTATATAATGCTCCTGAATGTGACGTGAACACCCAGTAACATCTTACCTTAAATTTAAATCCAATATCAAAGCCAATTACCCGTATTTTCCGGACAATATGTCGCTGCAGTGTGTAAATTCTGGCTGCTTAGAGAAAAAAAAATCACTGAATACTTTTTTTAAATTACATTGAATTCTGGCAATTAATTAAATAAATTAATGAAATAAATGTTCCATCAAATCTGTAAATCTTTGTAGTTAAGGACATCCACTTCCAGATTCTAATGGGTTTCTAAAAAAACACTGGCTTTATTTTATTATATAATATAATATAAATATTTCTTTATTATACTCCAAATACAGTTTATGTCTAATTATGTAGATTCATCCAGCTCTGCCTTTTGCGCTTATATCTATTTTTTTTTTTTTGCTCCAATTTTATCACTTATAGCTTCTTCAAACATTAAAAACGACAAAAAAACCCATATTATTTCAGTTCGGAACTGATATTCCCCTTCTCTACTGCCTTTGGGTTATCGGTTTTGTGGTTGGTTATAGTTTATAAATTATGCAGATAACTCCCCTGAAAGCATCCTGATAGCACAAGCTTTCAATGTGTTTTGTTTCTGCATATCTGCAGGATACGCAAATAGCAAAGTCATTTTATTTAGCTAAATTTCCTCACCCCTTCATGTAATTTACAACAATGTTGGACACCTGCTAGCCATTTGACAGCAAGTACAGTGTATATATCCATTGCCGATCCTTTGATGTTATCCTAATAGGTGAGTGAGGTTGCATATGTCATGCTGACGTCAGGCAACGTCTTTTTAATTTATTAGGTTGCATATGATTTCTTATTTATATTATCTGTTAAATTAATATATTTATGTTAAATACATATTCAATATTTATATTCATACATATTCATTATTTATATTTTATCATTTATAATTACGCAGTGAAGGAAAATTAAATGTAAAAATCTTTTAAGTCTCATCACTTGCATAAGAAAAAAAAAAAAAAAAAAAAAGGCGACTTATAGTCCGGAATTTATGATGTTTTTTTTCCTCTCAGGCATAATATTGCTCTGTCCTGCTGTAGTGAGACATTGTAAACTGAGTGAAGAATGTGGTCCAGTTGTTATTTTCATTTATTACATAAATGATGTATAGTAACACTGGCATCTCTTTCTCTCTCAGCATGCTGTATCTGAATTGTTCTTGCTCTCTCTCTCGCTCTCTCTCCTTCACTGTTTCTCACTCGTTCTCACTGACACACAGGCTGTCACCATGTCTGTGCGAGCATTAGACAACAGTGATGGTCCCAGACTTGAGGAGACTGACCTTACTTCCCGAGTCCTTGGGTCCACACTCGCCCTTATCGTACCACCATTTGTTTTTCAGCTTGTCTAAGATGCCTGATTCACTCAGTTTCAAAACGGCAAGGTTTACGGGAGTTCTTCAACCACGCAGGGGAAATAACATAAATAACATCATAGGACATGTTATTTTATGTTATTCAGTTACATTAGCTGACACAGCAGTTGCAGTGGCAAAGTGACGGAGTGCAGGGTCCCACTGGAGTACATGTCTCTATGCTCCCTCAGCAGGAAGCTTCCAGGCCTGGGACTGGGGCTACAGACATGTGCGTGGGACCCCGCTCCATCGCTTTAGGCAACGGGCACATACTGCCACGGCCTGATTGTTTAAAAAAACACAAAGCTTGGGACGCAGTTACTGTTAGCCCACAACTATTGGCGAACACCAGCAATAAAACACATATATTTTTTTTTGCTCTTCAAAACTTTGAGGATACGTTTCAATATATTTTGTTTCCATTTGTTTCCAAATTCATGCACTAATGCTGTAGTAAAACAATTATTTACAATTTTCTGATCAAATGCAAATTGAAAATTTTAAAGGTATCACATTAATATGATAATTATAGGTCTAGAAACATTTTAAACATTTGACCAATTCGGGTTGAAAAAAACCGTTAAGAATCAAAACTGAGACTGAAGAAAGTTTGAGTAATTAAACAGTATTTTATCGAAGACTTACTCTGTGTCACTGATTGGAGAATTCAAAATACGTCAATGGATTTATTTAACATTGCTTTTGGTGTATAAATTTTAAAGTTCACGAAGTTGAATAATGTCACAATGTTTCCTACTACAGTAAATAATGTCCGTGTAAAGGAAAATGTAATGTTAAAGATCCACTATGTACAGTAGGAATTAACCAACTGAATGCCCGTCCCTTACCCTACCTTTCCAAGAGATCACAAGGTACAGTGGCTGTCAGTTATCCGAAACCTACTTCCAAGAACTTGCGTTCACACTCACTTCTATTTCTGTGCTAAAAAATCCTCCATTTTTCAAAATTTGGGTTCTCAAATTTGTTAGCCAGCACCAGCAACCACTGATTCCTCTACTGTCTTCTTCTTTGTCTTAATTTGCCTTCCTGTTATCCTTCCGGTGCTTCCGTCTGGATTCATGCTGCCATTTTTGAACGTGGAATGTGCTTTTTAGAGGTTTGCCCACTCTGGGCTACTGCAGCGGCACAACACGGCAGCTCTGTAGAGGTGGACCGTTCTCTATTTAAATATAAAGGGAACATCCTAATCTTATGAAAACACAATGATGAACAGTTACAGGACATACTTATGAACATACCTGTGAATACTATATTCCAATTTTCCTAATAGAGCCTCTTAAATCCTACATAGTGGACCTTTAAGTGTTACCATTTTCTCGTTTTTTTCCCCATTGACTTTCCCAATGTCAACTTTTTTTTAGAAAGAGACAGAAACAGAATGGACTGCTGATAACAGATTATGTCCAGTTCTTATCATTCTCCTGCTTTTCCTCCTGTTCTTTCTGTGGCGTCTGTCTGTCATTGCAGAAGTATGATGAAATCTGGTCATGTGATAGTAAATTAATTTCAAATGCCCACTATAGTTTTTCAGGTATTGTACACTGTATTATATTCTTTTTTGTGCGTGTGTGTTCTGCATAAATTCTCTTTGATGGAAACCAGCCCAGTGTTTTCAGGAGTTGTGCACAATGCCATCTTTTGGAAGCTGGAAGCTGCTAAATATTCGAGAAATGGTCATGGTGCTTCATCTAAGCTTTTCACAATGACACAGCTTTGACTAGTTTCCTGTGCCAGCATAAAACATGCCTGCTGCAGTTTCTGTTAAAAGCAGCTGAATGGGTCCTGCATTATTCATCCTAAAAGATGGATGTCTCTTCCAGCAGATAATAGGAACGGCGAAAGGGAAGGCGATAACATATTTTATGTGATAAAAAATTGTTGAAGAAATAGAAAGCACAATACATCCTCTCTAAATACGGTGCATGTGTGCCATCAAAGTCCCAGCAGAAAGCGAATATTTGTGCTCTGACAGTAACTGCTTTCCTTCGTGTCTCATTAAAAGTTGAAAAATGTTAAAGTGGTGCTCATACATGTGTGACTTTGATGTGGCCCTGGCAGATGCGCCCGTTGCTGAGGAATCTTTTTTTACCCGCGTTTGTCGACATAGTGGCTAACCTTCTCACCACCTCCTCCGCTGCCACACTCTCCTTTGTCGTACCACCACTTGTTTTTCAATTTGTCCAACAGGCCTTGTTCATTCAGTTTTAAAACTGCCAGGTTAACTGCACTTCTTGAAACGATAAAACATAGTTCGTCAGAGTGAGCAGTATCCAATCAGAGGAAAGAAAAAAAGCAGTTACAGGGGTGGAAAGTTTTAGTCCCAGTTCCTCACTTTCCCCATATGAATCACATTAATGCACTGGACAAACCTCTCTTTTAAAAAAAATGTCAATTTAAAAAAAAAAAAAAAAAAAATGTCTGGACCAAGAATTCATCTCTGAGGTACACCTCACCTATAGTACTGAGAAACCAATCAAGAAATGTAGTTATCATCACTATTTAGTGTTTGTAGAGAGAAATCATTAGACATCATTTCCACAGGAAACTTTACGTTGCATATGTTTAAGTTTTTTTTTTTTCCAAATAGCTTTGACCACATAACACCACAGTGTCCTGAAAGGTCAACATTTTAAAATGAAATTTAAAAAAGTCTAAGAAACACTTCTTTTTAGGTGACAGAGTAAAATATAAAGCCAAGTCGCCAGCAATCAGACAGCTATTCAGTTTCTACACCCTTTTTTTCATTTTTAGATTTCTTCAGCTATAACTCACCTACTAATCAATAGCTGGATCCTTTGTTTTAAAAATGCAACGAAACCTGGTTGAAATATGCTCAATAGCTATAAATGTTGATGCTAGCCAGACAGCTAGCTTAACTAGCTAGACCCTTCGAGTTCTGAGTCAACACTACAGGTTTTCGTTTTGTCGTTTAAAAAGGGTAAGTAGATAGAGCGATCAGTTGGCAGGTAGACAGTTTATTAGCCAAGTGCATTGCATTAATGTATTACCCAATTCTGTAATTAAAAATATTCTGCAATGTAAAAAGATCTATACGATTTTTTCCTTTTTATTTCAAATTTAGTTCATTTCTTGGAGCTTGGAAATTCCTTAAGCATTTACTGCAGATTGTATTGAAAGACTTGTTAAACAGCTAAGCTCTAATCTATTTTTAAGACAATATAGTAAGACTAGATGCGTGATTTTTTTCCCATGATCATGCTTTTCCCTGCCATAGAAAATGTCATTTTATGCATAAACGTGGTGAGCAGAGTGAAATGCTGTATAAAATCAAGCTGCTAGCAATCAGGCAGCAACACTACAGTTCCAGCCATTTAAGCAAACCACTTAAGCATTTGTGTCAGCTCGCAAGGTGAAAGTAGCAGAATGGTCGAAAACACTTTGCCTTTTCAAATCCAATTTTCTGGATTGCGAGGTAGGTCTCAGGTGAGATGGACTAAGAGATGAGATTTATGACCAAACACTTGCCTCTCCTTTCCCATGTTTCATGTAAATTACACATGCTTAATTTGTTTCTAACAAGAATGGCAAAGGACCACTAATATAAAAGAACTGGGAAAATCGATATCTCCACTGGCCCAACTCTCTCCTATTCCTTCTCCCTTCCCCCCGTCTTCTGCTCATGCGTCCTCGTTAGTCAATATTGCTTTGAGATACACAGAGGGCCTTCGCAGTATTGAAAACTTGTCTTCGTCCCCCTGGGCTGTCTACAGATGAACTGAACATCTTGGGAAGTGCTGATTAAGCCTGATCCCTCGCTCAATGTGAGATTTCTAGCAATACATCAGTGCCTTTGGATCAGCATATGTAAACTCAAAATGGATCCTTCATATTAGGGTTTTTCCCTGCTGATGTAAACTTATG
>JAOVYU010000026.1:16115092-16134662 GCA_025674565.1 Synodontis membranacea
GTGCCTTTGGATCAGCATATGTAAACTCAAAATGGATCCTTCATATTAGGGTTTTTCCCTGCTGATGTAAACTTATGGTGTTTTATTATTATTATTATTTTTTTAATTCGATTCTGCATCCTACCATTATAATGACTATGGACAACTTTATGGATAACCCTGTCTTATAGAAAAAAAATACTTTTGCATGTAACTTATCTGCAGCACATTCAAAGTGTTGGATATTAACATTATAGCACAAGCATACATTGCCAAGTGACAAGCAAAAGCGTTTTAGTGCAGTAAGTCTAATCACATCATAAAAAGCATAAAATTCATTATACATGAATTGGACAATGAACAAAATGCTAAAAAAAGAGAGGTATAATTATTTATTCCTTATCGATTCCAATCGCTCATGCAGATTATTTGAGCATTAAACATATGCTTTGTTCCATAATGTTGATATTCAACGTACAAAAGGCTCTGCGAATAAGTTGCATGTGAACGGTTTTTCTGTGAAACAGGGATGCTTCTGGATTTTAAGCCCGCATGTTAATTTTGCATCATCATAATCAGCTAGCTATTCCACACACAGCACAGTACAGCATTGTAAAGTCACAAATTAGACAAATCTGTTTTGTCTCTACTTTCACAAGTGACCATTCTGCAAGCAAGTGTGCTGAATTTGGTCACCCTTCTTCACGGGTTACCACAACTTTTACCGTGGACTGGTCAAGTACAAAATTGCCGACACTTGACTCAATCAACCGCCATTTTCAAAAAACAACCAAAAAACAAGAAAAAAATAAAAATAAAACCTAGCTAGTACAATCTATCAACAGTCAGTGAGTAAAGTCGAAAATGTTCCTGATCAACGGTCCCCAACCATGGTCTTGTACCATGGACCGGTTTCATGCATGAAAATCTTTCCGCGGACTGGGTTCGCATAGCGGGTGTGGAGCTTGTGTACCACCTGTTGTGATGAACCCATAACTTAGGTAGGAATCTTGGTATTTTCATTTAAATGCAGCTTTCTTTTCGCTGGCAGTCCCGTTCTGGCCCTTCTGCTGTCCCATCTTTGCTCGTTCCTTCCCGAAAAAGCTCTCCAGTGAATTTTGTTTTTGACTCATTTTTTTTCCCCAAGGGTTAGCTTGTGTCGCTGATGTGTGAAATGGCGTGCCAGAATCAAGTGCGGTAGTGAGGCGAGGGCGGAAACAGTCGTTTCTCAAGATAAGATCTGGAAGACTAATGAAAGAAAAATAACCAGAAATTCAACCACGAAATGTTTTCTTTGCGGCCCGGTACCAAAAGATCCACGGACCGGGACTGGAGGTTGGGGACCTCTGTTCTGGCTGATCATCTGCTTTCTGTCTCTACACATAAAATCAAATCATGAGCAAAAGGAGGATGTAAGGTGAAATTGAACAAGCTGTACTGTGCTGTTTGAGGAAAACTGTGATTATCTGGTGATTAGCTCTCTCCTTACCACTCCTCCACATTTAGCTGATGTCCACAACAACTGCTTGCTGTTTGATTGCATTAACGAAAGAAGGTTGTATGATATCATGAAGTATTTCACGGTATATAAACGATTCTGAATCCAGAACCATTCATACCCTGGTTGAGGCCCTGAGTCTTGTGGAAAGGCTCTGTCTCCTTACCGAACTTCCACAGTTAGTTAAAACAACTCTTTGCTGCTTTGCTCTTTCCTCGAGTTAGGTAGCTAGCAACACCTTTTCTTTTTAAAGCAGGTATTAGCATAACTTATTTGCTGATAACAATGAGAGGAGGAATTAATCATGGTCCTTCATACAATTTTAAAAGCACTATGTGAGACTCCTCTTTTTTTTTTTTTTTTTTTAGCTAAATAAGGCCTGGGAGACAATTGGCGCTTACATTGAATAAAAGCCACTTGACTTGACTTGACTCGATCGGTCAGATGGCTAAGATTTTTGGTCCGTTATTTATATTCCTTCAGTTTAATTCAATTTTATTCGAGCTGTATTTAACCTCCCAACCCCCCGAAGAGAACCGCTATCTTACTTTGCATATAAAAACTTAAAAAAATAGCCAATTACGATCTAGGATATCATTTTTAAACGATGAAGAGAGGTTTATCCTGAATGCAACACTCATAAAGAAAGCCCACTGGAGCAAAGACACAGACGAGATGGGGAAAGAATGCAGTAAAGCCCGTCAGAGCTGAGGAGTGAACAGACAGAATTGCGTTAAAAAGCGTTGGGAGAGTCAGAGCCCAGGAAAAGCCTCTGAAAAGCCATGCTCTGACACTGCACTCCTGTCTGTGGGAGGATCACACGCAGGAGAAGTGACAGGCAGACAACAGTAACTCCAGCGAAATGTCTGACCCAGGAGGCTACCGTCGCCTGTAAGTGACTCTCCTCACCGAGTGTTCGACTTCCTGAACAGACCGAATGTGGGAGTTTACAGACTGAACAGGATTAATTAGTCACACTCAGTTTGGGTTGGAATTTTGCTGTAAATCTTTTGCTGTACATGCCCACACATACATATCTGAACATTCACATGCAGGAGAAGAATTCTAGCACTTGCTTTTTTACGTTACTGCTCTGTCAGTCTGTAAATTCACTGCCGGTGAAGACTAAACTTGTGCTTCTGTCATGACACGTGAAGCCACCATGTCTTTATTCAAATAAAATGGCTTTACACGCTTATAGGGGAGTGCTAATTGTCCACTTCTGCATACGTAAGTGAGTAAGTAAGACCTAACAGGTATCTGGGATTGTTCAGCATTGCTCTTACTGACAGGTGAGAAAAAAGGACACCTAAGCGGTCCGCCTTGCTGAGCTGTTCCCCTTGACTTATCCTTATTGCTAGAAAAAAAGAAAAAAAAAAACTTTCCTTTTTTTTTTTTTTTTCTTTTTACATACAATGGTGTTTTGTTTTTTTTTGTTTTTTTTTTTTACATACAATGGTGTTGAGTTCTTGAATCTGATTTTTCAGAAGCTAAATAATTTGCCGATTTTTTTTTTTTTTTTTAATTTATTAGTTTTTCCAGATGTAATTCAAATCACAGGTTAATATTAAAGGTGACATATTATACCCCTTTTGCATAAGATTTCACTGTTCCCTGAGGTCTTAATAAAATATCTGTGGCACGCTTTGGTCTAAATGTCACAAGAGTAAAGCATCCCAGCACCCTTCTCACCCTGTCTAAACAGTCCTGTTCAGAATGGCTGGTTTGGTATGCCTGTTCCTTTAAATGATAATGAGCCCACTGCTCACCCCACCCACCTCTTCCTCCAGCCAATCAAGTAACACTTTCCTCATGAACATTCGTTTCTCTAGCAGTGAATCAGCCATATAAGGAGTCTCCATTGTCAGTTTCCTGTCAAAACAAAGTCTTTATGATGAACGATGTCAAGCTTTCCAGCTTCTTCATAAAAAGCAGATTTTTTTATTTTTGTCTTATTAACTTAAAAAAGAACGTGAGGTTATGGCTTTCTGACAGGAAATAAAGCACATTGTTTTATTCCATAGTTGTTTAGTAATTAATGATATAAAGTAACAGTTGGTAGCGTTACCTAAATTATACGTAGCTAGCTATTCCTGTTTGTATACTCCAGTGATACGCTCCTTGGCTGTGGTAAAGATGGGTACTGGATACAGTCAGGTCCAGAATTATTGGCACCCTTTTGGTAAATAATGGAGATTATGAATATGCTAAGACAATTATGTGGGCGAATAATTAGACTGATATCACACTGCAAAGTACGTGAGAAGTCTAACCATTAACTGAAGTCAATTTAATCTAAGGGGGAAAAAAAAACTCATTAAAAAGCATGTGTCCCAAATATTAGTACCCCTGCATTAACTACTGTTAAAAAAAACCTTCCCTTTCCAATATAGCAGCGCTAAGACTTCTCCAATTAAGGAGAAGTCTTAATAAGATTGGAGTTAACCATATGGCTTATTTTAGTCAATGGCACAGCATATACAGTGTCATTATTAGAACAGTATCTATTACATCAGGGTGGAACAGCTCACGAGGGGACCGCCACACCGTTCTTCCTACCCAGGCAGCAGGGCCAATTATGCTCTCTTATCTCTTAGCCTCCTGGCCATGGATGGTAAATTCTATCATTAGTGTGAATGTGAGACAGTGTCAGACCAGGCTGGGTGTTCACTGGGCTCTTGTACTCATTCGTAAGAATCCATATCGCCATCAACATAACATTTCTAGCAATGTCAATAACATATCAACGTCTGCATGCAACTCGATTACCTGAGTGAAGCTTCTCATAAATCATATGCTATAAAACAAAACAAGCAGTAACTCCACACTAAAATGCTTAAGAATGCAATCAGAGTGAAACAAAAACGGAAACAAAAAAAAAAATAAAATAAAAAATCAAGTAGAGGTAGGCACGCCAGGGAAGGTGGAATACCATAACAACACGTGACATATTGTTATACTACTCCACCCACCTTAACTGTGAGCCCTTGGGCGTAGCCACTCCGTAGCCTTTGGAGTCCAGGTTGCCTCCGACCTTCATGGTGTCGCAGGGCTTGCGCTGCTCCGTGTACTCGTTCATGGTGGATTCCAGCAGGAAGGCGTACTTCCCCTTGGACTTCCTCACCCTAGCCACGCCCTCCGCCGTGGTCTTGGTGAACACCGTGGGCTCAGCCGACTTCATGTAGCTCCACATTTTCTCATATACGGCGATCTTTGACCTCTAGGAGATAGGCAGACAGAGGCATGGGCACGTATGGGGTCAAAGGTCACGGTAGGTTGCAAATGAGACAAAATCTAATATATCACAAAACTCATTTACAGTGAGAAATAACCATAGTTCTTTATTTGAAGGCGATCATCATAATGGCTCACATGCAAAAGCAACAAATAACGTATATTACGTTCGGAAATGAAAAAGCTGATGAATAACCTTGTATTTTACAGAATATAAAAAAATATACATAGAAGGACATATAATTCTTAAAAACAGTGCCCTTCATATTTATTGGCATCCTTCAAGAAAATGAGCAAAAATAAATACGTGTTACATTTTTAAGCATTGCAATTTGATCCTACTAGCTATTAGGTCCAAAATTACTGGCACCCTTAAAGTTAATTTTAATTTGACATCTGCCCTGGAGAGAATGACAGCACTGAGTCTCTTGCTGTAACGTCTAACAAGGTTGGAGACACTTGTGTTGGATCTTGTTCCTCTCTACCATGTAGAACATTTTATGCTTCTTTACATTAGGTTTGTGCATGTGGATTTTCTGCTTCAACTGAGCAATGTATCTGGAGTGCTTTCAAACAGTTTGCTGTTGCAAAAGTGGCAATTAACAGTTGACAAACACAATAATCTGAATTGCACAATACTAAAACAGATATTCGAGTGTGTGCACTGTTTGTGCGGAACTCTGTGCTCATGGTCCCACTTCCTGGAAAATTTCCAATTGTTTCAGACATTTTTATAATTTTTGTTTAGTGGTATTTTAATCTGTATTGTGTAGGTCCATAGCCATCTGTCTTTTTTTTTCCCTATGGATGGCAAAAGAATTTCACATGTATGCATCATATTTATACCTTGCGGCCGAAGGCAACGACAGAATTCCTGGGGACTGAGACTGACTCTTTGTTTGCAGTTCTTTAATATATCCCTTTGGCTGTCAATAATTCTGGCACTTTTTTAATTTAAAAAGGTCATTCAAATAAGATTTAGGGGGAAAAAAAGAGAAAAGACAAACAGTTTCTCGTATTGTTTCAGTCGAGATGTTTGGAATAGTGTGTAATGTTGATTTTATCCAATCGGTTCTTCTCATTTTTCTTAGTAATTTTTAGAGGAACCCATTAGAGCTAGTCCTATAAAAGGAGCAAACAATTTTAGTGACTCAAATTCCATAGATTAACCTACAGCTCGGCACTGAGGACATTTCTTTGAAACAGAGACCTTATAAATACTGAATTAAGTCTCATGGATACATTTGTGTGTTATGTCCGCCTTCTGAAATAATATCATTTGCGTAGAAAACACAGTCGGGTGCCATTGAGAGACCATTTACTTTCGATATTATATAATAATATATAATACTGACTGTTTATTAAAACTCAAGCAGTGATATGATTGTGTTATGAAGTCCATACTTCATACATAAATACTAACCCAGTTTACAAACCGTTTTATGTGATCTCGCGATCTCTGCTCATATTCATGCACTATTCTCTGAATATATTCTTCAACGGTCCTGCATGTGTTTTTAATGAAAACTTCCATTATATGAAGGTAACTAAGCAATTTTTTTGAGAAGCTAATCATGACAACTTGATTAGCTTTTTCAGTGGGCTCCACTCACCCTGAAAAACTCTTTGGTGGAGCCTGAGTCTAGAGTGCCATATGCTATGTCTGTTTGCTTGGCCAGGTCTTCGGCACTCTCGATGGGAGACACCATTCTCTCTACGGTGAGGAAGGCAGCCAAGTTAGCCGTGTAGGAGGAGATGATGATTAAGGTGAAGAACCACCAGACACCTCCCACGATACGACCGGACAGAGACCTGCACCGAGGGAGAGGAAACGGGGGAAGAAGTGGACAAAAGGAGTACAGGTGATATGGAAAAAAGAGGAAAAGAGAAAGAGAAGAAAGATCAGTCAGCGGAGTGTGCCAAACAGAGATTAGGAAATCTATAATCACGCATGATGAGGCCACGGCTTATCCCCTCGGCATGGAACTGAAAATGAAACATGCAGTGGACCACCGGAGCGGTGCGGCGCTGAGAGAGAAACATGCCCGGAATACCGACGAGCAAACGATTTCCCTGAGCTTAAGGCGTGTTCCACCTCATAGACACAGCCCACAAGCGGAATGAGTATCAGATAGTCAGGCATCACAAACCCTGCTCCAAATTTAGAACCTTGCTCGGGGCCCTTGGTGATAGCCTGTGGCACAGGCTAGTCTAAGGTCTTCTCTCGTGAAAAGGACACTCTCATGGGATGCCATGGTGACAGATCGGCATTCGTGGTGGGCAGGAAGAGGGGACGTCACTGACAAGAATGTCCACGGAGGCGGTACAGCAAAAACTAGCGCTGCTTACATTTACACCTTGTGTTGATCACGCAAAATCAAACGCGATGCCGTGACACTTTATTTATTTATTTATTTATTTATTTCCATTCAGGGATTTCTTGAATCCGAACAGTAGTGATTTAAAATTGTAATTTCCTGAATCACACAGCTATGATCAGCTCTGTAAAACGTTTGTCAGTTCACACTGTGTTAGCTAAACGAAAAGAAATGAAAGAAAGACACGCAAGCCTTTCAAAGCTTGGTTTTGGTTTTAAAATTAGAAATCTTCCATAAATAACACGGCTCCTACAGTACATTTCTCGCTTGCTTGTTTTTTAATTCTGGAGCAAAAATTAACGGACGGTCGCGAATGACCCGGATGTGTATCAGTAATTACTGGGTAGTAGCAAAGAAGGGGGGTTTAAAGAGTGCTGTCAGTGCATGACGTACTATAAAAATAAATCACTACATGCTTTTGAAAGCACGGAGGAAGAAATGGTGGCTGAAATACAGCATGATGCCAGCACACGCTGCAATTTAAGGCTATTTTAATGACCCAAAATTTACCTCTGCATATGCTGATCCCATTTTTATGAAAATATCATAAGAAACAAGTGTGCACATTATTTGTAGTGAGGTACATATATACGATATATTTCAAATATTTACTCTTTATTATAATAGATACTTCTGTGAAATTGACTATGTACAATTCCTTTCAACATTTATATCTCCAGTCTGACCAGGAGAAAGGTTGGTACTGTAGCTGCAGTCTTTTCAAATCCCATATTAAACGCGCTGTCTTCTGATAAGCACGTTCCCACATGCAGACACACAGTCCGTCACGGTGACGTCTGAGGGACAGACTCGTCTGGGATCGCAGTAAGCATGACTAATCGATCTGACCCTGTGAGACAAAGTCGATTTAATAAAAGCCTCAATTGAGCGGACATGACACCAGCGATTCGAGCTGTGCGCCGCTCCACTGCTCCATCGCCTGGCATATGGGATCATTCATAAGGACATATAATCCAGGGACAAACACATGCCTCCCATGTCGCTGTGTATAACGCAGCCTCTCCGACGACCACCAAACGGTGAAAATGTGACTGTCGGTGTGGTGCACACACATACACACCCGTCACCACGGCAGGTCGGGAAGCAGAGAGTCATTAGCACAGTGCTTTTTTTCTTCTGGCTTCGTAAGTGCAGTCAGTACTTTATGTCCCGGTCAGTGCAATGGTTGAAGTTTCTAGATATTAAAAGGACACATCGGTCAGTTTTCAGGTGATAAAACTAAGGACACTTCCACACATTCGGTCTATTTGATAATGTCACAAGAAAAGTTCTATTTTTGGTTCACTGCTTTGCTACTTCATTTGGATTAGCTACACACTGCACATAATAAAAAGAACAACAACAACAACAACAAAATAAAAAACAAATCGGTTGAGGGTTGAGCGGCATGTACAGTAGGTCTGAAAAATTCAATGGCCAGAACAAAATATTTTCCAGTGAATATTTGTCTTTTTGTTCATCAGTCCGAACATATGGCATCGTTACAGCTCTGTCCTCTGGTCCTTGACGCTTGGAATGGCAGCTCTACAAAAAAAATGCAAAGCCAAAACACATGCCTGTGTCACTTCCTGCTAGTGTAGTCGGTAACAGAGTTCATTTGGAACCTGACCCAGAACACCTCGCTCAGAAGTTCTTGGACTGGTTGTTTTGGAGTGCACCGCAACTATGGTTACTGAGCAAACCCATGGATGACCTTGATTTATTTGCCATACACACATTACACATTAGACAGTGAAATTCCTTTTTTTTTTTTTTCCTCCGCATATGCCATTTGTGTTAGGAAGTTAGGAAGGGCCCAACTGTGGCACCGCTGGGGCTAAAACCCACAACCTTCTGATTTAATCCAGAACCTTAACCACTGAGCCCCCACTGCCCCTGCATGTTCCATAACAAGAAGAAACACTGAATGTTTGAGAGTGCCAGAATGCCACAGTGAACCTGTGAGTGGGTTTTTAGACTGGGCAATTTCAGCAGTCTTTAAAAATGAGTACTTGTCACACTGTATGACTGATGACGTCCCTGCGCAAAAAAAAAAAAAAAAACCAAAACCCAAAAAACAACAAGAACAAAAAAAAAAAACCCTTATAAAAAGACTGTTTGAGAGTGTGTTCTCTATTTCATCATGCAATGAATGAAGATCCTCTATTGGTACACCTGACAGTAAAGAAAATGACATTATCATTAACGGAGCTGTTTGTGCTTGGGTAAAGTGTACAGTACAAGATGGAAATCTCGTGATCTTAAAACCCAAGACCAGTGGAGGCTCTTCAACATGAGAGGCTTTTCAGGCAAGAGCCACGTAGCTCTAATCTGTAACAGGATAACCATTAAACTGTGAGTAAAATTGTGGATAAGTGTAGAGGGAATAGATGAGAAAACAGGGAGGGATTGAGGGAGAAGCAAGGGGGCTGGGGACCTTGAAACACTGTTGATAAATGAAAGGTCACTGCCTGTAGCCCCGGTAAGCCTACAGAGCTTTACTTATTCATGGCTTGCTCTCTGCTGGCCTGATTAAGATTTAATACCTGCAAATCAGTTTCTCCACGCATCAGACTGAAGCCATGCACCATCGCTCTCCACATTAACGATCTCTAATTTTGCTGGGAGAAAATAAAAGCAAGCACTCCCGTTAACAGCGCGCAATTTCTCCAAATATCAGGATTTCACCAACAAGCCAGCCAAAAAACCAAAGACATGTTTGGCCTGTAAAGTGTGGAGGGGGATTGGGAAGACCAGATGACAATTGTCCACTGTCCACTCGTGCCCACTGTATCCTCAGATTCCTGTTCTCGACCGACAGGAGTGGAACTTGATGTGCTCTCCTCCGATAGAGTCGTCAATTCTGAGATGTTTTTCACCTCACCGCGGTTGTGAGGAGTGGTCATTTGAGTTACCATGACCTTGTCAACTCAAACCCGGCTGACCACTGTCATCTGAGATCTCTAATCAACAAAGCTATTCTGCCTGCAGAACTCTTAATCCATTTTGTAGAGACCGTAGAGACTGCTGTGTGTCAAAATCCCGAGAGATTAGCAGTTTCCAACCCAGCCTATCTGGCACCAACAGCAGTCGAGTCACTGAGCTCACACATGATCTGTACTGTGAGTGTTAACTGAAGCGCTTGACCTGTATCTGTATGAGCTTATGATCTGTCCTGCTGCCACATGATTGGCTGATTGGATAAGTGTACGAATGAGCAGGTGTACAAGTGTTCCTAAAGTTGCCGGTGAGCGTGGCTGCAAATGACAAAGCCAATTCAGCATTGTGCAAAATGCAAATCTAAAATGACCGCACGCTTATCAACTGTATTATAAATTTAGCCCAGACATTAGGTCACAAATCCTACTAGGCTTGGGTGATATTATGATATTACGCTGCCACAATATCCAGTGACGTTTTGTCGAACCATATTGTATTACCTGACCTGCTTACCTTTTATGCATTCTGTGTATGAGCTCTGCGATTTAACACTGGGGTACGCTGATAGGAGGTATCACTTTGAACTTAGGCAAAAGAGCAGTCGTCTTTCCCCAGTAAAAATGGCAGATGAGCCAACTGACATGCTGATCTGGAATAATTTGACCAAATTATTATGATTTATGGTTTATGATTTCTTGCTAAGGGATTGGCTGATATACCAAAATACCATGATATAACAAATACCATGATATACCATGAAAAGTCAAAAATAATGTGATGCACATTTTTGGTCATAACGCCCAGCACTACCATCACACGTGCATGCTTTCCGAACATTTAATTCCAGATTTAGCCCTTCTTATAATGTTACTACAAGACCTCCATTTTCTTGGAAGGCTTTTCGGTAGATTCAGGCACTAGTGTCTGGTGAGGAGGCCTGGGGTCCAGTCTGTGTTCCAGTTAATCCCAAAGGTGCTAAGTAGAGTTGAGGTCAGGGCTCTGTGCAGGCCAATAGAGATCTTCTACTGCAAGGCTTGCAAACTATGTCTTCATACAGTAGACCTCACTTTGCATCAAGGAGATGCAAATAGTCATGATGGAACATGTTTGGGCTAGATGATGTTCAGGTGTCTAGAAACTTTTGTCCATGTAGTTTTTATCTTCATGTTTGTCTTTTTTTCCTCCTCTTGCTTTAATGTTACATTATATGACATCTGACAGCATAGAAAAAGTTGTTTCTCCTCCTGCATTTTCTGTCCTTATCTTATCCCAGGCAAGTGCTTGTGTTTAATGGCATTAGTCTATATGCTACTGAAAAAACACCTATCTACACACTAGTCATACTATTAGCAGCATGAGAGAAGTAGATTTTCTGAGAGCCCAGAAAAATCTTCTGCATAATGCATGTCCTAATATGAGAGCTTTTTGGTACTGTATATATATATTTTAATAAGTGTACTGGATAAGGTCTGCATTTTCACAGAGTGCAATGGTACTTTCAGGGTGCCTTGTATCCGATGTTTCCGAGATCCAGATCCACTGCAGCCCTGACCAGGATGAACTCCATTAACCTCGTAGCTCCAGCGCCAAACTAAACAAGACACCAACATGTCACTTATTCACTGCATTATAAGGTAGGAAATAAAATCACAGTTTGACGAGTTGTAAGAGTTCCTGACACATGAATGATCTGACTTTCTAAAAGCATGCTGTATAGTCATAGCTTTGCATAGAGCCAAATGTCCTCATCCGTAGTGTGATCCGCACTCTCCTCCCTCCTCTCACTCTTAACGCTGGCCTGATGAGTGAATCATATCCTCTCACAAGCATCACAGGCTTCCTCTTGATCTTTCCCTCCCCCACCCCTTAGTCCTGCAATCATTTTCTCAACCATTTCCGGAATAAAAGA
Organism: Synodontis membranacea; assembly: GCA_025674565.1. Taxonomy (NCBI): domain Eukaryota; kingdom Metazoa; phylum Chordata; class Actinopteri; order Siluriformes; family Mochokidae; genus Synodontis; species Synodontis membranacea. The sequence goes on from JAOVYU010000026.1 coordinate 16,127,031, forward strand.
CGCTATTGAAAGGAGGCAATTATTTACTACAATTACATGATCGATCCTCAAACACTAAGAGCGGGGCGGAGGAAAAGAAAAGAGAGAGAGAGAGAGCGTATTAGGTGGGATGGAGAAACCCAGAGATACATACGGTAGGAGCAAGAGGAAGGACTGAAATTTTTCTCACCATCACACCTAGCGAATACATCCACCACCTTATCCGCATGTACACGCTCGCAGCTGTGTATTCAGTTCCTCTTTACTGGCTCTATCTACTAAACACACACATGCAGCAAATAGGTAAAAACTCAAAGCAATGAAGGATAAAGTATGCACAGAAGAGAGAAATTTCCCTGCATGGCAGAAATAGCTTATCCAAAGGCTTTTTTGTAGAGGAGAGGTGCAACAGCGAAATGCAAAGCACACCAATCCGAGTTGGAGTATTAACATAACCCATTTCGGCATCTTCTGCTGCAATTTCAGACTAGCTCCCCCACACTAATATATGTCTTATCGATCCGGAGATGGATTCCTAAGCTGCCCGTCTGATAACCACTAACCTCTTCCATTACCATGCCAAATTGGAGCCAAGTCATTCTCCTGATACACACTAGTTTTTCAGAGGACCAAGGGTCACTACGAGAAATGTGCCATTACCCAAGCTGCATTCTGCAACCTGTGTCCGCGTGTTATCTGATCTGGGAACTCCTTGTGCTGTTACTCAAACTGCAGTCCCCATGTTGTTACTTGATCTGGAATCCCTGTGGTGTTACCCAAGCTGCATCAGCCAAGACTCTATATATACCTCATGTTGGTACCCGATCTGCCACCCTTGTCTTTATCTGATTTGTGTGCCATGTTACTCATTTTGTGTTCTGTGTTGTTTCTTGGTCTGCATCTTGTATCGGTACCCAGTCTGCATCCCCCATGTTGTTACCCCATATGTGCCTCTTGTGTTGTTACCCAATTTTCACATACTATATTTGCGACTGCCATGTCATTAGACAGTCTGCACGCCATGTCTTAACCTGATCTGCCACCCTCTTGTTGGTACTCACTCGGTGACCCTCTAAACCTGGTATGTAGTCTCGGCCTTGGACAGTTTATGGAGTGTCTAATGGATTTTCTACACTTTACTGTTCGAGTTTGATTCGACAGGATCATGGAGAATGTGTTTATGAACACTTTACCGATCCTGACACAGTACAGCACAGTGCAACATTTTAGAAAGCAGATTTATAGTAGACTATAGTCTTTGGCTAGGCTTCTGCATCCAGGAGGTGCAGCTGGCATAAGAGTAACAGATCTCACCCAAGCCTCTACACCATCCAGATGTAAGCATTTTAATAAAAAAAAAGGCTTTGTTTATGTTTCTCTTGTTTTTTTTTTTTCAATTTGTAATATATGCTACAAAAATGACAAGATACCATATCAGTCGACCCTCGCCACTTCACGGTTCGAATTTCGCGGCTTCACTCTATCGCGTTATTTTCAAATACAGTATATTCCTTAAAAAGTTCATCGAGACAGTGAAAATGCGGGTTGCGCTTGGTTGTCTTGAGTCAATTATTTTTATTTCTTATTAACTTTTTCCAAAAGATTGGGTGTTATTTCATGTTTAGAGGGCCCTAATACTGTTAAAAACCATATTTAGAAGGGTGTAAACAGGTTTTCTATGCTCTAACTACACGGAAATGCTACTTCGCGGAAATTCACTTATCGCGGTAGAGTCTGGAACGGATAAACAAAGGTTTACTGTGTGTATATATATATTTTTCTCCAATAAGTTTAATTTTTTCCGTAGTGTGTCCTTACTTTCTTAGATTTCAGATTTTGGTCATTTTTGTTGAAAAAAATAACAGCCCATTATGTTCCGGTCCAACCCTATTAGAAAACGTTCTCTGCTCATGTTCATGCAACTTCCTTCACACCTTTCGATCATTCGCCCAGTTGCGTTTAAGTGCTGCTGTAAAACTAACAGACCAGGACGACCAAAAATTCTGAAAGATGTTTAAAATGGCTACGGGCCAAAGCGCAGAGGATGCAATAAGAATCAAGTCGTGTAATTCGATTTACTGTTTTCCGTCAAATAATGATTCATATTTCAATAATCTCTAGCACTAAGAATTCCTGTGCGCATTTAACGCACAGGAGCATCATTAGAATTTCCTCTGCCCCACCTTTCCGAGTTGAGACTAGGTAATGTGGAAGAAATAGGAGTGTGACACAATGCCCTGCGATCCCTTGCAGCATTATTGCATCAACTTCACACAAATCACGGAGCATATATTAACATCGAAGAGATAGCAGATGAAAATTTATCGAAGCAGTGTTTTTTTTTAAAAAAAAAAAAAAAAAAAAAAGGGCAGTGCATTCTCTTTCTCCAGTCTGGTTCATCAATAAATGCAGCTTTTACCTCTTTACATTTCATGCAGCTTTATTATGCCTACACTGTAATGATGGATCTTATAGACCTAAATGAAATCCTAAATGAGTCTTCTTATCAAAGATAGAACAAAACCATACGCCCGCTATAGCACCGCTGGAGCAGGCTATAGTGTTGAGTGCTAGGGCTCTATGGTTCTGATGTTGTTCTAAGTACCTGCTGCTTTCCACCACGTGTTGCTCTTTTTATTGCTCCTTTGTTTCCTTGGTCCTGACATGTGAGTCAATTCTTATCTGGTGAGGGAGGACTGAAAAATAAAATCTATTTTTTTTTCTGTCCTTAATTGACAAAAAAAAGATCTTAAAATGCTCTATTATGGTCATTGCAGAGAGACTGAGCACATGAGACAGAAAGACAGAGAGAGAGAGAGAGAGAGAGAGAGAGAGAGAGAGAGAGAGAGAGAGAGAGAGAGCTGGCATCAGAGATAGCCACAAAAAGCCTGAGGTCATCTCAGCAGGTGAACAAATTATACACAAACAAATAACACAAAACAGCCGACTGCCCACAGCAGCACAATAATGAATATGTATACCATGTAATTCGAAGGCTTTTTTCACAGGACAAATGAGCATGTGAGGACAGTGCGGTACACAACAACGGGCGATGGCTCTCATGATCCCTCGCTGCTAAAATTCCCAGAGATCTGTACAACACGGTCAAACCTGACAGCAACACGGAACACGCAAGACAAACGTCTGACTGAGACACGGACAATGTACTTGGTATGCGCACGAAAACACGGACACATGGACTGACACAGCTAAGCGCAGCGAATGATATGTCTGTGTGATTTGATCAGAATTTATTTGCGGCCAATTTCCAAGCAATACCCGAGTCCTGCATGATTTCAACAATCTGGAAAGGAGCAAAAGCTACATTCACACCAGCAGTGATTTTATTTATTTATTTATTTATGTATGTATGTATTTATTTATTTATTTTAGCTTGCATCGTTCAAATTGCTATTTGCCTATCTTTAGTTTACAGCTAGTTTCACTGGTAGAGCCAGAGTAGTGTGAAATCCACACAAATAATGAACAGAACATATGCTCGTTAACAAATCAGATGTCTCAAAATAAAAATTCACACTACAGTATGCATCATTGTCTGCTTTTTTGATGTACCTAAATAGAACGGCAAAACATAACACCCCTGTTTTATTTGGATTCTATCTAACACTTCGTGCATTGCCTTCAACTAGTTGTCTCAGGAGCTTCAAGGAGGCATGAATAAATGGAACCCAAAAACCACATAAAATATTTCTCTGGGGGGGGTGGGTCTAGGCGAATCAAATCATACCGCCGTCCATCAATCACTACATTCTTAATTTCACGACGCTTCTAATTTGCATCAACACTGCATAACATTTTCGTTGGCTTGTCCGCTTTGCGCTGCTAATGTACAGTTCACTCCACCCTTCTTGTTGTGAATCGCCAGCTCCCATTGTAAAGAAATCATCTATAGCCATTTTGTTAAAAATCGCTGCTGGTGCGAATGCAGGGTTACAAATGCTGCCTTCAAGACATGTAAAGCCAGCCAGGGCAACGATTCAAAACATCATAGGGCATCTGAACATGTCTGAACAGAGCTAACTGCTTTAATATGTATGTATACGAGCTGAGTTTGGCTAGGATCAATCTGATTAACAGGGAAAACTCCCGGCCTTGAATGGCCGTTGGGTCGTTGGGTCTCAAGCTGATTATTTTACAATCATGGACAGAATTTTTAGACAGTTGCCCCATTCATAGACCCTTTGAATATGTCTAGATAAGATGAGACCCATACTGCGCAGAATGACAGTAGCTCCCTCCTCCCCGCAGACACCGTGCTAAATCCATTTGCATTAAGACCAGTCTGCAACCGAATACTGATTATGAGTCTCTCATTTCTGGCTCTTTTCATATTACATGCACTTTTCAGGCAAGTTCGGACACCCTTCGGTATATTGCCATGGTAACAACACAGCTGCACGGCTATTTCAGGTGCCTCGTATTACCATATCAATGCTCAATGAGACCTTTTCATGAGCTAACTCGAGGTTAAGAGACTAATTCCACTTCATTCTGCAATCAGTATTCCTTTAAAGAAGCCAGCCCAGGGGCGATCAAGCACCGAGGTGAGAGAGTTAAGTGCTTACCTGGGCGAAATGTCACACCCCTGCTGCATGAAAGCTCCCAGGGAGAACCAGAGACTGTTGAAGATGCCGAACTCGTTGGGGGGCTGGTCACTGGGTGGACCGTCGGTGCCCTCCTCGGGCTCCTCGGTGTGCCACTCGTACGGGCTGAAGCGGCTGACCAGGAAGAGCACCACGCTCACGCCAATGTAGGCGAACACGATGCACATCCAGATCTCGTAGGCCAGTGGGTCCAGGAAGGAGAATACGCCTGGCTTGGATTTTTGTGGCTTTTTGATCATGATGGAGATGCCCAAGCTCATGAAGGGCTTAGAGAAGTCAATGACCTCCTCCCGGACCAAGGTAATAGTCAATGGGGCCACTGCGATTTCCGCTTTCTGAAACATGCAAGTGCTTCCATTAGGACATTGTTAGAGAGAGAGATAATTACAAGTCATCTTGCTTGGTAGTTAATTCATGTCCTTATCTGGCATTGATTTATACTGGTTTGAGATATTAACACGCTCTAAATTTGAGCCAAACTGCAGAAGTTGAACTTTCCCACACCTCTGTAATGTCCAATACACATTACAGCAAATGCGGGAGAATGGTTCAGAACCATTTTTTTCTATACTTAAATACAGTAGCAGCCAATCAGGCAACTGACTGTCTACCACAAGGTCTATCAGACAGTAACAGGATTATATATTCCATCCAATTACAGCAACGGCTGTAGGTTGGTTTACAAAGACTGGATTACTGGTTTACTTAGTTGCCCAGTTGCAACTTAATGTGTACATTACTTTTAATAAAGTGTTTTAGTAGATGTTCGAAATTAGTCATTACAATGGCTTTATTCTCTATGTCCTCAACATTTTGGAGCAAAACGCATTTATATATGGTTCGTTGGCCGTTTATACAGTAGACTACTTTCATCACACTGAATAGCTAAGGAATCAAACACTTGAGAACGTGCTGTTATAGAAAAAGAATTAAGAACGGGGTGCTGTGATGCGACCCGATATCACCCTGAAGTCAGTCATTTTTGTACTGTGGATTGTTTAGCTCCTCTTATACAACAGCAATTTGCTAACTATTCCCATTTTAAAAAAGATCATTGCAGAACGGCTCCTCGTGCTAATCAAAAGCTGATTTAATGTCGCTACGGGATGTCCACAGAAACAAATGTTAAGTTCCTGTTTCTTGCTTATTTCTCCATCGCATCCGAGAAACCGGAAAGTGGCGAAGTGTTCTGGCGTGAAGACTTTCCCATGCCTGAAAATGTATAAATGTTAAAGAAATTTCTCCTTACAGAAAGCTCGACAAAATCAACGATTACACAGTTAAATAACCACACTCGGTTTATTGTTGCATTTGCCATTGCAAGTCTGGGTAAGCTGTTACCAAAAAAATAATAACATATTGAATGAACGAGTGCGTTAATATAAAGCTGCAATTTGCCTTGCAGCTGGAACAGTTTCAACCTGCGAGACCGATAAAATATATGTTAGAAAGTAATCCCTGGGGTTTTTTTTTTTTCTACTTCTTCTGTAAACTCATTTCACAATTTTTCTAATTGTGCACGGCTTTGCAAGTTAAAGGTGGAAAAAAAAAGGCTACAGAGCTTAGCTGAGGGGTTTAATTCTGAGCGAGCAGGATGACCCAATCCATTCAGTCAAAGGAAGAAGAAGAAAAAAAAAAAGCTTATAGCAAAAGACGGAAAAAATGGCTGGAACTCTGGTCTGAGAGCAAAGCAGACCTTCGTGGGGAAATCCACAAACCTGATTAATGACTGTGACTTAGCAACATTCTCAACCTTGCCCGGGTTGTGCACAGCTCAAAACTAATCCAAAAAAGAAATTAAAGCTTATCATTACTGGCTAACACCCACTTTCTGAAAACGAAAAAGAAACCCTTTGAAGGGATAGTCTGTATATGCTCAAAAAAAATAAAAAAATAAAAAAATAAAAAATCAACCATGTGACAAGGCTTGCCGTGGCACGCCGTTAATATACGTCAGCTTGCTAAAGGTTGCTTTTCAGACGTGTAAGGATTGTCACGCGCTTGCACTGTGAGCTTGGCCGCAACTTAAGGTTTACCGAGAAAAGTGCTGACACTTCCTGCCTCAAATCCGCACCATGTCCCTGCCAAAGCCTCTGTAGATAAAGTAAGCATATTATTCTTCATAGGAAGAATGTTACTGAACAGACTGGGGCCTTTTCCTGCAAATTACACGGACATTGACTGCCCTTGAACTGAATATTTTAGCCTAAAGTACAAACTTGCAGTTTTTTTTTTTTTTTTTGCGGCATATGGAAATAAACCTAAACCTCCTGAACTCCCCTTGGATCCAACTCAGAGCCTTAAGGATTTCATTCGGCACATCATGAATCTCATGAAATTTAACTAGCTGACACAACCGAGAAAATCTAACATAACGTTCGTCCATATGCACGCAACAAGTGTTTTATTTCTTTTTTTTAAAAAAATGTTTGTTTACGGCCTTCTTTGGTGGAGACATATTTCATCTTAATCTCAGTTAACCTTTAGCTGTCTTTCACAGTATTTTTCAGTATACACTGTTAGATAAAAGTACCATACAGGGAGGGACATGTTCCTCAAGGCACAATATGTAGATTGAGTAAGAATGTCAGAAAACGTCTACTTTTACTTTTTTTTTTTTTGTTTTTTTTTTAGTACTTGTGTAATTTTAGTTGCCTAACAACACAAGTTTACAAACAAGTTTTTAACTAGGAATCTGAATAAAAATGCATGCATACTTTAAATCCATTTACAACCCAGCACTCTTAGGTTCTTCATTCTGAATGGTCAGTAGGTGTTGATTAACTTCTACAGCAGCAGCTCTGACAATGTTGCTGTAAACCACAGATGTACTGTACATTCACGTGCATGCTCTAAGAAGTTAATGTTCGTACGTTGCATTGCTAATTCAGAGGAACTTGTTTGGTAGTTGCTCCTCCTCATCCCCATTTCGGCTATTCCCAACTAGGGGTCGCCACAGCGGATCGTTTTGTCCGCACGTCCGATTTGGCAGAGTTTTTACGCCGGATGCCCTTCCTGATGCAACCCT
>JAOVYU010000026.1:16166162-16179277 GCA_025674565.1 Synodontis membranacea
TTTCCAGGGCCTGGAAAAATTATTTCTAAATTCCAAAACTTTTCCAGGTTTTCCATGACCGTGGCAACCCTGTTTATTGCTGTATGTATTTAGGAAAGGTCTCTTGTTACAAAACAGATTACTGAAGATTTTTTGCCCCGGAAGCAGCTGCTCTGATTTTGTGCTATTGCATGCCCTATTTGACATCCAGTAAAAGCTGCAGCTATGAAGCACGATGAACGAAGCTAAAATGTCAATGCCAAGAAAAAAGAACAGAGTGCTTCAAGCATGTTTTGTAAGCGTGTACGTTTGCCCCGGCTGCTGACAGGAAGACAGGTGCAAAGCGGGTTTCTGTTTCATCAGCCAAATGGTAATAACGTAAGGTGTGGTGCTGTTCATTTGCATGCAGGCTCTTCGTAGTCCATGCGCACCTCCAAACAAAACAAACATAACAAAACATACATAAAAAAATTGCGAACATAATAATCAAACATAACAAAATTGCGAACCTCCACAGCGCACAAAGAGTCGTTAAAAACTCTAGAATTAATGCTTCTCTTAGTAGAAAGGAGGACAGAACTAAGATTTTTTTTTTCTGTGTTCATGCCTTTTTTTTTTTTAATACTCCCAGTTCGCTTTTGCCCGATATGTAATATATATTGTGGCAGAAAGATTATTTATGACCCAATCAGAGTGGCCTTTGGATTCTCATCAATGCCCCTTACTTCCCTAGTGCGGTCACTGGGCTTGACTGTCTGGTGAATGTAAGGGGAAACAAGTGAGGGCCTTGATTCTGTGTAAACCATGAAATGCAGGAAAACAGACCCTGCTTTCCACTTCATGCATCAGTGCCACCGAAAATCTCGCTCACATGCGCCTGACTTCATTTCCCACATTGCCTCTGGGAGTCTCGTTCTATCCACAGTGCCCCTCCTCTGAGCTCCAAACTTAAATATTACGATATATAAAAACAGTCGTGTCAGTGCAGAGGACATATGGGGTGAGGGAATGGCTTAGTTCCACACAGATTCAAAGGGAATAATAGAGAGACTTGGTCTTGGGCTGACTGCCGATGTGTGATGGTGAGGTGAGGGTTTTCTTTGTTGTTTTGTCTCACAGCAAGGCTGCAGAGAGCTAAGAGCAACCCTGCCTTTTCGGGGGAAATAAAACTAAACTACACTTATGGGATAGGATGTCTGTTGATAGATGTCTGCGGGGTTCTCTACAAACCACGGTGCACAGCGCACTGCGTGAGGATTTTCTTAGCTGTAGCACTTTCACTGGCAGAGGTTTTGATATTAAAAAAAAAAACAACAACAACAAAAAAAAAAAGTGCCGGGTACCTTTTCGGGTCTTTAAGTTACAACAAAAGTGGGCATTTCTCAATATGTATGTGTAGCTTAATTATGTAGGTGTATGCCAGTCGATGAACATTAATGGGTGGAATGTATGGCAGAAAAAGGAGTAAAGTTTTATGTTGATGATTTGGACTTAGTTAGTCAAGAGAGTTAAGGAAAGCCTTAGCACGTGGTGCCAGTCGACTGCATCTTTCCGCACTGCCGCTCATGCAACGCCGGGAACGGCGTAAAAGACTTATAGGAAAGCACTAGCCACCCACATCTTTACACATGAGGTCGCAGATGTCCAGGTCATGGATTTCAGGCCATGGATGGCCGTGGTTTCCATCTCTCAATCTCCAGATGACAACGTGACCACTTTTCTGCTCCGTAGGAGCCTACTTCGTGCAGACACTGCATTTCCATTCCCATCGCACACTGCCATTACCATCCAAGACAAAATTTTCGCCCACCCCTCATGTCACATCTACATAGGCTCCTTCTTCCAGAAACTGGCAGAAAGCAGAGGACCACAAAGTGTTTCGAGAATGAGACAGAGACAAAGAGGAGAAATTAATAATAATAAATCTGCCACACATCACTCTTCCTTGGCTTACTCAGACATTCAGCGTGACTAATTCCAGCTCGCAGATGAATAAATGAACACTTTGTCAGTGGCATTTGGAAATTTCTGTCATCGCAGGCATTAATGGCGAGAGGGGAGGTGAGAAGAGAGTGTGTACGAGCGGGAGGGAGGGAGGGAGGGAGGGAGGACGAAAGTTAGACGTCAATGAAGCATAATGAGAACACCTGTACACATCAGCTTGGCCATCGCCCTCCGACCTCCACTCCGCCGTGTCTGGCTGTTAAATGTCACAATCACCTCAAGCTCTTCCTCACCACTGCCAACGTTTTAAAAAACATTATGCGAAAAGACATCTTTAACGCGCGTGCAATTGGCGGGAGTGGGAGTGCAGCCAGCCTTGACAGCGCCGAACAAATAATCCAGGAGGCAAGAGAGAGAGAGAGAGACAGAGAGAGGCAGTGATGAGATGGAAAGATGGACTGCAGACTGGTGAAGTGATCACCACTACATGTAGCGAGCACTACAGCGCTCAGCAGAGACAGGAAATGAGCGGCGTGTTCGTGTTTGGCGCACACTTGAATCCACGCCCGGGTTCGATTCGAGGAGGGACTCATAATGACAGGTTTGCTTTTACATCGACAAAATTCCTTCCGAACCGTAGACTCATTGAATCCCACATATCAAATTTTGTGCATGGCTCATCCAAAGAACCTTGCTTTTGTGAACTTTTGTGGCTGCTTTCTAAAACATACCAGTCGTAGTCTTAGGTACACTGCACAGCATAGTGCCAAACAGTGTACAGTATGTTATGTTTTTTTTTTTTTGCAATGCTTTAATTGAATTAAATCCATTTATCAGTGTTCTTACAGTAGGTGTGCTTCTGCAGCAGTTACAGAATGGTTCATGGATGGAATGCTATGGTCAAAACTTCTGCATAATACTAAAATGCCCATAGATATCTGTGCTATCAGAAACAAGTGAGATCAAAGTGACTGTGATTGGGGTAAAAAAAAGAAAACAAAAAAACAAACAAAAAAAAACAAAAACAAAAGCTACAACGTTTTAAGTTTTAAACGCGAGGGTATAAGATAGTGTGTAGACAGTTGCTCATCTATTTTGTAATAATTAGCAAGATTTACAACTAATTACATGGGCAATTACCCAAGAAATCATTAATATGACCAAAAATAATTAATCAAAAATAAATTCATTACAAGTTACACGCTACAAGACAAATAGGCAAATGGAAATACAGTACAGCAGCAAAGAAGCAGTGTTTTAATGATCATGAATGAATCATCCATCTATCCATTGTCGATGTAGTAAAAGTTAGGTGAAGCACAGTTCCGACAGAGGTCCTTCCTCGGCTGTGCATGTGTAACATCGCTGTATCTCACGTCTGGAAAGGACCAATCCTTCATTCTGATGATACGACAAAAAAGATGCTCGACAAAAACTCTGCCACACCCAGCTGCTCCACCAGATACCCACCCAGCTGTCTACTTTGCCGTCTAATTATCAATGTCAGAACTAATATCCCATAGAAGCAGTACTGTAGCTTGGATAGAGTTCCAATGTAGTATGTTTTGATGGCATATTTTCTTTTTTTCAGATATTTTTCAGGCCCAAGTTTAACGGTAATAGGAGCTTTAAAACATTATATAATCACACACACACACACACACACACACACACACACACACACACACACACACACACATTTTTGCATTACAAGCACCCTTGTTGGTTCAAAGGATCAAAACATGATTTTCTTTGCAAAACGTCTTATCTGCCGTGTCCAATATATCCCATCATAATTAAATCTGCACGTTAGCTTTATCTACCTTAATCTACCCAACACGCTTCACAGTACATCAGCTTTGTAAGCATAAATAAAAATAATAATCAAAAAAAAAAATCAACCTTAAATGCTAGACATTTCCAGTGCGATAAATGAATAGAAAACCCCCCCCAGATATCTCTTAAATAAACATAAGCAAAGAATATGATAAGGAATTTTAATATTTTCAAAGTCCTTGCTCACCACAGTTGCCAAAAGAAATTCTTCATACATATAAAATTTAGGGGGATGCATTGTTGTAATATCCTGTAATCATATAAAAAGCAATAAATAGCAATCAGCACCTTTTTTTTTTTTTTTTTTTTTTAATCAGGAACATATCCACCTGGTTCTAGGTTTCTCATTTACCAGAAAAGCTATAATAAAGGTATTAATATTTGTAGGAACTGAGTTGGTCAACAAGAACAGTATGCATGGCTGGTAGGCGTATATACCCAAAAATAAAACAAAAAACAAAAAACAAATTATATATATATATATCTTACTATCTTTTTGTGCAGCATTTTATTCTTAAACACCATCATACGCATTTGGTTTTAATGCCACATTAAAACGTAGCTGTGTATCCTAGAGATTCATTAGTCTGTTCAGCTATCCATACAAGCTCTCATCCGCTGATCTGCCTTCTTATTTCAATCAGCTTAAATGTGTGTGCTGCTCAGTGTCATGGCAGCCAATCCTGAAATAAGTGGATCATCAGTACATTGATGTTTGCCTTCATAATCAGATGAAACATATTCATACTCTCTCTCTGAACAAGGACAAACAGAAGCGGAAGTGTCGGCATTTCCATTTCTCACCGAGTTCTTAAAAGGCACATCATTAAGCACACTACGCTGACTCGCCAGTCTGCCATCCCTTTCATCATTTTCTTTTTTTTTTCTTCTTCTTCTAAATCCTGACACTCGGCTTCCTCGGTTTATAACAAACACAGTTCTCTATGGTTCAACATCCCTAATGCGTTCCCAAACAGCAGAATGACACGGTTTGCCTTGCAGGGAAAGACTGGCCCATTTCTCTCTCTCTCTCTCTCTCTCTCTCATACCCATACAGACAATACACACACCCGTCACAAACACCCTTTCCTTCATCCAGCCTTGCCCTCTATTTCTCTCTTTCTGGCCTCCCTTTAGTAAATCAAAACCTTTGCTCTAATCTCTGCTCTAGTCTTAGCCTTTCTATCGCTGGGCTTTGTCTTTCCATCTCCCTTTTTTTTATTCACTCCATGCCTTTCAGCCTCTTATCATCTCCTTCCATCTCTTTCTTCACGATTCCATTTTTTACTCTTTATCTCTTTAACGTATTGTTCATCTTTGCCTTTTCTGTTCGACTGGTTTCTTTGTATAGCTTTCCCTTCCCTGCTCTCTCTCTCTCTCTCTCTCTCTCTCTCTCTCTCTCTCTCTCTGTCTTTCTTAAGGCTTAAGCCTTCAGCCAAATCTTTACAATGGTTATGCAAAGATGAAACCACCTTCACATGCTTAAAAGCTTGCTCTCTGCAGGTCTGTATTGGACGTCTGCATGCAAAGTGCTCCAGTACTGCAGGTGGCGCTATAAAAATTTCTTGAAAATCTCTCAAACTTCAGCAGGACAGTCTGCTGCTTTGCAAAGTCATCTGTCTTGGAAATTGTGACCAATTACAGGGCTGGTCAAGTAGATTGTTGATTCAGGGTCACCCAGCTGCTCTGCAACAAGCAATTTATTTTTCGGTTATGCTCTACTTCATTTCAAAAGAGCCTGAGCGATGGGCAAGGGAGCTCGAATTTTAATTTATCATGTTAAGATATGCAATCGGTTGGCGACCTGCCCAGGGTGTACCCCGCCTCTCTACTGAAGTTGGCTGGGATTGGCTCCAGCTTCCGCGTGACCTTTAAAATATAAGCCGTTTGTATAATGGATGGAAAAATGCAACATTTCTAAGACTGCTTAATTTATATCATCATAAACATGGAGCAAGTATGAGACAATCTGACAAAATGGCGTCCACGAAGACACAACAGAGAGGAAAAAAAAACATGAGAACATATCTGTGGCAGCAGGGACGTGACCGAGCGTCGGCTGTGGGCGGAGAGGAGGCAAGTTGAACCGGCAGGCGATACGTGATGGCTTTCACCTGTCCTTGATAGCGGGACAATTTATATATTGCCTGTGTGTTGACAGGAAAGGGACCCGTGACAAGAGACAGAAAAAAAATCCCGAACCACTTAATAGATGCGTGTCTGTGCCTGTGTCTCAGTGTGAGACTTGCAAATAAAGTTCAGTTGAAAAGCGAGAGTGAAAATTAAACCACCTGAGTTATCGCAATAAGAAGACTCCCCGGTTCATCATTTCCCAGAACCGTAAAGGTGTCACAAAAACATAGCTGATTTTTTTTTTTTTTATAGTATGTTAGTCTCTATAAAAGTCACTCTTTTACTTGCTGCTAGCTATAAAAAGTGAAACACTAGTGACGCATTACGTAGCGACAGGTTTAATCGTAAGAATTACTTCGCAATAAGTTGGCTACTGTGAATGGTGAAATAATAGACTAAGTTGCTACCTTGCTACCAAGATCACTTTGTTGAAAACAGAGACTTTCACAAGGCTAATCTGGGAAACTTTCTAAAAAAAAAAAAAAAAAAAAAAAACCTCTGTTGATTCTACGGCCATCTTGGTGACACTACGCAGCTATTTTCATTCGTACAAGACCAGGCTCATATTTGTAAGAATGGGAAAAGACCCATATAAAAGGAAAAAGACTGACGTGATTTGAGGTTTCAAACACAGATTGGAAATGGCTGTTAAACATATACCAGAATGTAGCAAATAAAGTCATAATTTTTTTTTCCCAGGTTGCCCCAATTAATTCATGTTGCTGCAAAACTAATGGAGCCAAGAATCTGATATCCCAGGTGTTTTCTGGAAATATCTTTACCAACATGGTGGTTGGCCCATTTCACTGAGAGGTGGATCTTACAGTATATAATAGCCACCATGTTGAGCGCTACGTGGCGCCCTGTTCATGTTTTAAACGTTGGCCTGTCTTTGCTCAAGTTGGCTCTGGCTCAGGCCAGGATTTCACACAAACGTTAAATCATTTGAACAAAGTAAATTATTCACTTTTTATTAATTACGGCAAAGTAGGTTTCAAATGGAAACTTACATACTGAGCTATCAAGCCAAACGGTATTTAGTGTTAACAAATATGTGATAGGCTATATGAAAAGTACAGTACGGCCACTGTACGGATAAATAGCATAGAATATAGGAATGGAAATCGAAACTCAGTTACTGAAATCCTATTTGCGTTAATCGGCGACTTTATCTAGTAGGTATCTAGCTAGCTATCATAATCTAACAAAGAGCGAAAGAGCTTGCGATATGTGTTGGTCTCTGTAAATTCAAAGATAGGAGACAGAGGAGGCATATAAGGGTGTTTGAGGATAGAGGTGTATGATAGAAACAGGGGATTGGTCTCCAACAAAATTTTGATTAGCACACATCAACACCGTTATCGCGGGAAAGAGGAACAGTGGGATCTGCTCCCTTGTTACTGGAGTTTAAGCAGTCTAAAACAGCACGGAAACAATCAGCGGCGTATGCTGTAATCCAAATGACATAATCCATGGCAGGTAGTGTTAACAAAAACCACAGGACAAAGCATGTCCCCAGAGAGCACAGCGCTGCTGGGACAGGGAGAAGCAATTGTGTTATAAAACACCTCAGTAGACGATCTTGCTGCGGTGTTATCACAGAACACGGCGGACGTGTGAACCGGAATCAAAGGACGGCTCTCCTGATGGCCTCCTCGGAGCACCTTGGGGAGCTCTGATTAATCCCGCCCACGCTTAAATTAAATCTAAAATGAGGGCGGAGGAAGCTGGTCTATGCAGCACTGTGAAACACACACACACACACACGCTCTGAAGACTGAAGACTATGTCTGAGGATGATGGGTTTTTGCAGCATAAGCTGTCAGATGTAGTCAAGCTCATAGATGCAAACCCTCACAGCACACACACATCATTCCTAAAGCACTGCAGAGGAAAGAAATGTCAGGGTAAGAATGTTGCATTCGTAGAGAGAAAATTGCATACATTTGTTAAGCTACTATTAAAAAAATAACATAAAAAAAACAGCATGCATGTTGGGAAAATCACTAAAGGCTGCCCTTATAAGCACATTTTGGCATCCATCTGAAAATGTATCTGATATATTTGATATCTGGTATTTTTTTTCCCCCCTATCTGGCCTCTAAGCTCATTCAAACATGGATATTTGTTAACTGAAACGATTGGTGATTGCTTTGTTTCTTTTTTTCATCAAAGTTGTTCTTCTGAAATTATAAAACTGCTAAATAAATAATGCTATTTAGTAACATGCACAGATATAGCTAGGAATATAAATGGCAGTTTGTCCTGAACACCTTGAAGGTTGCTGCATGATGGCAAGCAATGCAATTAAATAACATTATTAGTTGAATTTAAAATTCAAGACATGCTGAACTGAAAACTGTAACAAAAAATGGAAATAATAATAATAATAACAATATTATGAATTATTATTATTATTATTATTATTATTGTTATTATGCATAATAATAATAATAATAATAATAATAATAATAATAATAATAATAATAGGAATTATTGTTATTATTGTTATTATTATTGTTATTATTATTGTTATTATGAATAATAATAATAATAATAATAATAATAATAACACTTATATTATTACTATTATTATTGTTGGTGGTGGTGGTATTTCTGTTACTATTGTTCTTATTATTATGTTTTTACTTTTCAATAAACAATTTACATTTTTAAACGTCAATTGAAGAGAATTTAATTATCAAGAATTAATGAATAATAAATTAATTACTGGCATGTCAAGATAAAAATGCATGTGCTTCTTTTAACTGTTTCCCCTGGTCATGGTTTCTAAATATTTTACTTTTGGTATTTACTGTAGTGTTCAGAGGCACCACTTGTTTATGCACGTCAACTGTATACCTGCTTTCTCTTAATATAAACTTTTTTTTTTTAAGCAAGTGTTCCTTCAAATTTTTTGTATCTAAATACTTATTGGGAAATAAACATGAAAACAGAAGAAAGAGAAATGGAATTTTAATGACTCCACTACTGCCGCAAATCCCGCAGCCCTGTTTCGCAACAGCCCTCTGAACCATCCCATATTGAAAAACAAAGCTCATCTGGCACCAGATGACGCAAAGTTATTGCAATTCTAAAACACGTTTCTGCCCAAGTCTCACCCTCGCTTCAGAGGATAATCTCACCTGCATACTGTAGATTTGTTTCTCTACTTGCTGCGGTAGTCATAAAGACTCTTCTGTGCTCATTCCAGGACTCTTTTTTCCCCCATCTCCTCATACTGAACATTATTCAAACTTAATACCGTTTGTCTTTACTTTTCTACACCTCTACACCGTACGGTAATGATCTGTAGTCCCACACTATCCGGTGTCACCTAGAAGAGGACGGATTGCCTTTGGGGTCTGGCTCCTCTCAAGGTTTCTTCCGTTCCAGTTTTTCTTTGCCACTGTCGCCTCTGGTGTGCTCATTATGAATCCGAATCTACATGCAGACTTTTCTATAAAGCTGCTTTGTGACAAAGTCTATTGTTAAAAGCGCTATACAGATTAAATTGAAACGGACTTAATACTCGGCCACCTCAGCCTATCCGAAACATTATTTGTAATGAGAAACAACTGCTCTACATCGGCAGCACAGAATTGCATGGGTTTTTTTAATTTTTTTTTTTTTTTTCGAAAAAGAATCTAAATAAATAGATGAACAGCGTTATAAAAAATATGATAATAGCAGTCTAATCGGGTTAGGAGCTACACTACAAACGATCAAAAAAAACAAACAAAAAAAAAAAAACATGAATCTTATCGTTACAATCACTATCTTTTGTTAACATGATTATCTTAGAAGACAGTAACAGGTCTCGTCTCAGCTGTCTTCATGCAGCAATACCAGCAGGTGGATTAATTTTGGTTTTGTGTCCCTAATTCACATAAATCCAGAATTTTCTGTTTGATTTCACACTAATTACAGTCATGGTAATTAGCTCTGAATCCAAACAGCACAAGGCTGTGATATTTACAAAGCCAAAAAAAAAAAACAACAACAAAGAGGCGTAGAGCATTTTTGATGCAGGCTCTGAGCCAGGCGTCATTGCTCTGTTTATAAGCCCAGGCCCATTTCTGTCAAACTCTCTTTCCTTGTATGCTTCTTGTATGCTGCCCCCTTTTTTTTTTTTTCTTTTATATAAACTGCTTGTGCTTCCCTTTCGTGTCTCTTTTCATTGGGATTGCTCTCTCTGTATATTTTCATGTGTGTCCAACAGTCTGGCCACATGGAGTTCTATAATTCAGCGGATTCTGTCTCACGTGCCTATAATAGAGGCAGCAGAGACAGCATGATGACGATGGCCAGCTTTAGTTGCATCAAAAACTTCCCAGTACGGTCTCTTGCACTTCCTGCGTGGATCATTACAGGCCCATTCACAGCCTGCTGCTCTTCAAACCCGTGCGATCAATCTGCACATTCATGCAGCGTGATTAGTGCAGCATTTTATGTTTTTGGTTTTGTTTTTTTTGTCTTTTTTTTTTTTTTTCTTTTTTTCAATAGCCTGAGTAAATGCTGGCTCAAATGTTCATCACCGTTCAGTTTACCCAGCTCGCACTAATAATCGACTGCCTTTGATTAGATAACTGATCTAGGAGTGATTTACCAAGAGCCACGTTTCAGACGCTTTATCACTTCTGTGCATGTATAAATTGCTTTTCAGAGATAAATCCGAAGACGGCAATGAACATTCTGCTCAATCCTGGGGATATAAAAGTACTGCTTTACAGCAATTCCTTTCACATCCATATTCCGTCTCTTCGGTGCCAGTGCTGGAAACGGTGACAGTTCAGAGAACCACCTTTTTATGAAACCATCATGCAATTAGATGTCATAGAGATGTACGTAAATCTCTCATGGTTTAAATCACACATTACACATAGGCAAAAATGTCCAACGTGAATTCAAACAAACATTTCAAGTACCCCCTGCTGCACAACCGAATGTCCAGGGGTTAGATTTGGACATGATCCGGGTCCCCCTACCTGTGCGGAGTCAAACCAAAACTCCAGGGTACGGAGACGACTCGGTGTGTTTCAGACTGGAAAGGTGCGCTTTAAAGCATGTCATGGGTTAGAGATTAAGGGAGGGATGGCTGGTACCAGTGCTGTATCAGGTGCTAAGCCCCTCTGTCTTTCAAAAAAACAAACTATGTAACATTTCCTTTTTGGCATCAATATCACCTCATCTGTGGTTAAAGATGATATGAGGTGATGCTGTGGGTAATGTGTAGATTCATGCAGCCTATTAGTGACAGCTGTGACAGGTAAGTACACAGAGTGCCACGCCCGCCAGATCCGACCTCCGTTTTGGCTAAAGGTTCTAACTCGTAATTTCCGACCTCCAACTTGGAAAAACCAAAGAAAACAGCACTAAACTGGGAATTCCTAATCAGAAACTTGAAACAGTCTCCAAGTACAGCAAGTGCTATCAAATCAACATGCATCATCATCATCATCATCACCAGTCATAAACAAGGCTTAAAATACAAAGCTTTCTTGGATAAAACTGGGAGGGTTGCGTCAGAAAGTTCATCCACTGCGGCACCCCTGATCCGATAACAGCCAAAAGATGAAGATTATTATTATTATTATCAATGAGACCTTTGAGACCTCAAAATGTATTGCTCACCCATAGTAGTTTCATTGTCAAACTATTGTTAGATAGATTCGATTTTTAGCCCTTCCATCTAATATCACCAACAGATATTAGACCAGATATTAGATTAGGGTTATAGGAGGAGGAGCAGTATAGGAGCAATATATATATAAAAAAATATCAAACGAGTTGGACGGGAGCTCTCAAATATGTTAACGATGCTGCTTACATCTATACTATCTCATTCACTGTTGTTGTTGTTGTTGTGAAAAGAAGACCCATGCCTTTATGGATTGCTCCAAAACTGGCTTTAGTTGATAAATGATTTAAAAGCTCTTGAAGACTTGGATGGGATTTTCCTGAAAAGACGACGCAAGGTCGAATCGATCAAGGTGCGTTATAAACACTAGCTGAAAGCAGGTCTGGAGTTTTTATTGGGCTTCAATATTTGACCCTCACCTGTCTATAATACAAGACCAATCTGTCTGAGGCTGACTCACATCATGTAAAAAAAAAAAAAAAAAACATAGTCTGAGTCGACTCTGTCCAAAGCTGAATCAAATGCTTTTTTACCTTGTAGGGACAATAAGAGCACTGGAATATTACTGAATATAAACCAAAGTGAAATGAGATTTTAATATCAGTCAAATCCATGCAATAAATATTACAAAACAGACTGTAGCACGATGGCATTATCAGGTAGCTGACCAACGTTTCATATGGGTTGTAAAGTGATGTGAAAGCGCAGAATGCTATTGTTCAACACATTGCCCTTATCTTCAGGAGCCTAAGCGTTGAAATTCAGACAATGCCATAATGGGCCATGCTCTCTGTGTGGGAAGGATGGTGTTACTCTCTCCCCTGTCAGCCACACTAATCAATTGTAGATGTCTGTGAGGACAGATCGCACGTTCCTCTGAGTGTGTCCAGTGTGTTTCCCTCAGTGTCCAGTGACATAGCACGAGCAGTAGTTCGAAAACATGCGGTGGCTTTGGTTTCACGTGTGCTAGCCCTCACACTGCTCCGCTGCTAGCTTTCATGCAATAAAGGAGATAAACTAGTGAGTTCAGATACAGTAGATAAATTCATAGAAAATGGGATAAAAAAAAGTCAACAAAAGTATGAAATGTAGAGAGAAAGTAAAAAAAAAATAAAAAGAAGAAAAAGAAGGACTAAACAGGCTGTGAGGAACCCAGTCGTGAAATCTGAACGCATGCGATGCCCGGTAAATATCTGAGGATCGTCTGAACCCAAACAAACAAACCTGATGTAAATAGTCAGGCCTTGCCTTCAACTCTACCCAGATATTAAAAGTGCTCTACCGGTATTGATGAATAATTCCTGCTGATATCAGGCACTTAAATCAATGAAACTTATGTGACAGAGTCAAACAATATAATATATGCTACATACTCGTCAGTGGCGGCTGGTGAAAAAAGTTCTTGGTGGGGCTGATGTACCAATAGATTGCCCTTCAAATGCTTTTACTGGACTAGGAAGTATAAACAGTCAGAAAATTATGACAATAATAATAATTTATAATTGATAATAATTTATTTCACAATAATAATTTAATTTCCTTCTCAAAATCAGCAGTTTCACAGATAAAGTAAAAATACAAT
>JAOVYU010000026.1:16207307-16223558 GCA_025674565.1 Synodontis membranacea
CACACACACACACACACACACACACACACACACACACACACACGCGCACGCCATGCATTAACGTGTAATCTGTATCTGCATAACTTCTGCCCTGACTCTGTCTCTATCTATCCTTATATGGACAGTGCTTCCTGTTCTACTTAGCCTGTTGCTATGGAAGTTAACTGGTAGTTAATTATTCTCACCTGTTGCTTGTTAAGCTAGTCAGGTTTGTCTGTTTAAACCCTCGCTGTTTCTCTTTTGTCTTGGCAAAAGACTCCCTGTCTGACTCTCATAACTCATTCAGTAGACCTGCGCGCACCGACAACATTTAGACCGACACAATATGCTGGTTTAAATTACAGTTAACGGTATTTATGTTTTATCGTGATTCCCCAATACTCTTAACGAACAGCCATTTTTTTTCTGCAGCAAGCAAAAAAAAGGTAGAAGCGTGCAGGAACGCTTGAACCGAATGCAGGGCTACGAGGAGTGTGCGCAGTGTTGTTGTTTTTTTTTCTGCTCATCGCGGTTTCCTTGATTCTGCGCACTTATAGTGTCTGTGTTGCTCGGTTTAACCTTATGTCCTCGCTCTCATATAAAAGACAGTGAGCTCACTCCACATACAGTAAAACAGTCTCCATCACGCAAAGCGAGAGCTCTTTTCTTCATTACAGAAAGTTGTATTGTGATGAGGTAAGCGCCGCCACGAACAGAACAAGGCAGTTGAGCGTAACGTAAGCACACCTTCACACTAGACAGACATTTACTAATTTCATTCAGTCCATTTATATGTTTTGTTATTTGCACAAAACCGTAGATATTTGTACAGGGCTACATAGGAGGAAGCACTTTATTTTTCACAAAGAAATAACTGTCTGTCTCACTTTAACTGTCTCTCACTTTTGTCTAAAGACTTTTTAAACGGCTAGTTTTTGTTATTTTTTTTATGGCAAAAAAAACCCGAGAGCTATAATGTACATCACCATTCAACTAAAAAATATATCGAGATATGATTTTTGGTCCATATCACTCAACACGAATGGCACATACCTGTATTTCCTCTTATACCACAGCAACCGGCCAACAATTTAATTTTTATCTGTTTATAGTTACATTTATGATTGTGGCATGTGTGTGAAACAAGTTAGTTCCTGTTATCACTCATGCTATAATTAAGCAGCTGTTATATACTGTTACAGAAAGCTTCACCATATTGACAACTGCATGTTTTTTATCTGTTTACATGGAGTATCTGACATGCAAGGAAAGATAACGTATTAGAAAGGACACATTACTATATCCCTTGCAGCTGGAAACACTGTCAGTGATACTGTTACAGAAAATTAATCAACGACATCTAAGACCCACGAAGATCCGAGAATTCAACAGTGCTGTGGTATGAAGAGAAAATACTTATCTTTCAAAACACACAAGAGAACAGTTCTGAACAAAGCCTCGAGTCAAAAGCCTGTCTAGCGTAATCAGCCACACTCTCTCTCAGCAAAGGCTTTTTATTCACCCTCACTCCCGTGTCAGCTTTTTCTGACATTCCACATTCTCATTCTTCTCCCAATGCTTTTCATCCTGCTTCAGGCCATCACTCAAGCAGAGGCAGGTGATTGATACAGCGGAGGGGTTTTGCTACGTTGCTAAACATTAAGATGGGGTGGGAGTGTTCACTCCATGACTGCTTTAGAAGTCAAGGACATTGCAGATGTAGCACATCAACAGAGCGACGACTGTATTTCATAAACACACATAAAACGTGTTTTTTGTTCAGACACCTTTGTCGGTGCGCTGCATGGGCGAAAGTACAGACAACTGACCATCACACACATGTGGGTCTTTGCCACAAAGGTGAAAAAGAACACCATTATCTAGAATTTCTTTGCATGCTGTAACATTACAATTTCTTTTCACTGAACCTAAGAGACCCGAACATGTTCCGGCATGACAGTGCCCCTGTGCACAAAGACATGAGTCGAATTTGTAGTGAAAGAAGTTGACTGTCCTACACAGAGCCCTGAAATTAACCCCACAGAACACCTTTGAACACTCATTCACACTCACTCATAACGGCAGGCAGTTTCTTTTCCAACTAGAGGTGGGAGGAAACCAGAGAACACTAAGGAAACCCATGTAGATGCAGGGAGGACATGCACAGAAACTCCACACAGACAGTAACTCAAGATCAGGGACGAATCCAGGAGTTGTGAGGCTGCGACACTACCCACTGTGTCACCATGCTGCTACAAGTAAAAACTGCATTTCTTAATGTATATTAACTTTATTATATTATATATTATATTCTGTTATCAGAAACTCAAGGCTCATTTTTGGCTGCACAGGAAATCCCGTTATATATTTATAACTATTGACTTTCCAGACAGCACAAACCAAATTCAAAGGTTTTGGGACAAACGTGCCAAATATAGATTTTACTGGTTAGTTTTAACTGGTCTGATAGACTGGTTTGATGTAGTGTAAAAATGTTAACATTCCATTAATGTCTGGTAAGGAGGTTTTTATATAAATATATAAAGTGGGTTCACTCATTAATATCCCTGTCAAATTTCATTTAAATTATCTGTCATTGGAGAACCAACATTCATCCATCCACTATCTATACCACTTTTCTGTTAAGGGTCATGAGGAGGTTGGAGCCAATCCCAGCTGCCTTCTGTCGAGAGGCAGGGTACACCCTGGAAAGGTCACCAATCCATCTCAGGACGAACACAGAGACGAACAACCATTCACGTTCACATTCACACCTATGGGGAATTTAGTATAGCCAGTTGACGTAATCTGCATGTCTTTGGGTTGTGGGAGGAAACCGAAGAACCCAGAGGAAACCGACGTTGGGACGGGAAGAGCATGCAAACTCCACATAGAAAGACCCCAGTTGGCCAGCACGTTTGAACCCAGATCTTTCTTGCTGTGAGGCGACAATGCCTCTGCAGACTGTGCTGCCCAGCACTAAGATCTACTATTTGAGTTCAACGCTTACTGAACATGGGCTCCACAAATAAAACTTGTTAACACTTACTTTCTTTTCTTTTTTTATCCACTGCTATTTAGCATCAATGCATCCTTAATTATTGCTTCGATTATCAAGAGCTGTTCTGCTCCAGAGGAAACAGAAGGACCCCCCTTCAGGCGATGGAAAGCAGGTTTAATCATGCCCATGGCAACAGATCCATAACAGGGATCTTCAGATGATGGACCACACTGGATATATCCATTCAAAGGGAACATGTGTCTAAAAGCTGGTTGCTAAGTTGATATTTTCACTCAAGATGGCCACATGTCCAGATGGCTACTCAAGATGGCTGCCCAAAACGAAGCTACCTTTTCATTCTTGTCTCTCTTTTTTTGTGTGTGTTTGCATACATGATCATGCAGCCCGTCCTGGTGTACAAAGGATTTCCGGGGTTCCCCAGGTTCATCATACCGCTCATCAAGCAACCCCAGTGGCAAAGGGAAAGAAAACGTACGTGGGGCAAGTACACAGCTCACTGCTCAAACCTCCTTGTTAACACCTCGTGTCTCGCAAACAAAAAGGATGACCATAGACTAGGTTTTTCTGATGGAACAGTATACAGGACTCCTGCACAATGCTTTTAACCAAGACTTGACTACACTCTACACTCTAGAACAAAGGCAGGGGGTTTTGCATTTACGTTATGCCTGGCGTACCTCATCTCAATCTATTGGCAGACACTGTTCCCCTTCTCACTACATCTCACCGTACTTGCACAGCTTCTGTATTCATACTTAGAAACGACAAAAGAAAGCTGACAAAGCATGGATGATACCAGAGGAAGCTTGACAGGCAGCTGCTGTCTTCAGTATCAGTGTTCCTCCCTGCTTCCTGCCTGCAGTCTTCATGTGTAGCCCTTTGGCAAGTCATCAATTCAGCAAGGTCTTGCTGATTTCTCAAGAGTAGCAATAAGGATGTTGCAATTGGTAGGAGTCCTGCTGGCCTGAGGAGAGCCTCTCAAAGAAGTTCATAAAAGGTCTGAATGAACTAAACCTTTGACCATGAGAGATGCAGCTACAGTACCCAGCTACACTTTATCCGTGCTGTCCCAGTGATTATCATTAGATTATTTATCAGTGATGATATTTTACCAGGCCCAAAAATGGCAAACGATGGAGTGCAGAGAATAAAATTAATAGAAAATATCTTGCTCATGGTTCAAGGATTTATGGTGAGAACTATGAAGGACACCCAGAAGCATTTAATCACTCCAAGAAATATAGGTTTTTCACAAAGATCACTGCACATTGGGGTTAGAGGAGAGGAAAAATAGACAGCTAACACAAAGGGCTCAAATAAATCCATGACTGTGAAGGAAATAATGGCCAATGGATTTTTATGCCTTGCAATATGGATACGAGCATGTGAAAAAGGGAAAGGGAAATAATCAGTGGGACTCGTGACTTTTGCAACCACATTAATCTCTCATTAGAAAGAACCACTGTTCCACCACAATCGTTCCAACAACAAGCCCTTAGCAGCACAAATCTCCACCTCCAGTTTTAGAGACCCATCTGAGTCTCAGCCTTCTCGGGCTGAGATGATCTTTGCCTTTCCAAACTTCAGACTAGATCCACAGAGACAAAGCCACTAGAGAGCTCTAATCAGGAGGAGAATCCCAACCACTTAAAGACTGCTCAGAGTCATGCCACAAGGGGCGAGAGAGGAACTGGTCCAGCAGAGTGTGAAAGACAGCCCGAGACACATGCTCTGACTTTTATATAAATGAAAATTGAAGGGAGCTTACAAACAAAGGTATAGATGCTAGTGCATCTCAAAAAAAATCATATCATGAAAAAGTGCAATATTTTTTTTTCATCGGTCATTTAAGAAAGTGAAAATTTTATATATTCTACACTCATTAAATGTACACTAAAATGTGCCAAGCATTTTATTTTAATTTTGATGATTAAGGCCAAATAATTTTAATAAAACCATCTCAAATTATTAGAATATTTCATTTCGAGATTAAGTAAATTACTACTCAAACAGTATAAATATTGTACTGTATATCTCTTGGTCTAATTCAGTACATGCAACCACAGTCAAGCCACAGAAGGTCATTTCTGAAAAACAGAGCGCTGTATCAAAGCATATTAATGGAAAGTTGTCTGAACATTTGCACAAGCAGCAGCCTTGAGAGGACTGTCAAGAAAAATAGTTTCAAAAACTTGGGAGAGCTTCACAAGGAACAGACTGTCGCATCCCTAATATCAAGCCACTCCTGAACCAGAGACAATGTCATAAGCGTCTTACCTGAGCTAAGGAAAAAAAAAAAAAAACTAACTGGACCATTGCTCAGTGGTCCAAAGTCCTCTTTTCAGCTGAAAGTAAATTTTCATTTCATTGGAAATCAAGGCCCTAGAGTCTGGCGGAAGAGTGACAAGGCACAGAATCCAAGGAACTTGAAGCGCAGTGTGAAGTTTCCGCAGTCTTTGATGATTTGGGAGGCCGTGTCATCTTCTGGTGTTGGTCCACGGTGTTTTATCAAGTCCAAGGTCAACACTGCTGTCTACCAGGAGATTTTAGATAATTTCTTGCTCCCATCTGCTGACAAGCTTTATGGAGTTGCCCATTTCCTTTTAAAAGCAGGACGTAGCACCTGCCCACAGTGCCAAAAGTATTACCAAATGGTTTGCTGACCATTAATTACTGTGCTTCTGTTTATTACTGTGCTTCACTTGATAGAGAATCTATGGGGTATTGTCAAGAGGAAGACGAGAAACACCCGACTCAAAAATACAGATGAGCTGAAGCCCGCTATCAAAGCAACCTGGGCTTCAGTAACACATCAGCAGTGCCACAAGCTGATCACCTCCATACCACCACGCACTGATGCAGAAAATCATGATAAAGGAGCCCCAACCAAGTACTGACTATACATGAACATACTTTTCATACTGTAAAATATTAGAAAACATTTTTTATTTCATTTCTAATATGGATTTCTGATTTTCATGACCTATAAGCCGTAAGCATCACAGTAAAGACAAAAAATCTTTAAATATTTCACATTATGCGTAATGAATATGAAATATAGGAAAGTTCTCCTCTTTTGAATTAAATGACAAAAAAAAATGGACTTTTAGATTCTGTTATAATTTTTTGATATGCACTAGCAAACATAACTAGCTTCTATAGTGTTGAACAATTCAGGGCATCATTATTAGCATGGTGGTGCAAAGCATCTACACAAGTTGCACGATTTGCGAAAATAAACACCACTGATGAATCAGTTAAGGATAATTTCCGGTCAATCAAATACCCCATTCCATATCATTCCTTCCACAGCACACATCTCCTCTTGTCCATCATACATGCATCAGATCACCACTGACTCCTACTGCAGACGGCTGCAGGATGACAGTGTTGGAGGAGGAATTACCATGGACTTATGCAAACACCGTTCCTGCACAATAATGAAAGCGTGAGAGAAGAAACGGGCCAGGTGAGATACGGTGCCGCACCATAGAAGACAGAGACAAACACCGCTCTCAGTGGGTTCCTATCTGCAGAAACTGTCACCCAGAAGCCTCAGGCAGTGAATGTCACTGCTTGGCTCCATCAATTGCCTCTGATTTTTAGTAACCAAATCACATGCAAGACATCGGAGAGTGGCACTGAAGCACACGAGATGTCTTGGCTTCAAACACACAATGTACACACATGTACAATGCAGTTCTGTTTTTCAGCAATGTCAACATAGACATGATTTTCTGTGTTTATGAATTCAGAAATCAAATAGGACAAGCAATGCTGGAAGGAAGACTTCACATGCACACATATATGTACAAGGAGTAGATACTCAACACTCACAAATAAGTAAAGAGACAGAAAGACTAGTTCCCACAACCACGGTCCTGGGGAAATGTTCCTAAAAAGAATTAGGGTTACACAAGATCACATTAAACTCATATAAAGGTTTGAGACAGGCTGACTTACCTTTAAGTCAGCCGCTTCCAAGTTCCTATATCTATTCCTAGTTCCTATATCTATAACGTTTAAAAAATTTAGCCAGTGCATCGGGATAAAGATTAGATCAGATTTAGGCTTCTTTGCTTGCTTTTTTTTTTTTTTTTTCTTTTCAATTCCCAATTACCAACTACAAGTTACTACCAGATCTCTCCCAGTGCATAACAGCTAACAGTCTGTGAAGCTAATTTGCTTCTCCCGGAAAGCCAAAAGCCTGTAACCAAGACTTTTTTGAATATCACAGAGCAACTAAATGAGCTTGAAGCAGAGGGTTAACTGCTCTTTCCTTATTCATTCCTGTATATATATTCTGATACTGTCAGAAATAAAATCGAGGCAAAGTTGCCACTGCACGCTTTGGCCTTTTAATTCATTCCGTTTGCCAAGTCATATCATGCATCCTTAATATTTAGATAGGGTTATGGATTTTAGCTATTTTTAACAGTCCTCTTTTTCATAATCCAGCAGATTTGACACCTTAAGACCAAACGTAAAATAAATAAATAAATAAAAAATAAAAAAAATGTTTGGTCCATAAATATGATTTGAACCTAGGCAAATATACCAAATATCACCTCTCTCTAAAGTGGAGCTCTTGAAAATACCCATTTGAAGAGCAGTTGAATTCCCCCATGCTGTGACTGCAATGCTCTCAGTGAGAGAGGAAAACGACAGCGTGGAGATGCTATCAGACGAACTGATAGCACTGTAGAGCTGATACAACGGAATTACACAGAAAACAGCTTCAGCCATGACCAAATTTGACAATTTCCCCATGAAGGTCATAGGAACCCAGGCTACTGGGGTACTGCGGTCAAACGACTCCCAGTCACGCCTCACTGAACATGCTCGGCACTCTCTGCTTAATTTAGCCATTGATTGGATTGATTGAATGAAATAAAGCAGTATCAACGGGAGAAGAAATTGGGGGAAGAATTGGAAAAGCAGACTGCAGAAGGCAAAAGGATCATCGGAAATGAATAATCTGTCCTCTGCTCATCCCACCATGGCAGCTACGGCTCCCCGGTGAGGAATAAAAGCCCTTGCGTGCAACAGAATGCAAGCAGATTTGTGCCCAGCAGAAGAAATGAGGAGGGAGGAAAAGGTGGAATGCTGCGGATGAACCATACTACTCCCAGCTGCTGGAATACCGCACTTACACACACACATACACACCCATGCCAAAGACTGCTCTTTCTCCACTGTGATTTACATAGGTCCCAAAATGGCGAGTAATTGACTGAGCAGGCTAATCTGCTTAACTGAAACTGATTGTTCATACACAGTAATGACACCAGCAGTTATCAGGCTGTCGTGAATTACTGATAGCGCACCATGTGCGTTTAATCTCGCAAGCAAATTAAACGGGCCACATAAATTTCCGACATATCTGTCGTTATTGCCCAGAAGGATCCCTATCTTTACGAACAGACGCTTGAACGACTGGAAGACAGAGCGTGGGATATAAAAGGTATAAAGCAGAGGGCAGAAGTGCAACGGTGGGAAAGAAGTGACACAGTATATTATCTTAATGTACAAACTGGTAATGACACGGATGCAGCAGAGAACGGTAACGGGTCAGGCGGTACCAATTCCACATTTTCATTCCGGATATGATACCAGTATCATTACTGAGGTCCATTCCTTGTCTAAAAATCTGAGAGCTATAATCATGAACACTAATGTCATGTTTTCTGGTAATTTGTTTCAAAACCACAACCAATCAAGGGCTGTTCTGATGACTTCAGACTTGACCTTTGCAAATTCTGCATGATGTGCATTCATTTTGTTGTTCAAATAAAATAAAATTATTCAACCCTAGCCAATTATTCAGGCAGCCCAAGCACCCTCTGGGTTCCCTCTCCAGTGTGAAGTGACTTGATAGCAATACTGGTATACAAAAAGAAGGCATACATTTTGCTGTTGTCTGTTGAAACAAAATGGTTGCACTGAAGACAAAGACAAATAACACAACCCAGAGGAGCCCTGAAAATTGAATGAACCATGACAATTTCCATTTTCCTTTACAATTCTTGCTTCTTGGGATCGTCTTGGGACTCCCCTGTCTATTCATGGCTCTAGGAATAAACCCACCTTCCCTTCCGTTAAAACACTGGCCTGTTATGACAGCCTTCAGGACCTCCTAGTATGCTTTTGTGATATCACAATGAAGGAGGTGAGAATTGGCAGGAACCTTGACAAGATACACACATTTGAAGCAAGGTGGTGTGAAATAATGGACTTACAGCGTGTGTGCCTAATCAGTAGAGGGGAATATGGGTGATTTTGCTAAATGGTTTGCTACATTTTCCCAAAAGAGGTTCTCTTCTGAGCTTACAAAGGCTTCACAAGGGAGCATAATGCAACCTTTATTAAGCTTGGATGCTGCTGGTTTTATTCACACAAGTATGCAAGACAGGCCCTTCTTTCATCACTGCAGTATTTACCAATATAAAGAAGTCTTGCTTTGATAAATGAATATGCCTGTTACACTGACACAAACAGACAAGTCCATTCCATGGATTTCACCTTTACTTCATACCACATCCAAATTGCTGAAAAGGCTTGTCACTGCCTTGATTTCTGAACATTCCACTACAGATGAGGTGAACAGGAACAAAAAGGCAAGCAAAGCTCAGTATGGCACAGAAGAAGAAGAAGCACGAGCTGGGGCTGACGCATGGGTCAGAGCAGACTGTGGATGGCTGATGTGATGGCTGCCCCTGCTCTGTGCTTACTTTACGCTAGTGTGCCTGATCCTGATGGGAAGTGACAAAAGCCCGAATGTTGCAGAGGATGGCGGGGGAGTCTTGCTGTGAAAGCAGCACGAAAAAGGCCTTTACTGGCCCAGACTGCCCCCGGGTGTGGTGCAGCTCTCTTAGCAATGCACCGTTCTCTCTCTCTCTCTCTCTTCTAGAGTACACATGTACATGTCATACCAGCTGAAAAAGCATGTCAGACGTAGCCTGACGTTTAAACTGTGACAAATGGAGAAACATACAAAGATTGAAAAATATATACACAATGCAATGCAAATGCAAATGAGCTCACATGAGGGCAGTGCTGTCTTTTAACTGGGGGATGGGTGCACACACACACACACACAGACACACAGACACACAGAGTAATGTCACTGTTTGCGAGTGCACTTAGTCTGTATTTGTGTCAGTGAAGAGCCGGAGGACAGGTCTCCCAGAGAGACACAAGCAGTGGCTGGACAAAAGCCAGGAAGTGGCTCATCACAGTTTAGCATGTGTACAGCCACTACTGCTCTCAGGTAGCAACTCTCCCCCCATACGCCTCTCATTATCAGCTCTATCATTCGCACCAGTGTCCATTAACGAGTCTCAGGTTTCTAACAACAGCTCATTTCCAAGCAAACCCCAAGCAAAGCAAACCTCCTTTCCAAAGACCTCATTTCACCCCCCCCCCCCTTCCCCCAGGTGACACTTTTTTCAGTTGCTCCACTGGCTAATTAAGCAGCTCGAATGGACACAGCTGTTAAAAAAATGTTTGAAAAACAACTCACATGCATTGGTGACGGCGAAGCTGTTAGCTGTTTCAATGTTGTCCACGTGGGGCACCAGGTTAAAGGGCGCCTCTGACGCATTGGGGCTCGTGTTGTGCAGAAATATGGCCAAGCGAAAGGCAGTGTACTCCTGATCTGTGTTTCGGATGAACAACCCACCTGCAGGGGTAAGACAAAAAAAAAAAAAAAACAGAGAGGGAAGGAGGAAGGCAGAGAGAAAGAGTGAGGAAGGTTATATTCTGTCCCAAATAAGAGGACCGTTATTTGATTATGGCTTTTATATGTATGAGAGACGTGTCAACGATGGACAAACCAAGAGCCTAATGGTAACCAAAGGTCCAACAATGTATGTGCAAAATTTTATTTTTTATTTTTTTTGTATGATGTCAAACTGAATTATAACGACAGAATTTTTTTTTTCCCCTCCCCAAGAAGTTGAATTTAATGTGGATTTTATTAAATCACGGTTGATGCATTGGGACAGACTGGCATGAATGCATTCGTTTATTCATTCATATATTTAATTACGTACTCATTTACTTATTTATTTATTTATTTATTAAGCAAGAGGGGAGGGTGTCAGAAACGTGACAGAGCTTGATGCAGTACTGGAATACAATTAAGGAAGGCACTTTGGAGTGACAGGAATGCGCGCGCAATGGAACTGGCTGGGGGAAAAAAACGCTAAAACGCGTGCTGAATCCTAAACAAGGAATTTGCGCAATTATAAAAAAAAACAAAAAACAAAACAACAACAAGAAGAACAACTTGTCATCAAACCAAGACTGTAAAGTTTTTTCGTTTTTTTTAATGCATTTATTTCGCTGTTCTGGAGATATAACAGTCCCAATCCGCTCTATCCAAGCAGAGCATCCCGGGTTAGTGCCGTTTAGGGCGCACTGCAGTGGCGCTCGCCGGATTACGTGACACTGAACGGATGGTAGGATTCACACCGATCGATTACCATTTCTAAATAGACTCTACTATTTAACACACACAAACACACACGTTACACATAATTTGCGAATCTGGTCTATGGTTAAAAAAAAAAAAAAAAAAGTTGACACGCGCGCATCCGATCACGCACACTTGATCACAGAAGAGATAGATGAAGGTAATGAATGAAGCAGTGTTTCGGGCTCTCCGGGGAACCTGAAGGCAACTCACCGATTTGAACGCTGCTCGGAAAAGCCCCCATGGCGAGTCCGCGAACGCAGGAAAATATCAGTAAAAGCTGATGGCAAGAAATCCTCATTTTGTTCGGCTAAAAACTATGGAGAGACGTGGAGCATGACGTCAGCCGGGTGAACAAGGAAGGCAAAAACGGGACAGGCAGATATCAACAATCCATCTCCATCTCCGCCGCCGCTGCTGCTGCTGCTGCTTTTCCCCCCGCAGTGGCGCGAACCCTGGTGCAGAAAGTCCGTCCGCCAGCAGACGCTCCACATGCAAGACAAGGGGTGGGGAGTGGGGATCGCGGCACTCAGGGTTGCCAGATTGCGTGCTTTCGCAATGTTTTTTTTTTTGTTTTTTGTTTTTTTTTTTTAATATTATATTAGTATAGAAATGAGTAACCTACTCAAGTATTACGCTTTCAGAGAGTCATGGAACATTTACTTGCTTGCTCGGTTTGTTTTCTTGTTTGTTAGTTTGTTTGTTTATGTTGATTGCTTCTCCAATTGACACTTTATGTATGCCAGAGGTGTCCAATCATATCCGCAGAAGGGAGAATGTGGATGCAGGCCTTCATTCCAACAAGCACCTGATGTCATCTTTTTAATTAGTTCATCTTGCATTGTAATGGACAATCAGGTGTGGACTCGAGTCACATGACTTGGACTCGAGTCAGACTGGAGTCACAATTTTTATGACTTTGGACTCAACTCTGGACTTGAGCGAAAAGACTTGAGACTTACTTGTGACTTGCAAAACAACGACTTGGTCCCACCTCTGGGTTTAGCATAGATTCACATGACTTGGACTCGAGTGAGACTCGAGTCAGACTCGAGTCACAATTTTGATGACTTTGGACTCGACTCTGGACTTGCATGTCTTGACTTGGGACTTAACTCGAGACTTACTTGTGACTTGCAAAACAATGACTTGGTCCCACCTCTGGGTTTAGCATAGATTCACATGACTTGGACTCGAGTCAGACTCGAGTCACAATTTTGATGACTTTGGACTCGACTCGGGACTTGCATGTCTTGACTTGGGACTTAACTCGAGACTTGAGTGAAAAGACTTGAGACTTACTTCTGACTTGCAAAACAATGACTTGGTCCCACTGGTGGCTCGTGCACCCATACCTGCCTGTTGGTGAAAATAACGGAGACATGGAAGATAGAATGTTTCTAGCATTTATAATGTTTCTTTAATAGAGAGCTTAGTGGCATGCAGAGTGATATCAGTGACCATGGTCATTAGGCATATTGTAGACCCTGGTGAAGGGACGCCTGACTCAGAGCTCAGTGCTCACAGAACTGAAGTGCTCTTACAAGGGAGAGGCTCTGCACATGTTCGGATTATCACTTCACCGCATAATGCTCATGGATGCCATTGTGTGTGGGCAAATCCCAGCACCTTGTTTTGATTTTTAATGATCACGTTCACTGATACTGCTCTGCACACTCAGCAGCTCTCTATTATAGGTACAGTTTAAACACAGTAAAATGTTTATTCAGGCTACTTGTGTTGTTAAATGGTACTGCAGATCCTCCTGATATTTTCACAGAGTACAGTTTGCAGTCTGCTTTGGCTTTGATTTGCTGTCATTAATCATGAAATTTGCCCTGATCGTGGTCATTTCATGTCTGTCATCAAACATTGGATTTGTTGTCACCCAAATCCATGTTGATTGAGCAAACGGTGCTCCAAAAGTGCTTACATTTAGTACAACTGCACTGGGATGTTCCTCTGCTTGAATCACTATACTTATTTGTGTTTTACTTCATAAATTTAACATTTCCAGAAAAAAAAAAATCATGAATGTACCGATTGATTTAAAATATGGTAGTTCATCAGATGAAGATGATGCCACTTTCAAGCACCTTTAACAGGAATGTAAAAAATCAAAGTGAGTTGCTGGCCAGCTGACCTACAGGTTATAAAGTGAGTGTAGATTTTTTTGTTTGTTTGTTTGTTTCAAGATATATTGTGTCCAAAATGTCACTTACTCAATATTAATTTCTTGTTTATAGAGCTGTGATTAGCTCCAGCACCATGCAGCTATTCAGTATAACCTTACTCTTGCTTGTGCGATATTGCTTACAGTAATTAGTGACAAAGTACACTAGGCTTATGTCACAAAGTATCCCGTGGTATGGGCAGCACTTAATACAAGCATGAATGGTATGAGTAAATAAGCAGGGTATCTGATCAACACCCAATAGTATTGTCTGGATCTGTGCATCCCTATTTTTTTAACCACCCTGCTCTTTGGGTAGTCATAGTTTTTTTTATGCACATATTCATTTACTTTTTGGTTATTTTTGTTGTTGTTTGTTGGATTGGGGAAACACAGTGGATCCAACTTGGCAACCCTGGACACTGTAGAGGGGAGCGACTACCAGGGAGCTGCACGCACACATGCGCCTTTTTCCACCATCATGTGTTTCTTTGGGCTGCTATAAGTGCCCTTTTTACAGTGTAGAGAGACTAATGGTCAAGTGAGCAATGGTTTCTAATTCTGTACTAGTGGTATAACAAAAGACAATAGACAAGTAATATATTGCGCATTTGAATGGAGCTCAAACTTGTAGTGTTGGTTTGAACCATTCTGCAACCGATGATATGCTGCAGAACCTGAACATAAAAAAAAAATGAAGCAACGTAAAAGAAAAAAGTATTTAAAAAGGGAGCAGAAAGGCAAGGTTGTTTTGCTGCACCATTGTTAACTGTGTATGATTTTAATGCAGTTTACACAATTATGCATCCCAAAGACCTCATCATTGCCTTGGATTTCCAGAGATAAAGGTACTAAATTGTCCCTGTTCCTTGTCACTGGGGTGGTACTATCAAGGGCCTCTCTTTTGCATCTTTTACATGGGAAGAGCATTTACCTTTAAGTAGCTTTGATTGACAGGTTTACCTTTACATCAGTGGTCTTTTTGGTCTAGCACCATACAGTATGTACCTTCCAGCTGAAAAATGCAGCAGATGTACCCTTGGGTTTGGCACCTTCATTTCTTAGAATGTATTATTGGTCTGTTTTAAGTTGGTTCATCTTTGATCTGTACAGAGTCAATGAGATGACTTACAGTAGTTATAAGTTGTGACCACAGAGTAATAAGGTTACGCCATGAGTTAAGTTTCTCAATATTTATTTTGTGGCCACAGAATGCTTAACTTGTGGCAACTGTATGTAAGTGAGACAGAGAAATTGAATTAGACCATTCAGACCACAGGAACCTAAGTATGGAGATTCATTAATTCATCTACAGTGACCCCGTCAATCAGGATTGGCCAGGGTAGTAGTGGATCTGCAGCCTATGCTGGGAACACTGGGTATAAGGCAGGAATACAGCCTAAACAGCATGCCAGTCCATCACGAGGCACCATGCACACACATTTGCAAACTCATTCACATACGATGGCACTTTAGATTAACCAGTCTGCCTACTGGCATGTTTTTGGGAGGTGGGAGGAAACTGGACCCTGGACTAAAGCCATGTGGACAGAGAGAGAGAACATGTCGGCTCAGGATTGAACCGGGGACCCTGGAGATATGACGCAGCAATGCTACCTGCTGCAACATTGTGCTGCTCTAAGCACGGAGGACGTTCTGGATGAATGACCTACTGGAGTCACTTACATTTCAACACAGGCAGGCTGCATCTTATTAAAAAATGAACACTCCTCATTAAAATATACAGTATGCACACATATGACTTCAATGGCAGTACACATCTGATCCCTACTGACCGTTTTTCTGTTTGTCAACATTGCTGATGTCACATGCGACTAAACAGCAGCCAAACTAGCTTGGTTACATAACAATGTTGTCAGATATTTCTATGCATATTAAAGACCTTTTCTTTTGTTCACATTTCTTTTGTGCACTGTTCCTAGCATTCCTCCAGTGAACATTTTGCCCCCAGATGTGTTCACATCCACACGTCATATGACCCAAAAAAGGTCTACATGCCCTTTTTTATTAATATGAAGTGTGATATAGACAGCCTTAGACGTATTCTGTTTGTCTAGAAAGATATCTGGCGGCCAAAATGCTCAAAAGACTCACTAAAGCCTTTCACGCTGTCTTAAATCTCAACGCATGGTTCTGATACCTTCTGAAAGTCTCTGTTTTCACCAGGATATTAATAGACATTTAAAGAGAGACACTGCTTTTCCTCCTTCAATTCCCTTACGTGACTGTGTTTTCCATCACCTACTTCTCTGTTTTACCCTTCACTCAGTGTCCCACTGTGACCGGGCAGCACTTATAGAAGAGGCATTGATTTTTGCTGTAGTCAATATGCAAACACCGAGGAGGAGGTTCACGGTTCACTCAGTGGATATTCATCAAGCCAAATGCAGTTCACAGATGACTTTTATTTTCAAAACACAGCCCGAAGCGAGTTAAATGAAAAATGAGTTCTAAATGTCACTCAAGCTAATGTCGCCACACACAAACACACACACACAATATCACACACACGCGTGCTCACACACACTCACACACTCTCACACACACACACACACACACACACACACACACACACACACA
>JAOVYU010000026.1:16320932-16331131 GCA_025674565.1 Synodontis membranacea
TCAACAAGTAATAATGTTTAGGAGAGGGATGGCACGTGACATATATTTGCCCATGTGAAATCTCTAAACCTGAATTAAATCAATGACCTAGCTTAGCATTGTTAGTATAAATCAGCATTTACACTTAATAACGCATGCAGTTTACTAACACATAAAGTTTACTAACACATACAGGTAAATGATTCACTTTACTGCTCTGTGGAGTAAGTAACTAGTGACCATGCATGAGGTTCATTATTGATTAATTTGAAGTTAACAACTCTATCCATACATGAATGCAGCAGAAAAGCACAAATATACGATAATGGAGAGTGACATTTAATGAAATGATCGGACCAAATGCAGAAATTTCCCAAACTTTTCACTTGTCAGGTCAGCTCATGCTAGCTGTAAAAGATAGAAACTTTGCCATTTTGATTATAATTTTTGTGGGTTTTCTCTCCTTGATGCAGGCAACCTCTAGAAACTATGGTCTCCTTTGTTTTGGTTTTTTCTTTTGTTTTTTTTTTGTTTCTTTGTTTGTTTTGTTCTTTTTGGCAGGTAGATTGGTTCTAAACAGTCTACTGTAAAATAAGTGTCAAATGATTTTTCTTTTCTGATCTTGGCAAGAACTTTCACTCAAAGTGACAAACGAGTGAGGAAGATGGCAATATAGGTATAAAATACCAGGTTAAAACATTCGAGGTTTAGGGGCTTTTTTTTTTAGGTTTTTTTTAATGAATTCAGCATGGCTCTTTGGTAGTCCTGGATTTCAGTTCACATCATTCCAGTATTACAAGTACAGAAACATAATCGCTACAATCAACTTTGAAGCAGTACTGGCTTAATACATCTATGCATTTCAAAATGCACCTTTGCTTACAACCTTCTACAATGTCATTCAGGTATAGATACAATATTTATAATTTTGCTTTAAAAATGCATAGAATGATGTTTTGTGCGTCCTCATTCAAAAACAGCACCTATGGATGAAAATAACTTTGAAAAAGCATATTCAGTCCTCATCTATGTCCAGGAAGAGGATGATATGGCATTATGTGTAGCTAGTTATGCTGTATAGCTTAGACAGTACTCCATTCAGTTCTAGCCTTTCCTTAAAGTCTGTGGTATACTGAAACTGTTTATTGTGCTGATCTGCAATCGTGTCAAGCCTCCTTTCAGCTGTCTGCTGGTATGTAAGAAACTTTGCCGATACCCAAACTGCTTTTTTTTTTTCAGGGTTTTTTTTTTTAATTATTTTATTTTTCCCTATTTCTTCTTATCTAATGCAAGCCAGCACAAAAAATGAAAAAGTGTATTTTGAAGTTTCAATGTACACACAGGTGTCATCCCTTCTAGAGTCTTGGTCCAAGTCCCAACCCAGTAATATAGCAGATCTAGATGTTGTAGTTTGGTACATAATTACTATTTAACTGTTCCTGTGGCTCCCTCTGCTGTTTAGTATTTCGTACAAAAATTAAACACAAGTGAACCACACACACAAACACACACGCACAACATACCTGTCAACAATGGGATTTGTCAGTAAGGGAAATTTTCCTTAACCCCACCCCACCCCACCATTGTCCACATACCACTTAAATTTAGACAAGTGTACACACAGTGAATCCGAAAATCACCAGTGGGCAGTCACTTGTTTTAAAATATCATGGCAACAAGGATTGGGTTAACTAGTTCCTACATTAAGTAACTACAGTTAGGTGGTCAGAATCAGATACCTGGTTGAAAGTGAAATTAAGTACTTAGAAGGTAATTTACGTATTACTTGAATGAGGATATATACACCTCATTTATACATTATGTTTCAGTTGTGATTTTTAGAGAGACAAGTGGTAAGTGAATGTGATTATGAAAAAGTATGGGAGAGCTAGGGAGAGTGAGAGAATGTGTAGGAGAGTCTGAGTGAGAGAATGGATGGGGGATACTGGTTTATTCATCATGGGGATCTCTTGCATTTGCAAGAGACCTGTAAAAAAAAAAAAGTTGCAGACTTTGCATTCCTCAACACCTTCTGAGATGAAAAGGGCTGGGATTTTCATATACTTGCCATGTCCTCATCAAACTCCACAGCTATGGTGCCTGTTATGCAAAAGTGTCCAGTAACTTTGGGCTCCAACATGGGAACTTTAGCGAGGATTCATTTAGATTGTCCAATTTATTTTGAAGAAACACAATGTATTGCCTAACACATTTAGGCAACACACTGCCAAAACAATCCACAATCACAGAAGCTTGGAAAATCCCCCTAATAGTTTTAAGATCCAGCTTATTAAAGTGGTCCTGCCAGAACATGTTCAAGTATTTTATAACATTCCTTGAGATGCTTTTGTAAAGTTTGTGAACTTTAAAGTGTAAAGATACACTGCAAAACTCTCCCATTTTGTAGCATATTTCATATACTACTGTATATATACAATCATTGCACTATAGACAATAACTTTTACAATCATGCAGAATGTACAATTGCACATCCCCCACCAGAAAGTAGTATTTATTTTACTCCTGTTTACTTTGTTTACTGTCATTATCCATGTTGTAGCATATTTTATTTACTATGTATATGATCATTGCACAATGGACAGTAACTTTTTCTATTCCAGTCACTACTCACACTCACGATCACAGTATAGTACTTACATAATTATATAACTACTGCACATTGTAAAATTGGCCGATTCAAACATTCTATGTTATTGTATGTATTTTATTTTATTCTATTATTATTTCATGCTGTTGTTGAGCTTGATTTGTGTTGGGCCATGCTGTTGTGACACTTAAATTTCCCTCTGGATTAATAAAGAATTTTATATTTGTATTCATAAATACTATAGTTCATGTGTGCATGAGAACACCAATTCTTTTAGACCTAATTAATACACACAGGAGCACAGGCCATTACATTTTGTTCCAATTAAAAAAAACTACAAGACAATGCCATTATCTGGGGCCAGCTGTGTTTTGGGATTTGGAAAGTTTGTTTAAAAAGATTTTGCTACAGACCAAGGTGGGAAAACATAAACTGATATAGCCACATAGTATCTTTTGCAAAGAATGCTGTCCTTTCCATCCTAACCCTACTCAAGACTGACCTTCTCCTTCCTGGCTAGGTATCACCTTCACTTGTTCACTTGTTAAAATATTAGTCTTACTAATTTACCTCTAACTCACACTTAAGAAACTGATGGGGCAATAGCACAGGCCTCTCTACCATAAATTGCTCTTCACACCTTTTGTCATTTTAATTCCATGCTGTTATTGTTGTCTTTATTAATCTTGTCATCTTATTCTGGAAACAACATAGAATTGCTGGACATTTTCCTTAATCTCTAACCTTAAACCTCTCATCAGACAGGTCAGGTCCCCCTGCCGCCTTCCTTTCTTCCTTTCTGATCTTTAACCACTTTCCTCTGACATACAGGCAAAAAATGTTCTGGACTTCAGCCAGTGAACTCAGCTCTAGACATCAACATCACTTTCATTTACTTTCAACCTTCACAACCCTTCCCTTTCTCATGGCAAGCTGCTGTTTTCTTTCTGGTCTGGTCATCTCTCTGATCTCTCTGATCACAGCATCTGATTATGCATATCACCTTAGTCTAATTTCTGTTCTCTGATCATGTTGCTAACCTGACTTGGTCATGTAGGTTTCTTTTTTAGAACATCGGGAGGATCTGACCATTACTGTTTATTCATGTACTAGTTTAGTCCCTTAGACTGAACTATTGCAACATGCTTGTGGCAGGTCTTAATGTTCTAAACTCCAGCAACTGATTCAGAATACAGATGCTTGATGTACTTATCACTGCATTCTTTTCACTGCATCTGTCTTTTCTTCTTTCCCACTAAGTCCTCTAACAGGAGTTTTATGTTCACTATACTGATGTTGACCCATCCTATTTGTAATATAGTGAGGATATGGTTTTTCATCCACTTATACCGTATTGTTTAAATCGCATAATTATCGTAATTGATCGTTGCAAAGCTGAAGTTATTTCCTTAGATATGAGAAAGACAATTCTGATTTCTGAGGATATTGGATTGAAAGTATACAAACTGACCCTATATTGCAACACAGAATGAAACAACTGTGTACAAATAGTTTCGTTTTATTCTTTATATCTTTCAGGTATTTTATTGTTGCACCTGCATTTTTGGGTCTCATACCTGGATCACAATGGAATTTGGACCAGCACAGAATTTTACCCATACTGAATTCTATCTAATTGGATTTACCTCTTTAAAAGAATACCGAAGACTCCTTTTCATCCCATTTAGTATAATGTTCATCTTTGCAGTCACCACTAATGTCACCCTTGTGTTTGTCATTACAAGACAGAGGACACTTCATTCTCCAATGTATTTGCTGATATGTTCCATTGCTTGTGTAGATATATGTGTGCCATGCTGTGTTCTCCCAAGACTTTTATTTAGTTTAGCATCAGAGATCAATGTTTGGCCTCGAGAATTATGTCTGATCCAGATGTTTATTGTTCACTATGTTGCCAGTTTTCAGTCCACAATCTTGTTTGGGATGGCTGTAGATCGGTACTTTGCTATATGCATGCCATTACGCTACAACGATTTAATGAGTTTCACTAACTGTATGATTGCTACAGGTATAATTGTAATTCGTAATACAGGCATTATAATAGCCATGGTTGCTTTGGTTGGAACACTCAGATTCTGTTCCTCTAATGTTCTTTATCATGTTCATTGTGAACATCAGCTTGTGGTCACCTTGGCAATCCCCTGTGAAGACACCACAAAGAACTATTTAGCTGGTCTGATTGGTTTCTCTATGACAACTATTGACTGCATTGGAATTGCATTTTCCTATATTACCATATTTTATGTGATTTTCCGATCAGCCGCAGGAGAGTCACGTAGCAAAGCCATCTCCACTTGTACCACTCACTTGATAGTTATCTGTATTGCCTACTTCACCTCCATGGTGGCCTTCTTAGCCTACAGAATCCAGTCAGGCCTTTCACCTGATCTACGTGTCCTTACCAGTCTCGGATATCTACTTGTCCCTGGTGTCTGCAACCCAGTAATCTATGGTATCAGGAATAAGGAAATACGGGAACAGATTATTAAACTTCTTAGACATAATAAGGTTGTTTTCTGATCGCCATCACAACAATGTCTAGATATCCTTGTATTAAAAATATGAGTTTCATGGATAGAGTGACATTTCTAAAGACCTGGGAAATCAATAAATACATTGGCAATCAGTAGCAAAATAATTGCACATTGCAAAAAAGATTATCATACAATGAGAGGAACAGAATTATAAAGATTATAGAGAAATATGTTTAAATTAAATGTAATAATTTCTTTTGCATACAATGATAAAACTATTTATACCATTGTGACTGATAGCTTACTTAAATAATTTTGGGATTTGTGTAAAAAATAATGGATGAGAAATACTATCCATGCTTATAAGAGGTTTATTTATTAAAAGGACTTTTAAAAGAAATGAATGGAATAGATTGTTAATCTAAGGATTTCCTTATTGACAATGATAATTTTAATGGACAAATTTTTAATTACAGTGGCAATTACACTAATATTAGAAACTCTTTTCATTGTATCATTTTATTGTATTATTAGGAATGAATATTTCCTCAGTAGTATATTGATCAAAGCAAATATAAAACACAGGGAGGACAACTGTGCAGCACAAGGATATTTATTAACTTTAGTAATGTTTCCTTGTTGTACTTAAATGTAAGTTTTATATACATGTGTGTGTGTGTGTGTGTGTGTGTGTGTGTGTGTGTGTGTGTGTGTGTGTGATTTAATATTAGGAGAAACTGGACAACAGTGCAGCACAAAGAGAATTTTAAATAATTTTTTTTAATATAATAAAAAATTATTTAAAATTTGTAAATAATTTTAATCATTTGCTAGTCTTCGTCATAAATATTTCTAAGTGTGATATTGGTTCCTCATTGAATAAACATTTTGAAAGGTCCAAAAGCTTTTTATGGGAAATTGTGCAAGCTGTATTTTATCTACAAGTGCTGCTTTGAAATTAACTTCCCGAATCTTATTTAACTTACCATTTAAACCAAGAATAAGTAAGTGTATTAAAAGATCACTTTTTGGCAAATAATTCTATGCATATTTTTTTTTATTTGTTTTATAAAATGACAATTAAATATAGGTACATAATAAACTTTGTACATGGAGGTAGTGAAATTGCAATAATGGCAGCACATTTCAGAAGGATTCCTGATCAAATGTAAAAAAAAAAATGGGGTATTATGTTTCACTGAAATATCCTTATAATATCATTAATGTGATCTGTTTTGAGTCTTCCCTTATGTTTCATCATCTTAAATGAAGATGTGTAACAGGAAAGAGAAGAAAAGAAGAAAAACGCTAAGAAAAGACAAATTATGCACTGGTGACATGAGCAGCTTTATCAAACAGTGGACTCCAGTTATGGATAGGTTCAAGTTATGATGTCTGCCTTCTTTCAATTGTACTCCTTAAATGTACCTTTGCTGCAGTCTAGCATTAGATGT
Organism: Synodontis membranacea; assembly: GCA_025674565.1. Taxonomy (NCBI): domain Eukaryota; kingdom Metazoa; phylum Chordata; class Actinopteri; order Siluriformes; family Mochokidae; genus Synodontis; species Synodontis membranacea. The sequence goes on from JAOVYU010000026.1 coordinate 16,327,469, forward strand.
AAACTCTTGATTCTAATAATTCAACACAAGTCACCACATACTTATTGTGATTCAATTTAATTGCAGAATTAACTAACCGTCCCCAAAGGTACACACCTCTTAAAATAAAACTGATTAAAGGACAGCTTCACTGGTTCCCTAAAGAACAGTGTGTCTTTTAATTGGTTTCTTCAGGAGATAAATTTAATTGATTCCTACAGGTAATGAAAATATAGTAAATAAACTTTCTGTAACAATTTTCCCATAGGGAAGGTGAAAACACACAGTACACCCAAATCTTTTCTCCTTTTAAAAAGTCTCAAAGCCCTCACATGTAGTATAAGGGATAATTAATTTTGCTTGAAAAGACGAATTCCTGTTTTCTCTCAAAGCTGGCTTTTGGCTCTTCCTGCAGTTTTGAAGCTAGTGACCCCAAATTCAGCACGGAGATTCAGGCCTTAGTGAGGAAGGGTGCTATTACTGTACTTTGCTAACCAATGCACTTTTTAATGCCAGAGTTATGGTCATTTTTAAACTTTTTTGCAGTCACAGAGCTGCAACCAGGAAGTGCATGTTGTTCCGCTGTGAGCCACACTGAGCATGATAGGAGTTGCATGGAAAACGAGTCCATAGTGAGGGCAATGTGACAGCTATTACTTTTCTAAGCTATATTCTAAACCATTCCTGAAATATTTACATTTGCCCACTGACTTTTTTTTATCATTTAAATGAATGTTCAGTAACTAGAGTTCAAGCCAAATTCTAGTTTATACATAATTCAAGTTTATACTTGAAACTTGAGCTTTCTAGGTAATAATGTAGTTTATTCATTGTTAGATGTAGAAGTGATCAAAACAGTTACAGACCCTCTGAAATATGTATTATATTTTTCTTTATTTAATTAAGGAAGTCATTATAATGGAATTGCTATTATTACTTGCTAAGCTTTTAATATTTGCTGACATTCAGGAATAAGGGTGCACCGCTGGTTGAAAATAACATGAAATGCACACATCATCCATTGGTATAACAGACATAGGCTTGCAACCACTTTGTTAGGAACACTGGTATACCTGCAATTATCCAATCAACCAATCACATAGCAGCAGCGCAATGCATAGAATCATCCAGATACAGGTCAAGCGCTTCAGTTAATGTTCATATCATGCATCAATAACAGGGAAAATGTAATCTTAGTGACTTTCACTGTTGCATGGTTGTTGGTACCAAAAGGACATCCATAAAAGACTGCAGAGTTTATACAGCACAGGTGATTGCTTTAAGACTAAATGGGTAGCCTGGCCTGAGCTGAAGATGAGAGTGCACAAGAGAGTACCTAGGTCCCTGGATGATCTGGAGAGATTCTGTAAAGAGGAATGGTCTCAGATGCCCTGGTCTGTATTCTCCAACCTTGTTATAGTAGAAACTCAGTGCTGTTTTATTGGCAAATGGGGGTTGTATTAAAAGTATTAAATGCAGGAGTGCCGGTAACTGTGGCACATGGATTTTTGTTGAAAATAATCATTTCTTGATGAGGGATTTGTTTTTATCTAACTAAATTAATTTTAATTAAAAGTTGGATTTTTCAATTTTTTCTGACCCTTTTTGGAATTGCAAGAAAATAAATTAGAATTACAAAAAAGAATTGCTAGGACCTGTTTTACAAATCGTTACAAGGAGTGCCAATAACTGTGGAAGGCACTGTAGTAACTCTGGATGGCCTTTTAGTTACATCATATGCAGCAGTAAAAGACCTTGGTGTGATTATGGATTATGGTCTCTTATTTGAAGTTCATGTAGATCATACACTAAGATAACCATCTTTCATCTCAGAAATATTACTAAGATAAGAAATATTATGACGCTACATTATCTCTAGATTAGATTAATGGAATGCTTTGCTGTCTGTAGGTGCATTAACCAGCTCTAGTTAATCCAGAATGCAGCAAACAGGGTCCTTACTAGAACCAGAAGATATGACCACATCATCCCTTTCTTAATCCTCTTAATCATATCCCTCACCCCCAGTGGGTTCAGGGGCATAAAGTGAATTGGATAACCTGGAATTTTTAGATTCTGTTGATGCAATAGACATAAAGTTAAAACTCTAACGAAATCAGAAATGATTCTGAAGCTCTTACTCAAATTCCTTTCAATACTCTAAGCACTGCTAAACTCTACAGTATACCGTTATAGAAGAGAAATGATTTATAACTGCAGTATCTGGTGTCACCCAGATGCCTAACAAAGCCTCTGATTCCTGGAGCTCTAACAATCAGCTGAGTTGAGTTGATTGTCAGACAGTATTCTCTCCAGTGATTGGAGGCTTATATAATGTTTATACCTTATATTAGCTTATGTAATGTTTATACCATTTGATTCAACAACAACAAGATCTCACTGTTTGTGAAACATACCAAAAACAGTCTAATCCTCTATGATTGCATCCATTTTAATTTTCAGGGTGTAAAGCTTTTTAGCCAACATATAATACTGTAGAAGAGATTCGACTGCCTGATTGGCTAAAAAGTCAGAAATGCAAAACAAACAGTCAAACTTGCACAAAATAAAGTTGGAATTGCAAGAAAATGTCAGACAAAAAGTCTGAAATGCAAAGAAAAAATCAGAATTTGCATTAAAAAGTCAAACATATGCATATTTTTTTTATATCTGGTGGCAACAGACTTCCATACCAAACAGCATGCGAGCCAGTGGTGGTACCTTTTGTACCATGGACCGGATTCATTCATGAAAATGATTCCACCGACCAGGTGGCCTTTGCTTTGCCTTTGCGGCCCGGTACCAAAAGATCTACCGACTGGTACTGGTCCGCGGACCGGGGATTGGGGACCTCTGTTTTAAGGCACCATCTACCATCAATCAAATTGTCATGAGGCATGACAAGAGGCACATATGCACTTTGTAAGGTGTAAAAATTCAGACAACACAGCACATTAACAGAAACACAACATTGTTTTTTGTGACTCGAGATTCAGCTAGCTATCTGTCAGTGGTAAATGAGTTAAAATGTTTTAAAACTTTTTTTTGTTTGTTTATTTTAACATTTGCATTATTCAGAAATTAAAGCAGATATCTGCTGTTGAACTAGCAGTGGCCTTTTGCTTATTATAAGCCTGCCAATTCAAATAATCTGATAAAATACATACAATTAATTATGAAACCACAGAACAGAATGACATAGAAGTAACATTGAATCTGATTAGCCTTGGACAAAATATGTGCATCCGCCATATTGTGAGTGTCCATTATTCAGCTGGTTCCAGTTGGTAAGCAATGGAATCAGTAGTGGAGAACACCTTATCTGATAGTTTAGGCATGAATAAAGGCTTAAAAATTTGCAGTGGCTGTCTTCTAGTATTAAAAGGCAGTAAAATGCATTTTCAGTGTTTTAATATAATGAAAAATTTATTCTCTATAAATAAAGTCTCTTAAAATAAACAGAAATAAAACATGCTTATCCCGAAAGGACTGTTTATACCTGAAAATCCAGACAGCTAAGCTCCCTTATTGGAAGAAAGTACAGACTGATTTGCATCTAACTTATGAATTATTTATCAAAAACTAATAAACCACATAGACAATGGGGTATAAGCTAAGAAGTTAATGATTTAGCCAATAAAATCAATCAAAAGATAAGGATAAGGATTTGTTCCTTGAACCCCC
>JAOVYU010000026.1:16339191-16361811 GCA_025674565.1 Synodontis membranacea
TGGGTAATTGTGATTATATTTTGAAAAAAAGAACCCGCTTTTCAAAATTGTGTGTAAACAATTGAAAAAAACTGTAACAGGGCTGCCATCATTGCCAATTTTACACTATCGGATACTTTAAAAATGCCCTGTGGCTGCCAAGATCCTGTTTAAATGGCAAACAAATGGAATGAAATAATTAATCGTACATTTCCACAACCAGACAATGTTTTTAACCAAATGATCCCAAGCAGGTTAAAATTTTAAGTATGCTAAACTCTGACTAACCATGTGCAAAGGAGAAAGTGCGCACATGCATTACAAACCTATTAAACAATTAACTCTGCTGTACTCTGAATACTGCCTTTTCAAAAACCTAAGACGGAGTGAATACAACTATTTCATTGTTTTATCCTAAATACGTACCGCTGTTACTTGTAATCCATTACAGCCCAACAATTACTGTATAAGGCCACACTAAAAGATACAACCAACTGGTCAAGTTCAACAACGCGTGACAATTTGTTTGCTTGTTGAGGCCACATTTAGCAATGAAAGTCTGCAATGTACCAGAGAAAATTAGAATTTTACCCCTTAAAGGCCCATCTTATTATTGAAGTATTAACCATGAATCATATTTTTATATTAGTTTGAATATTAATAATTAAGGTATATAGATAATGTAAGTGAGGACCCCCTGATTGAGCCTGATAGCTTAAGAGGTGAAACCTTTTTTCAGTGAACAAAATGAAAACACAGAATGTCCAAAGACAATAACTGTAAGAACTATATCTCCAGTCACACCCTTCTTCTTCCTCTCAGTATATTTTAGTCTTCTTTCTTTCAGCTACATTTGCAGGTCTTGACGATCATATTTGACAGGTGTTCTACCTGTGGAAGATCCAAAGTTTACCAGACAGATTATTTACATTTCTTTACAAGTAGGTGAAGATTTCTCTGCTATACTGTAGTGCATAATGTTATTATACTGGCCTTATGTTTCCTCCCCACATAGTACAGGATGGGTAAAGGGTCCAGGACCTGGGGCACACAGCAGGGTTGGGCTGATGCTCCAGGATTGTGATGTTTATATAGCGCCAGCACCTGTTTATATAAATGCATTTTTTGTTTGTTTGTTTGGGTTTTTTTTTTTTTGTTTTAAACAGTTCCATGCATGCTCTAATTATTAGAACTAGATCAGGGGTTGGTGAAATACACTGTGCAATTCTTATATGTCTGTTTCAGAAAATAGTAATGCCCTAATCTTACAAAATCTGAAAAGAAATAGTAGATACTGTAATGAATTACTAGAAAAAAACAGACCCTGTTTTTGTTGTTCTCAGGGTCCGAATCTCAAAAATTGCAAAGCATCAAACAGACATATCTGCTTTAGATTCTCTGTGTGGCAGTCAAAAAAAAGGAAGAACTATGAAATGGTGCAAAAAAGATTCACCAACCTATACTGAATTGCTATACTTGGTGAAACAACATATACTCTGAGATTATGGTATTGTCAATTACAAGAAAAATGGCCAGCCTGGCTGGGAAAAGTAAACTTAAACTGGGACTAAAATGTTAATTGGTTGTTGCCCTCATCACAGTGTATATGCTGACATAGACACGGGATAGTGTGATGTGGCCAAACGCAAACTTTGGTTAACTCCAATTAATCAACACTTTCTGACAAGTCAGAGCACATGGTTACAATGTGTTTTAATGGTATATGGTATTGAGCTATGGTATGTATGTCTACTTTTTAACAAAGGGCAAAAAATACAGTTATGAACAAACAACTCTTCAGGAAAATTGAACAGGATAATGTACAGTTTGTGCAGATGAAGAAGAATTTGAGCAGGTATATTGTCAGAGTTCAGCATGTGCAGCGAAGCCATTTATTAAGCTGATTTTCAGATCAGTGGTCTAAAAAATAAATCTAAAAATAAAGAGCAATATAACTACTTTTTCATTTATTACAATCGACTAACTGACCATTTCTTTATACTTATACCACAGTGCTGTTGAATAATAAACAGGAATCGAAACTTATAATAAATAGATTTACAAATCTTGCTGTTATTTAACAAACTGAAAATGTACATGTACTTATATGATGAAGTTTTCTGTAAGACATTTATGGAAGAAGTCTTCAGTGTCAGCACTTTATAATAAGTCTTAAGGACAGGCGACAAGGAGTAAGTGTCCATAACATATTCTAACATAACAGGCTGAGCTTTTTGGCCTTATTAACGTCAAGAAAGTCAAAAAGAAGCTTGTGAGTAAATGACAATTTACAGCTGCAATAATGTAGATGATAAAACAACTGTTTTTCAAAGACATTCCACACCATTAAATATAAATAAAATTGATCAAATGTATGATGTCACTCTAATTGAGAAAAAAAAAAACATGACAGTTGGCAAATTGCTGTAGTATAAGTCTAATAAAATACTTTGGGATGTGCTGTTATAAGAAAATATCTCAGATTTGTTATGTTACCTGTGAATACTTATTTTCCGTGTTCCAGACAAAGGAACAGGAGCCGATACAGTAGTTTGCATAGTAGCCTGAAGGCTCGTGTATCCATTTCCAACCCAGGTCTTTACGGAAGTCTATATAAAGTTTTCTCACACAGCAATCATCTGACTGCCTGGATAAAACACAAAGAAGAGACAGTGAGGACACTGCAATGGATAGAAATGGAGAGAGAGCACATGACAAAAATCAATACAAAGCAAAGAAAGCATCAAACATGAAATATTTATTTGGATTTTTTTTTGTTATTGACTAGTAAAAATTCTTTAAAAGATGCTCAACTCAGAACAAACTTCATCTCCCGTAGCTTGCCGCTTCCTCCGCGAGCTGTGACGCTCTTCAGAAAGTGACATTACCAGAATGTATGGCTTTGGATTTTTTTCCTGTAGAACTCCTATGTCTCCCCTGTTACTGGCCATGCCTGAATGTGTGTTAATCAATACAGGATTGCAAAACAATCAAACAAAAACTAAAAACATATACTCCGTATCATTGGGTTGAATTTGCTCTGCATATTACTAACCTGAAATTTTGAAAGACTTGTCATTCGTCCCACTCGGACAGTGTAACTTCAACTCTAATTTCTCTAGAGTGGTCTCCTCTGGGGTTGACACAGCACAATTAATCAGAAATGCATGGTATACTTTAAAAATTACATTGTACGCTTCGTTACATTCTCACGTATCTCTCCAGAGATAGGAACTGATTCTGTGAAATAACAGAGTAAGAATAAAAGAAATAAACTCACTTTTCAGCCATTCCTCCACAGTCTGTGTTACGTTAAAGGATATCCATTTGCCCTCCAACTTATTGGTGATGAAATATGAACCCAGGTACAGAGTTTCATTCCCAGACCCCTGATAAAGCTCTAAAATTTCCTTTGTTTTTTCATTAGTGTGCTTGATGAGAAGACGGAGCTCGGCCTGGGAAACCCTAGCGTTGACCAAAGCAGCTTTCATTTCAGCGATGTTAAAATCAATCACCATGTCATTATCTATAAAAGACAAAAAAAAAAGTGTCCCCTCTTGTAATTAGAAATTATTGACACTGCAGACTCCTTCTATACCATCACCATCTTTTTTTTTCTTTGTTAAGTAACTAACAATACATTTATTATTAGCATTAGATTATGTAGATTGTCTGTCATACAAGCTCTTGCAAATGAGTTTTTACTACAGAAATAAAACCAATTAGAACAGACATATTAATATATTATTATACATATATTAGTGTGTTGTGTAAGTTTTAGCCTAGTATATATCTTGAATTACAGTAATACCTCGTGCATTCGTGGGGTTAGGTTCCAGACCCCGGCGCGGATGTGTGAAAATCGCGAATGTTTGGTGGAGTAACTAAAAATGCTAATAAATGCTTATTTCTAAAGTTTAAACCCTAAATATGACCCTAATCATGCTCCGAAAGCACTTTAATTTAAAGCTAAAAACAGCGTTTTATTCTTGCAGGAATTGAAAAACGACACGCAAGAAATTCTTCCTCTACAGCTCCGAGACACTCTCATTCTTCGTCTTTATAGCAGTCAAGGAGTACACTGCCCTCTAGTGACGGGGAGAACTAACAGGCAGCCTTAGTTTTAGGTGAAGAAATTCGGGAGTCTACTTCCAGGTCAGCGTGCGGTGACGTGGGCAGTGTGTGACAGTTATCGTTTAATGCCAGGCTTTTTTAGGATTTCGCAGATGTGTGAAAAAAAAACCCCGCGAATGTAAATTAGTCAGGTTCCAGAGAAAATTTCCGTTTCCACAGAAAATTTCTGGTTCACTGTTTCAAAAAGGTGAATTCAAGCCAAAAAGTATTTGATCAAAGGAAAAGGAAGACAAGGAGCTGCAGAAAAGTTTGGACGAAGATGTGATACAATCGACTCGAGAACTGGCAAGACATTTAAAAAATATCAATCATGCTACTGTTCAAAGGCATCTGAAGGTAATAGGAAAGATTCTGAAAGTTGGTTGGGTTAGGTTGAGTCCCACATGCACTTTCAGAGAGAACTATAGCTCAAACATTTATCACCTGCAATACAGCTACAATACACCGTTATAACGAGCTGCCCGATCCTGCTCAATCCTGATACAGTGATCAATTGCTCAAATAAAGTGGAAAAAAAAAAATCAGTGAACTACGATCCTGTGGCCAGTCACAAAAATAAAAGTCATCCTCCTTAATGACAAAGCAATGCCACATGCTGCAAATGTGACAAAAGGCATGATTTTAAGCCTTGGTTGGGATGCTTACAGCCTACTCACCAGACATAGCACCATCAGATTTCCACTTGTTTAAGGTCACTGCAACACACACTCTCTGGCTAACATTTCCAAAAAAAAATTTGAGGATATACATTGCATATATAAATTGTATAGGTTAATTAATTTCCTTCTTTTGCAATGGTATTCATTCTTTGCCAGATTAATTGCAGAAAGTCATAGAATCTAAAGGTGATTGCTTTGAAGTCTAACTCTATATATTATTTAAGAGAATAAAATGTGTTCAAAAAGGCCACATACCTATGAACGACCATAACAATGTAAACATAATATATCTGGTCTGACTCACAGGTCCACCAATTCGGGTTTGCTGGTAGACCAGAGAGACATCAGTGGGAGGCAGATCCTTTAATGCTACCGTCTCAAACTATGGAATGCCATCCCCAATGACCTGTGTGACTGCACTTCTTTCTCTTATTTTAAAAGTCAACTTAAAATGTATCTTTTCTCCCAGCACTTTTGCCCATTCATATTCCTATCCTATACTACCCTATATAACTTGAAATTATCAGTAATATGATCTGATCATAATTTATTAATGAGAGTCAATCTCTTTTTCACTTATATTTCTTAGTATTCATTACACATGGGTACCAAACACCCAATGTGCTGGACTGTGTTGTTTGAAAGCACATATTATATTGCATGAATTATGAATTTTGATTTTAGTATTGTTTCACTTCAGCTGTTTTTTTTTATTTTTTTTATTTAGTCTTCAATACAGGTAGACAAAAGGAAGCATTGAGAGAGAATGTACATAGAGGAAACAAAACTGAAAGCTATTGAGAAAAAGATCTAGTTTTTACCATCAACACCTTTTTTATAGAAAAAAAAAAGGTGGAACTAGATATTTAGTCTCAGTCAAAATGCACATCAGTGAAAAATTAAGAGCAAGAATTATTTCTATAAATTACTTTATTTTCAGAAATGCAGACAGAACTTTAGAAATAGGCCAAAGTCGGTGGGGGAGGTTGAAGGTTTGGCAGCAGGCCTGGTGCTCACCACCTCTGCCAGTGTGCTGCAAAATGATCCCTCTATCTGACAGTAATTACACCATGGCCAAGGCTCTGAGAAAATGGTCCACATCGAACCACACTGAACCAGCACGGAGCAAGACACCAACCTTCCCCTTTAAATAAGTGCTTCTGTGACTGCATGGCATTTCACTATAGGTTGACTATAGAGATACGTAATGACAGAAGAGGTAAAAGACTACATTAAATTCAAGGAAGTAAGTAAAGGAAATCGTGCAGGCAAATGTGCCATGGTCGATGCTGTCTGTGGTTTTTCACTGTCGTCAGTTCAGAAAATCAACACCAAAGCACACCAAACCTAGTCTAATGGTCTAAATTATAAATCATAAAGCTAGCCTCCAAACTATGCCCTTAAATCAATCACCCTAAATGAACTTGCTTAATTAACAGAATTCTTACCATATCACACCACCACACTGCTTTGACTTTTAAAGCAGTGGAATGGAGTAAGAAATATCGAAAGTGATACTGAAGCTGAGGTGCTGAACAACTATGCAAATGAAACTTCTAAAAATGTCAAGTGACGTTCATCTATTCCAAGTAGTAACGTTCTACTAGTTCAGTATTATTGAGAAATTTTCCTGAGGAAGCTAAAAACTACAAGCAGTGTGGTTAAAGTTCCTAATAACAATGACTGACAGGTCTGTAAAACTCTCAAAGATTTGATGTCACAGATTTTTATAACACTGAAGGGTAAATTACAGAAACAATACAACTCCCATATTTGGTCTATTATTTATGGTATACCACAGCGCTGTTGAATTCTTTGAATCCGATTTGTCAGAAGGTGTTGATTAATGTCCTATAACAGCAGATCTGACAATAGTGCCTGCTGTAATACCTTCTTCTATACTAACAACTTACAGAGTAACTTGTATTGTGGATGATCCACGTAAACAGATAAAAAAAAACCCACACATTTGTTGATATGGTGACGTTTTCTGTGAGGAGATGTTTATTGAATATTTATGGAGGGAGTTTTGCGTTTTGTAACAGAGGTATAGCTATAACTTTGAGCTTTCTGACATGGCAAAGTCTCCAGGACAGAAGAGTTTACACTTTGTGGTTTCTCCATAACATGACTTGCTGCAGTTTTTCTTACTCACTTCAAGATGGAAAAAGAGGCTGGTGAGGAAATGACTATGTAGAGCTGCTATAACATAAGTGAAAACAGGATCTATTTCATGCACGTTACAGAATCATCTGTGAAAAAGTAGGTGTTATTCTTCGATAATTAATCATAAATCCTGGCAGGCTGCTCTGGTTTAAGATGAATAAAACACCTTTAGATATTCTGCTAATGGAAAACAATGGACTTCAAGGTGGTAACAATAACGTAGATCACACTGCATCAGACCACCCTGTTGTACTTCTACTTCCCCATTTATTTTTAGGAGATTTATGTGTGCCAGCAGTAGCGTTTATTACCACTGGCATAACACAGTGGCTTACTGTATTGTAAATAAATAATTTGATGTTTATAATTCTAGTTTGTTTTCTTTCATGCACCCCTTTTGTGGGGAACCTTAAACATCCGATGTAGTTGCCTACAATAATATTTCCTTGTCAGAAAGGGTTTCAAGTACAGCCCCTTTTCAAGGAAGCTAAGAACCTTTAATTGTCCAATGTGTGGTACTGTACAAGCTCCAAATTATTAGAACTTGTCATACTTTTTAAATTTAGCTAAACTCTCTTTGGAAAAATACTTTGGATTTTCTTCAAGAAAAGGTTCTTTAAAGGTTCCTAGGTGTTCCCCAAAGGGACAAGCAAATAGCCCTTAAGGAATCTACATTTTCTCAATGCTTGACAAGTGAGTTTGAGGCATGAGATCTTCTAGTACACAGTGCACAGAATCTTTCTTTCTTCAGTATCACTTGTTGGTAAACAAAGACAACAAAAGTAAATTGTCGTGTTAATCTAATTGACCAGCAGATCAACATTAGACTATAGATTTCAACCAGAAGTCATAATTGTAACTTAGAAGAAAGCAAAAGTTTTTCTTAAGAGAAATATTTATGTAATTCTGTAATTAGGCTATAAAATGATTAAAATATTTTGTATATATATATTGTTTATATATAAGTTGAATACAATGTTATGTTTAAGGTAGAAGGTAGGTGGGTTTTTTTGTTTGTTTTTTTAGAATGTTTCTGTCTATTATGGAAACAATGAACAATCATAGTCTGGTTCTAAGAGATAACAGTTAAGTGATGGACATGTGCTCAAAGATAGAGAACGCAAGTTGCCCAGAGGTCTCTTAAAACGGGATCTGAGTCACTCCCTTGCAGCCACTAAGCACCCTTCCTTCCTGTTTGTGGTTATGCTACCAGTGTGAAACCTCAAAAGAATTGAACAAGCCGTAGGTTTTGCTATTAACCAAGGCATGTTATCTTTGTCGTAATTTTAACTATATCTGTTCCTATAGTGCCTTTCTGGCATTTTGACAGAATGATTAAAGAGACACATGTGCTTATGGTGATATAAAACTGCAGCCTGGAAATACTCACACTCAGTCATGTTAAACTTATGAACCTCCTTGGCATAGTACGCTTCCACCTCTGCATCAGGAGAAACCACAGTGTCCTGAATCAGCTCCACAGTGCTGTTGTACACAGACAGCACCTCTGCTGGTACCTCATCTGCCTCTCCTTTTTCATTATCATCTGGCTCTTTGGTCAGTCGTAGTTTGCTGAGGATCTGTCCACGGATGGCCTCGATGCGCTTCATTTTCACCAACTCTAGGTTCAGGGGTTTGCAGGTTGATAAGGAGCCACAATAGCCCATAAATCCCATCAGGCACAGCAGTGCCAATAGCAAACCCTGTGCCCTCATTGTCCACACTGGTGCTGCAGGGGCTCTGAAGAATTCTCAGGACGTTTAAGAGAGCAAATTGGTTTAAGGCGCACAGACGTTTAATGCTTGTACCATTTCAGGATTCCAAAAAAAAAGTTTTCCATTGGCTTTTCGCTTGAATCCAAAACGCCACAGTCAGAATCAGACTCACTGCACCACTGTAAAATTGCTGCCCATATCTGTCTTGCTGGCAGGCAGCATTGCTGAATCGGACAAATACACGGCTCCCAAAACGCGGTCTCTCAGGAATGCAGCATGCTTCCACACAATAAACTAAATTCAAGCTTGAAGCAAAACTCCCTTAAAACATATTACTTACAGTACGAGGCAACTTCAGCAGCTTTGATGAGTCCGAAATGCTTATATTTAAGTGTATTAAACGGCTTATTGAAGCTTTTGGTGTTGCTTCCTTGTTTCATATGCCTCACTTCAGTCTCAAGTAAAGGGGTGAAAGAGGAAAAGGAAGCAGCACAGCTTAACATAAAGGACACAAAACTTCCTTTACTGCAAAGCAATTTCCTCATTGAATTTAACCTGTTAATCATATGGCTTCAAATGCAACATAAAAACAAAATCAATAATAATTTTGCTTAGATTTAGCTCAGTTCAAACATGTATAAGCTGGTTTCTAGTAATCTTTGCACAAAATCAAATGATTTAAGAAGATAAACTTGATCTGATATATACAGTAGGAAATCATTCAACAAACTGCTGAACTTATCTGTAAATTTGGCTTCCAGGTTTATAGAAGGCAGATGCAACCCTGATTCAATTTCAAGCTGTGTAAATTCCCTCCTGGGTAAAGCAAAGCAAATGCACTAGTTTACACCTAACCCCACGCCGCCTGCACACTCACTAACATAATCCACTGGGTTTAGAGCAGCTCTGTCCTTCCCTTCCTCCCTCCTCTTCTCGCTCTTTTTTCCCCTCATCAGTCATTGGTTAGAAAAAAAAAAGAAAGGAACCTGGACGTAAACAGGACACAATACCAATATGCCACAAGCGACAACCATCCAAAATCTAGAAGCAGTTTCATGAGCCTGCCCTTGAGAAAGGTGAGAACGCTGATGCAGCAAAAGCTGCTGTTCTTCCTATTTTGAGCTGCTAAAATGAGTGTCCAAAGTTTGGTTATGTTCCACATCGATCTAAATCTGACATTGTTCCGGTTTTCTGTCTTACTAACGGTTCTCGCTTGTCAGAGCTCACTGAAGACAAAAAAAAATGATTTGTAAGAGCATAACGTTCCATGCAAGACAACTTTGGTAAACCACAATTTTTTCTTCCCCCTCTTTCTTTTACCATAAAAGAGAAAAAAAAACTTTCCACCCAGGAAATGAGCATACTAAAACATCTGTAACAGATCAAAAGGGTGACTTTTAGCTCAGGCTCTAATTATCTATCATCAACAGAACATGATGGGGTACAAAATATCTAATCGTTGCATACATTACAGTAGATGAGAATTCCCTGGATTTCCGTACAAATAGTCAGTCATCACTGGTTTCTCCAGCAGTACTGTGAGTGCCATTAACCACTCCATAGAGGTTACATAAAGAATAAAACACAACAAATCGTGCTGTTATAGGAAAATAATAAACGATGGGATGGTGTGATAAAATGAAGTTAGTGTTACCAACACAAAGTTGATCATTTTACAGTAACAGCATATCCCAAAGTCTTTCATTCCTCTAAAAGCCACAGCGATTTCTTAACAATTATAAATTTTTATTTATTTTCAAATATTTATAAAGCTACATATCTTAAGAATAAACCACCACCCTAATAATATCTGCTCTGTAGTGGTCCCTTTCTACTGCTAGATGAGGTTGAATTGTACAGCACTGTGCAAAAGTCAGAGGCCACACTTATGTTTTCAAACAAATCAGTACTATAAATCATAAAGTATTTACCGTTAATTAGAACAGAAGAAATTAACTAAATATGAAACATTTTGGAAGACATTTTGCTAAAAAAAAAAAAAAAAAAAAAAAGTGTTAGTTTCCCTTTTAGGACAACCTGAATTATACATCCATCCATCCATTTTCTATGTCGCTTTTCCATTAAGGGTCGCAGGGAAGTTGGAGAAAGTCCCAGCTGACTTTAAGGTTACAATAATATTCAACAATGCAAATAAAAGATTTTTGCTGTTGCAGACTTTTGTAAGATTTATGAACTATAAAAAGTTTGAACCAAAATGACGGGAAAACGTATTTAACTGAAAACTCACACAAAACAGTCTTAAACTATTAAAAGCAGAATGAAGTCTGTAAATATCTTATTAGTAATACTCAACTTTAATACTGACGTGCATACATTAGTACTGTGTGGCTGTTTGACTGAAAACAGATTTAATGTACTGGACATTTTCCCATCATTATCGCTTGATACCAAATAATTAACAATTTAAAAGTATTGAACGTATTGGAAATTTGACCGAAATCCAACGAGTGGGCTCTGACTTTTGCACAGTACTGCATATCTGCAAGGTATATGGCCAACGGGTGAATATAATTAGGTGTCTAAATATGTTCTTGAAGGATTTATTTCACTTGAGATGTAAAGCAATTAAACTTTGAATTCATTTTATATACAACAGTAAATACAATAAAACTATGTATAAAATGAGTACAAAATTGATAAAAACATACAGGTCATATTATCGCTGCGTCCACTGATGTCTCACAAGCCAGAGATCAGCTGACACTGTTACATCTTCTCTGAATAGAAAACAGTCACATATTCACTACTAGTAAGTGTAACTTCACTATAAGTGTAAATCTAATCAAACACACCTCCACGCTGTAACTATAAAACTACACATCGGAAAAGGTGTGATCTGCTGAAAGCATAAAGTGTTCTACAAGGTGGATTAATTAGTGTGCATTTATGACAGATGCTCTTTTCAGAAGAAGCTTCTATTTGCCCGGTCGTCCGATGAATGCATTCTCTGAAATACCTCTCACGAGGTCTCGCTATCTGCATGTCATTGCCTTGAGTCTCTCAGCTCTCTATGCCATATCGTTCAAAATGGCGCAGAATGACGCACAGCTCCAGTTCTACAGTGCCCATGGCCTCTGTGTGAAGCCTGTATCTGTCTGCTCCACTATAAATGAGGTCAGGAGAGCGGAGCTGAGGGCCTCCACCAACAAACATCTGGGCCAGCTGTTCTTGCCAGGTACCCACTGGCCTCCATGTGACACACTGCAACCGGTGCTGTCCGGGGCTGGAGGGCACGTGGCAGTAGCCGTAACCGTACAGCTGACATCTGCCAAAAGAGTCCTGATGCCAGACCTGTAAATGAAGCTTTGGCCAACCTGAAAAAAATTGGAAACCCAGTCAGATGGCAGTCTGACAACACGCCAGCGAATTGTACAAAAAAATCAGGATGTGAACAAACCTTGAAGGCCTTTAGTGGAGTAATGTATATCAATAGGATGACTCCAGTAAGCCATTTCACCAATCTGGGGTATGTCCACTTGTGTCTGTCCCTCCTTTAGACCTGAGAGAAGTCTCCATGCCCCTCCTGATATAAATGATATAAATATCAGGATTGTCCACAGAGCAAAAGAAACGAGAATGTTACAAAACTATAACATAAGTCACCTGTGTGAATGCCCCACTTGCAGAACAGGCTGCTCTGAGGGAAACCACTGGCCCCAATGATCTGCCCGATTATATGCAGCTCTGCCATATGATGTGCTTTCCTCTACGGAATGATCAGCGTTAGAAATACTGTATTACTGGAAACACCAGCCACCTCCACCTATAATTTATTATCATACACAGCCACGTATATGAAGTTACTGATTGAACCTGTTACTATGGGAAGCTTTTCTTTTAATAGCCTTCCTCTAAACAACAAAACAGTAACAGTCCATGATGAATGTAAACAACACGTAAGGAATAAAGCAATCAACAATGATGATTACTTCCTAAAAGAGCATATCACATTTTTTACAACAACTGGTTAATGAGTAGATTCATGTATTTATTTTCTACATATTAAAGAATATGTTGCATTTTGTAACAATTTTATAGCTATGGTTAACATTGTGGACCGTTACCACTTCTCACTAGATGCAGCCATCACTGTTATATGTGGCTCACTTGCTCTTGAAGTTAACGGGGGGTGTTTTATGAATAGAATTTTATGTATCGCATATCAGAAAGTTGAAATTCGCAGCTTTACCTTGAACTGTTAGAAAGTTCTGACAGAGGAGACTCCTTACATAACTTGGGTAAACATTTCATTACATAAAACCAAATCAACAGTTATGGGGATTTTTTTTGTCTTCTTTTGTTTTGTTTCTTAATTATTAGTGTTACATAGTGTAGAGCGTCTGTCATACAAGTCCCTGTGAATGTGCTCTTACCATTGAAATCATCTATATTAGAACAAAGGCAGTGGTATAAAGCTGTGGTTGATTGATTGATTGATTGATTGAATGAACGAACGAACGAACGAACAAACCAATCATCACACTTCCTTACTTATTTATTGATTGATTGGTTTGCTTGTTTGTTTGCTTATTTATTTATTTACTTACTTACTTATTAATTGATTTATTTATTGACTGATTGGTTTGTCTGTTCATTTATTAATTTATTTATTTACTTATTTATTGATTGATTGATTGACTGATTGGTTTGTTTGTTCATTTATTTACTTACTAATTTATTAATTGATTTACTTATTGATTGATTGATTGTGCCTGGCACTCCTGGTAGAGCTTCTGTTGAAGTTAAACTCAGCTGCTTGCTCTACATCTCTCTCTCTCTCTCTCTCTCTCTCTCTAGGTAAGTATTTGAAGGAGTGATTCAGCTCTTCACTATTAAACATTCATCAACCTCAAAGTGAATAAAACCTCTAACGGATATTGTTGTCTGTTATTCCGCTAAAATGACCGAAAACGACACATGAAAGCTACTAGTGAGGCAATACGGATATTCACCTCTTTCTTTCCTTGTTACTCTGCTTAGTTAGATCTGCTCGCTAGTCAGCTATTGTCTCATCCGCAAACGTTAAGAGTCTCAGCATGCCGTGAATCAAGTCACAATCCACATACATACCCGACACAAGTCCGTTCATTAACTAGTATATTGTTTAGAAAAGAGGATTCGATTTAACGCAAAACGGCTAATCTTGTAGTTTACAAACACTCATTGTTTACTCTCCAGGAAGTTAGGGACCTCACTTCCTTAGCAACGATTAACGTTTCGCCATGTGACAGCAGCGAGTGATGATCACGTGAGTCGTCGGCGCCACCTGGTGGCTAAACAATGAGTTACACCAGCGGTTCTCTCCAATTCAGCCGCTTGAGGACAATAATATCCTTCGAGCACATTCAGCCCGAAATAAGAGAAATGAAAGTTGCACTCGGTTATGTTGTTCATTAGCATAGCATTGCCGAAAATATTATATTAACACAACTTCACCAAGACAAGGACAGTTGAACATGAATGAATGATTGATTTCATTAAACATGTCATTAGTGGTAGTGGTGGCATGTCCTGACTTTTTGTTTTTGCTCATTTAATATTAAAGGTAATCTATGTTACAGCCACAGGGACATCATGGACAAATTCATTTCAGTATATACATTTTCAGTCTTACATATCAAGTAGGTTCAATACCGTCCCTTCTGAAAGTATTGGAACAGCAAGGCCAGTTCTTTCCTGTTTGCTGTACAGCGAAGACATTAGTTTGACATCAAAAGATAAAGACGATAGATCAGAAATCCAGCTTTCATTTGCTGGTGTTAACACAACTTGAAACAACTTTGGTGCAGACCACTCAATTTTTTTAGATGAGCAAAAGTATAGGAACAAGTAGTCTTAAAGTAAATAATGTTAACATTTCCCTTGCTTTGAATAACTGGTGATTGATTTTGCCAGTGTTAAACCTTTCACTTTTCCCCTAATTAAGTGTTTTGTTGTGTTTTGGCGGTGTGTTATGGGTCACTGTCTTGATGCACAATGAAGGTAACATTTCTATGAAAATTGTAGTTTGGCAGAGAGGGCTGAGGGTGAGCCCTGGCCCAGTCTTGCTCAAACCTCATTTTTTTTCCATTTCCCCTACTACCCAGAATGCCACAGCACCCCAAAGAGCATGAAAAGAACCCAGGCAGGTCTCCTGGGGCTGCTTAGAGCCAGGCCACTTCCAGATGGTGTGTCCAAAAACAGCAAGTTAAATAAGTCTCAACAAATGAGTGACCGGTGTTCCATATTAGTTTCCTCATTCACCCACACTTCTGCTGCAAATTCCCACTAAACCACAACCCCAGCTACTGTATCAGTATCTCCTCCCAGCTGTCAGACTTACACAAACTTTAACCCATTACTGAGTTCCATGAGTAATGTTCTCCAATGCTGGATAACTCTTCTCTTCTCAGTCTCATCTGTAGAACAGCACCCATAAAAATGACAATAGTACCAAAAATAAATTAGTTGTTTTTCATTATCCCTGCTCAGCCACCCCCTTGCTGGTTTAAGTCTCACAACTCCAGTACCACTCAATTCTATTGAAAAAACAAACCACCCAGAGTCAAATTAACCATTCCACAAAGGCCCAAGGGTCATGGAGCACTTGATACCCCAAACTTTCCCCCACCAATCAATTCCAATACATATACAAATGGAAAACCTAATCACAGCTTGACGGTGCTGAGACTTGAACCACTGAATTTGTGCTCAATATCCCTTTAACCACTGAACCACCTCTGTCCAATAACTCAAATAACCACTCTTTGCAATGAGCAGAAAAGCAACTCAGAACCATATAACGTCAAACGTTGAGGGATAAAATAGAGGAAGACAAGCAGAAGACTCCTGTCTGCTAAGAACAGGAGTCTAAGGGTAAAGTTCACAATCAGCTGCTAACAAAATGCAAAATATCATACCAGAATCAAAGTTTCAAATAAATGTTAAAATGTTGTTTTCAAGTGTTTCCAGGTTGTTTCACAATGACCGTTTTTTGGATCTTTCTAATCATATCATTGATTACTTGATATATAATCACCACAGAGAGAGAGAGAGAGAGAGAGAGAGAGAGAGAGAGAGAGAGAGAGAGAGAGAGATTTCAGTTTTCTATTTTTATAGCTCACCATTGTCATGTTTTGAAGGAAAGTAACAGCAATCAAACTACCATAATGAAAAACAGCTAATGTTTGCATGACAACCATTAAGGAGCATCCCTAAAATTCCTAGATCCACTCCTATTCTGAGAGAAAATTTAATTTGTCATATCCTCACTGGGAAAACATGTGTAACTAGCTAATTAATGTAATTTGCCAATTCCCTAGTGCAGATCCTCTGGACTGTAGGGAGAGTTGGATGGGGTTGTAAGAAAAATACAGTATATTTGAGGTGAAAATGGTTTACTGGAGATGAAATATGCTTTCATCCTGAAATTCTCGTCTTAGGTTTCATACTTTATTATGCAATTATTATTCTCATCAGGCTTCTGGTGCTTAAACTGTGACATTTTTCAGCTGAGGTGCCTTTTTGTTTGCAGGAGAGAATTATTAAAACCTGATCATGATGTAAATCTTTCTGACACCAATTATCCCAAAGATGTTGGATTAAAAAATGCAAATTAACACCTTCCAAAGTGTAGGCTGGATTGTGAGCAACAAAAAAAAACTTAAGTAGTTAAGAACCTTAACTACTATATATCAGTAGCATTTTAGGGGTTAGTAAATTACAATTATTAGTATAATTGAAAACGTAAACTTTTTTAAGATGATTAGATTTTTACACCCAAGTGCTCATTAATAATCTCAAAAATCATGACTCAAATATGTTTTTCTTTTACCCAGAATCCACATTCTGACTGAGAATTAAATCAGCTTGCAAAAGGTGGTGAAGACCTCTGATAATCTGTTTGATAATATATATATATTAGCTATATACATGCTTGAGTAGATTAACACCTTTACACAGTGGTATCGTCTAGGTGCTTTGTTTGTACTCTCAATGTCACACACTGCTTCTTTTGCCAAGATCTACCTTGTCTGTTGTTGCAAGACAAATGTTTGGGTTGACTTACGTAGTATGTTCAATTTAAAAAAAGATAATTGTGCCAAGATAGATTTTCTAGTAATTCTCTTCGGAATAGGCAGCAAAGGTGTGGCTCTGTACAGGACGGCATTTTGAAACAATTGGTTCTGTGCTCACATTCTCCTGTTCATCAAATCTATGAGGAGAAGGCTTCTTTACAAATGCTGCTTAAATAAAAGAGATAAATGACAGACAATAAGATTGGCTAAAATAGTTGCCACGTCCAGCTTTATGGAGCAGAGTAAGCCAGCGTATTGTCGCATCAGAGATTCTATTCTGAAATTCTAATTTATTACACTTGGGACATATAAACACACATCTATCTGATCACTTTCATATATACGATATGTTCAGAATCACCGATCAGAGTGTATAAAATGTGTGTGTGTGAACTTAGCTATTGTCTCAGAACAGAACAGTGGCCTGTCTATGACTGGTGGTATCCCTTGAGCCCCTTGACACACACACACTTGGGATGTTCGCAACGACAAATTAAACAACTAAATATATAAATAACTGTTAATATATAAATTTAACTATGAACATATACAAACAAAAAATTAACAGGCCTAAAGTACATATAAGGCTATAGCTAATTTCAGATGAACACATTATATTTTGGCTAAGATCATTGTGGAGCTGTGGTAGTTCCTTGGTTACACTGTTAGACTTTTTATTGGAAGATTGTGAGTTCAAATCCAAGTGGTATATGTAAGGAAGATATTGATGTCTGCCAAATACCACAAATGAAATTCTAACTTTAAGATTAAACAGGCACTATTGCTTTATTTCCACCTTGTTTACTTTCAGCTGAACTGTTTTTGACATCTGTTACTCTATTAATAATTTACAGAGTAGGCATACAAATACTTAGATGGCCATATAACAGTTTTGACAAACAAACCAGTCAATTATACATATTCCTTGATGCTAAATTTATTAAAAAGTCAACTGAAAGTAGCTTGAAGATGAAGAAAAGAAACTGTAGCTTTTCAAGCTATATACTTCTCATGATTTAAAGCACAATCTACTGTGACTTTTTCTGTGTAGGCAATTTGCATTTATATTATTTGCACTGGGACGATTGTACAACAGTCATTCCTAGAGTAGTGTGTGTTATGCAGTGCTACACTGTGTGCACGAGAGCTTGCTCTTATTTAGGCTTGTTGCTGTCTGTAAATTTGACACATTTTAGTTGTGTCTTCAACTAATGCCTTTCTTTTCTTTAGTCTGGCATTTTCCTCCCCTCATTATCTTTTTTGCTTTCCATATTGATTAAAGGCTAACTGTAAACCTGACCATTTGTCATATGATTAACCTGGAATCAGTCAACCAATTAGGTATTGTTCACATAACAAGTCTCATTGTTCAATTTAGATTTTTTTTTTTTTTCTCAGATTTTGACGGTTCATATTCTTAATTACAAGTCACCTTTATCTAACTGTATTGTAACAAGGGCATCTCTAAATTAGGGACCAGTGAGGCCTGGCCCCTCCAGATGTCACTGTGGAGCGGTGCATGACATGATCAGTAATTCTAAAAAACTAATATATTTATTTTTTTGTAACTAACATTGTTGTGCGCTTATTACATATGACAATGATAACACTTTCCAAGGCATTCCATATATTTTCATGCAGCTGTTGTGTAAAGGTCGGTTTTTCTCCTAGCAGTCTTCCTCTGTTGGGCATGCAGCCCTCCCCTTTACCAATGTTCCTTTAACAAAGTGAGTGGCTGGAAACACTGTGCACATGCTCAACACGACAGAGTAGTAATGAGCTGTGGGGCATGATCATGTTTTGCCAATGCTGAGAGCAGCCAATACAAAATAGAATAATGACATTGGTCAAGACGTTTAGGTATTGGCTTTGCTATGCAGCTAGCCATTGTTAGTCATCACAGTTATGCTACTGTACTACTGTAATATGCTAGCAAGGCAATATGAAGAATCAAGTACATAATTTAATGAAATTGAACCGAATGAATGAAAGATTATTGTGCATCTTTTCTTTTCAATCAGTGAAGGTCACTGGTGAGTCTATTTTGCATTATTACGCTCTAAAAAGTAATTAGGGCCTTATGTAGCTTTTACATTAATTTAACATATTCATATTCATTTCACTACAGTAAATTATGTTTGCAAATGTACTTATTTCTATCTAATCAGTTTAACTTACTCCTGCCACATTTTACCTATTAAGTTGTTGTTGAATGTACATATTTTTACATGAGTGGGAATTAGTGTGCATGTGTGATTTCACTGATGAGGTGCATTTGTATTTGGATTCATTGATCAAGTAGGTTTGTGTGTAGTTTCACTGGTGAGTCAGATGTTGCCCATTGAGAGTTTATTGTGCCCCACCAAGTTGGTGTGCCAAAGACATCACTGAAAGCGAATGCATCTGTCCTCCAAAATGGCACACACACGCACTTAGAAATTTTTTTGCATGAGTCACCTGCGTCACCACCAACAAAAAAACATCATATCTGTGAGACCACTCATGATATTAAAATGCCAAAATGGATAGGGTACTACCGTAGCTAATGTATGCATCGTGTTTTGCTCTGGAGGACGGAAAACAGTTAGGCTCTACATGATCTGTTCGAGAAGGCTAAAACAACCAAGGTGACTGAGATTAGCGCATATGTATAAGCAAAAAGCCACACAAATTCCGATCTGACCATTATTCATGTTGCATTAGACAAATCAGATATGTATCCACTCTCGGACCGCATATAAAAGTCTGATTTGAAAAGATCTTGTTTTTGTTTAAACACAGCCCTGTAAACATTCTCTGTGTCACATTAAGGAAAAAAAATCTGATTTTAGTTAATTCAGCTTGGTAATGTGCACATAGGCTTATTGCTTCTGGTATGTGGAGGCAGGGGTGTAACCAGTGTGTGTATTTATGAGTGTAATTTTCTGTACGTGAGTTTGCAGCTCAGAGCACAGCTAATTGCAGCCTGTTCTGTAAAATATCATTCCAATGTTAAACTTATCACATCCCCAAATTACAGCTCAAAGGGAATTCTCCTGGTTCTCTAGATTTGACACTACATTGCCTTAAGGAATGATTTTTATAATCCCTACTTTCTAGTGTATAAACTGTGGGATGGTCTCCCCCATTATAACATTTGGAAGACTGAATTATGTAGCTAAACACCATCTTACCACAGTGATTGTTAGTGTGGTTTCAGTAATTGAGCTTCCTGCAGTTGTAGGTGACCTAACTGTCAACAGATCTTGTGTGACGACAAATAATTATCATAACAGGAAGAAGATGAGGAAGCTATCTCAGCTTCCTCAGTAAGGAATTATGGGAGGTCTACAGACACATGCACAGTATCTCCCACAGTACGGGGCTCAATGAGTGGTCATTTCCAAGCAGAGGAGGGTCCATCCTCCACCAAAGATAGCTTGGAATAGTAAGGATATTTTCATTCAATTCATTTGAATTAGAGGTATTTTTGATATAGGGCATCTAACAATGGACATTATCACAAAGCAGCATTATATAAATCCAGATATAAGATTTTATTTAAATTCATTTTTCATTCATGAACATGAAAATAACCTAAATGTATTTCAGAGCATGAAATACTTTTGTCTCTTTCATTTAAAGTAGCTGCACAAGGTCTATCTTGAGAAATAAATTTAAAAGTGTGATCTAGAGATGGCCCAAAATGGCCCAAGATAAGTATAAGTTAAAGGTTGGTAGGTGCTGTGGATGTCTAAAAATATAGTTGTTATTTTACTTATTAATAATGATTAGGAAATAAAAGCATTGCCGTTTGCCTTTTGTTTTATTATTTAAAGGAATAAAGATGTCACAAAACTGCATTAAAATGAAACTTGCAGGGTGTACTCTTTATGTGCAAGAAGGAGGCTGTCATATTGTCCTGTAATCACAAAGGAAGGTGCAGGCCAATGATTTAACCTTACACAAGAATGTGAACCATAGTCCTATCAAAAAAGGAAAGTGAACATGAGTAATTGTCATTATTGACACACCACAGCACACAGTGCACAACAACGAAATTGCAAAAGTGCAATAGGACTATCCTGTTCAAATATTTTGTAGTGTAGACTCCAGAAAAATTAGTGAATCATGGACAGATCTTGGCCTTTTGCAGGAGTACATCATTAGATGATCGTTTTAACTGGAGGTTACTATTGTCATCACCTCTATGTTAATGCTATGGAAGAATTTCCTGAAAGTGATGTGATTGGAGTGTGGGTTTCATCAATGCAACCAATGACCCTAGGAAATTCTGAAACATCAAATGGTGTAAAAGTGCTTTGTCAGGAATTTACATCAGAGTCAGATGCAAATGCAGAATCTTTTATGTAAATAAAGCACTAGCCTGAACAAAACATACAACTTAAACAAACATTGTGAAATGCAACAGAAGCTTGGTTAAGATGTGCACAAAACCCATAACATAAATAGTGTGACCATTGATGCTCAAATAAGATCCAGGTCTGCGTAATTGTGGACATGTGACTGTGCAGTGGCCAATGGGAGTGAAGTCTGGAAGCGCCATTTGGCATTGCTTTCTAGATGCTGACGTGACAGCTTACACATTTTTTTCTCCTTTTATTAATTTTTTTTTCCACCTGCAATTCTGTGGAATTATATCTTGATAGCCAATACAGGTTTGTGCTTAGGGAACAATACAAATATACACACTTTCGGACAGGCCAAATTCATTTGCCTTGGCAATATATTCAGCATCTTCTACATTAGATAAAACTTCCAGAGGGGAAAAAAAACAAAGACTGATGCTTGTAATATTTGAATGATATATTTGTCATTATAATATTGGTAATATTAGTATTACTAAATTAGAAATATTTAAAATATTCACTTGAAAATGATGTTTAAATAATGCAAGCCACTTTAGGATCAGTTAGTTTCTGTGCATAAGTTGTCATTGTGACTGATCCTCACTTAAGCTGATCTTGGTTCCTGGAATGAAAAATCCCAGATTTTTTGTGAAATACCACCACATATACTTCACATACTATTTATTTATTTATTTATTTATTTATTTATTGTAACAACTCCGTAACAACATTACGGAGCAATAAAGATGTTTGATTATGAAGGAATACACAAGGGAGAAATGAAATGCTGTTACGAGCAATACTATTAACAGTTTTCAGTGACAGCTAACATATCTTTACAGAAAAAAATCATCTCGTTACATGAGACACAGTGTTTATTCTGATGTTAGTTAGTTTATCAGAATCACAAACACTCCATAATACTTGTGATCCTGATAAAGTACACACAAATAGTTTTTGAAATTCAACATGCCACATAATTTGTGTATGTATCTACAGAAATACATATCAGAATTATCCACATTCAGAGCACAGAAAAGTGTATCACATTGTTCTTGTCTCAATATTATTGTTTTGTAAAAGCCTCTAAAGGCGTAACTTTGTTTTTACCACAGTACAGGAAGTTCTGTTTGAACAGTGGCCTGAAGGTTTCATCCCTTAGGCCATAGATAAGTGAGCTGAGGCAGCGTGGCAGGACCAGCACTATGAAGAAGTTGAGGAAGCGCAGTTGTACATATACAGCAAGTGGCAGGCTTCCCAGTAGTAACTCGATATACCTATAAAAGAAAGTCATGAGCGAGAGACCAAGTTGCAGTGTATGTAGTACCACAGTACGCAAGGCCTTGTGGGCAGAAGAATTGTCAGAGGAGGCAGCACGCACCTGCCGCAGGATGGACACATATGTAAAGAGTAACACAATGGCCACCATGACAAAGAGCAGGACTTTGAAAGTTATGCTTTTGCTCTGCTGCCAGGGTGCCACCTGAATCTGCTCGATGGTACACAATGTAGGAGTCAAGTAAAAGGATGGCTTAGCAAG
>JAOVYU010000026.1:16414790-16429338 GCA_025674565.1 Synodontis membranacea
GTGTGTGTGTGTGTAGGTTGTCCTGTGTGGTTCCCTCGTCCAGGTGAGATGGTAGGTGGAGTCTCAGATGAAGCTACTCCGCTTAAGCAGGTGATGCTGTTTGACATTGATGCTGATCCTCAAGAGAGAAATGAAATTTCCCATCAGCACCCGGAAACTGTGGCCTTCCTATTAAAGCGTTTGGAGCAGCTGCAGGAGGGGGCACAGCCCATCAACTTTCCCCCCGACGACCCCAACTGTGACCCCCAACACACTGGTGCCTGGGGGCCATGGCAGTGACCTGTGACTACAACTGTTATTTTTTTTTTTTTTTATAGATCTGTTATTATAATTATTATGGTAATTTGAGTTGTTTAGTATTGGCAATTTTATAGAAGTGAGTTTTATAGAAGATTTTAGTGAATAATGAATCATCTCTATAAATGACTCCTGTCATTGTTCATTAATACAATTATAATAATGACTCAGTTAAAGGAAATCTGAGTCAATAAGGAGTTAACTATCCATATTGGATCAGTTGAGAAGGATTTCTTTAGATCAACCAAAAGAAAACAGGAAGCCTGTGTAAGCCAGAAATGTTACTGATAGAATTGAGGAATTTTTTTTTGTATTGCGATGAATCTGCTTAGATTAAAGATTCATCTCCACTATGTTGATACAGAGTCAAAGCTCTGCATGTGCACTGTGTCCTAAAACATTCCAGACTGATCTCTTTAAGTGTTTTAAGTGGGCCTGCTCCTTGTGTGTATGTGTTTGTGTGTGTGTATGTGTGCCTGCCTGTGTTTTATATACATATGTGAATTTGTGCTGAAAAACAAAACACCACATGTCTAGCGCCCCTGCTGGCTGGCTCCAGTACCATTTTTAGCCCTGCCCATACTCATGTGTTTTTCAATGACAAAACAGCCTATTTTCCCATGTCACTTTTCTTTTCTAAACTGTCTTTCCATCTACAGTGTCTAACAGCAATTCAAACTGTTAGTTTTTCCTATGCCATGATATCTGTAAATTTTTTTTATTTTATCCCAGACATGAGTTTTTAAAAGTTTATTCTACTATAAAGAAAGAAGGTGCAGCTACGGTTGACTGACAGCCTTGGCCGGAAGTTGACTTCAGCACGCAGTTTACCGTCATATACCTTCTTATTTTAAAATTTCTGCACATGTGCATGAATATAAACCGTTAGCCACTTCTATCAACGTTTGAAACATTACGAGGTTTGAAATAGTTAGTGTAATCGTGCTAGCTACCCAGCCATATAGCCTTCAGCCAGCTGATGAAATTTGCACAAAAATCCTTTGTTTATCAGTGAACACAAACTGCCAATATCATTAGGATGGATTTTATAAGTAGTTAGTTCATAGTGCACTCAGAATAGCTGTGTGTCCCAATGAATGAGTTTTTAACTCACCCTGGAGAGCTCACTGCTGGCTCGTCCCACATTAGTCACATCCATTTGTCAGCGATTTTCCAGTGAATGTCAAAAGTCTGTATTAAAGAAATATCTCCAGCTGAAATGACTTGCGCTCTCTGAATAGATGTAATAAAGAGGATTTGAGAATGTGCTTGTATCCATCTGATCATTTCTAATGGTGAAAGGTGCGGGATTAGCCAAGGAGTGACTTCACCTCTCGTCTCTACTGCACGAACTAAAGAAGGAGAAAACCCCTCTGGCTGCAAATGTGACATCGCATTAGCATGTCATTACGGGAAATTTTTTTTTCTAAGTACATATTAAAATAAAGAACTTAAAACTTCTAAATATGGCAAGCATACACACATAGTATTACCTTTGCACTTTTTTTTTTTTTCATTTTGGCTTTATTGTGATAAAATTATACTATAAAATAATAAATAATAAATACTATAAAATAGAAGTTATTTAAATGTAACTGGTTAAAAGAAGTATTATATATTATTATTATTATTATTATTATAGATGTGTCTGATTGTGTTGGGTCACAGAGGTTCATTGTCATTGTGAGTAATTGACACCGCTGCTGGTGTTCATTATAACTTTAGTACTGAATTCCACACTGGCCCTTCATCTCTCTCTCTCTCTCTCTCTCTCTCTCTCTCTCTCTCTCTCACACACACACACACACACACACACCCTGAACAGGATGTAGTTAGTTCTGAATAAGAGGATAAAATGAGGAAGATTCTAAAATTAGGGACAAAATCCTAAAGTGGACTTGCTCACAAGCACTTGTTGAGCTGCATCACATATTTAAAATGCACACATCAGTAAAAGTAGGGTTAAAGAGTCCAGTTCAAATAGCTTAGGTCTGATTCAGTCCAGAATAACAGGCAACAAATCCAATCAAATCTTTAGTGAAGGAAAGTCAACACAACAGCGAAAGGCATTTTTTCCCCTCACAGTCCTAAGTAGTATTTATTTCACAACATTAAGGAGGCGTAGTGTTTACTGGTTCCATAGCCCTGAGTGTTTGGAGTGTCTATTTCACAACCCTGAGCAGCATTAGAATTTATTCCAAAACCCTGAATGGTAGTACTTATTTATTGTGCAACCTTGAATGATAATGTGTATTGGTTTATTTCGCAGCCCTGAGGGGGTGTAGTGTTTATTCGACAACCCCGAATGGGAGAAGTGCTCATTTCCCAAACGGCAGTGGGAGTAGTGTTTAATTCACGGCCCTGATTGGGACTAATATTTATTTCACAACTCTTAGGGGCAGTAATGTTTATTAGCTGCTAATTGTCAATTAGTCATCCAATTATGTTTAGGTCTTTCACCCCTGCAACTGTATCTGTCTATCCGTTTTGACGTGTGTCTGTCTGTATAACAAAGTCTGTTCCCTACATTACTGTACTAGAAAGTGCACGTGACTGCAGCATATGGAGCAGGGAGATGTTTGGAACACAGCCGGTGATGCGTGTGCAGAATGACAGCACTTCAGTGTGACATTAGTGTATGATGACAGTGTGAGTGGTGTTTAACCTGCCAGTGCATTGTTACTCTCATATTCACTGGTCTCTTCTCAGCTGTAATGATGTCAGAGTGGAAACTCTTCGGCTCAGAAAACCAGCACAGGGTCATACGACAATCTCTCTCGCTCTCTATCGCGCACACACCATCCCCAATTACTCGAGTCTGAATAAGGGCCAAATTGGGAAAATACAAGTCACTAAGACTCATGTCGGAAATGTCTTAGCACTGTGGAAGTCAACACACACCTTCTTCACTGTGTCTTAAAGTCCACAGTGCATTATCTGTACGTTTTATCACATGGTCCATGCCTGCTGAAGTGGAATGTGGGATTTTATCAGTGCACAGGATGTTATGCTCAAACATGACCGATTCTTTCAAATGATCAGAGTCAATAAGAGTAATATACTGAAATATGTAGAATGTTTTGCTTTCTGATTGGTTCAGGCTTGTGTATGCGGTGCTATAATTTTTCATATATGGAAAATTCCAGATTAATTTGTATAATTAAATCTTTACAGTTTCAATTTGTAATTACATGCAAATTAAGATCCAGGTGTATTATAAAGGTCTTTTTTTTCTCCCAAAAGTTTTGGGTGTTCACAGTTTCTAAAACAATAATTCAATGCCTTGCAGGACATTGCAGGATTAAAAATCTGTTTTTCTTATATGAAGTTGTAAGTTTGTGATATCAGATTAAAGGAAGTGAAAGCAAGAGGACAGAACCCACCTGTTGGCACATTTCTGATTTTTCATTTCTGACAATTTTTTGGTCATGGACAACCAAAGATTCATTTAAAAAGATTATGTTCTTTGCTCACTGAACGTCACTGAATACTAAATGGTGGAGTCCCAACATAGTGCACTGTGTAGTGAACAGGGTGTGGTTTCCAGTCTCACAATTTCTCTGTTTCTGTCAGTAAGACGCTTGCTCATGTCAGTAAAATTAACGCAATCTACAATAACGCTAAAGTTTATAAGCAGCAGAGTTTCTTGCTCTGTCTCTGTTGTAAAGTAAAAAAAAATAAAAATAGCAGCTACACAAGCTAAAGTTGATATGTAGCATGTGGGTGCAATGGCCTTCACTGCGCTGTACACTAATGAGACCTCTCAGCCGTGGAGCTTCAGGGGGAGCGTCACTATCTGCATTTACAGCATGTCAACGGAGGATGAGACTTTCAGAAGGCTCTGCTACATTCCTGTGGGCTGTATAAAAGAGCTAATCCTCCCTCCAGTGGCTCACTATCAACCTGCTCAAGCGCAGAAGGACACTAACAAGGCAGAAAGACAAGAAGCACGAACATCTTCGATCAACAACCATGAGAGGAAGCAGCTATTCTCAGAAGACTCTAACAGTTAGCGGGTCAAGCAGGATGCGGGTCCAGAGCCCATCTCCATCCCGTTGCAGAGTTGCTACGTCCTCATCGGTGGCCCGTGGACGTGCTGGCTTTCAGGGAGGCGCCGTGGAGATCGGCACAGAGCTTCATCAGCATCACGCTAATGAGAAGGAGGAGATGCAGATGCTTAACGCGCGGTTCGCCGGCTACATCGAGAAGGTTCAGGCTCTGGAGCAGAGGAACGCCGCACTCAAGGAGGAACTGCAGAACCTGCAGAGCCGATACAAGGTGGGACCGGGGGGATTGAGCGAGGAGTACGAAGCCAAATTTAAGGAAATGAAGGACCTGATCGCAGCACTGACTGCTGAGAAAGGAGCAGCTGATATCGAGAGGGGATATGTGGAGGAGGAAGTGGAGGTCTGGACCATGAAGCTGGAGGAAGAGCTCGCACTTAAAGGTGACTCCATACACTGACTAGAATTAGCAGCACATAAAAAAAATCAGTCACAGTTTGAATTTTGGCATACTGTCAATACAACTTCATTAATCCTGTGTTGAGTTTAATTCTTGCTAAAAATTAGTTGGTACTAAATGTAAGGATCATCACAAAATCAGTGAGCACTTTAGTACAAGGACTAAAATTAGCTGAGGATAAATGTGGCGTTTGGTTCACAGAGGAGGCAGAGATGATCCTGCGTGAGTTCCGTGAGGACGTGGACAATGCCACTCTGCAGAAAGCTGACCTGGAGAGACGTGTGGAGCAGCTGGTGGCTGAGATCGAGTTCCTGAAGAAGCTGCATGGGGAAGAAGTGGCCGAGCTACTGAAACAGATCGAGGAGTCAAAGGTGACGGTGGAGCTTGACTCGGATCGGCCTGATTTAGCTGCTCACCTGCGTAAGACGCGTGCTGAGATTGAAGCTGTTGCTGCACGCAATGTTCAGGAGGCGGAGAAGTGGTACAAAGGGAAATTTGACACTCTGAAGGAGAGTGCCGTCAAACGTGAGACCCAGATCACCACCATGAGGGAGGAGATCAGCACTCTGAGCAGCCAAGCGTCTGACCTGCAGAACCAAATTGACGCTCTCAGGGCCAAAAACGCCGCTTTGGAACAGCAGCTGGATGACATGGAGATGTCGCACCTGGACAAGGTGTCCAACCTGGACGATATCATTGCTCAGCTCGAGAACCAGCTGTGCGAAACCAAGATGGAGATGGGCAAATACCTTGCTGACTACCAGGAGCTGCTTAACATCAAACTGAAGTTAGACGCCGAGATCGCCACCTACAGGAAACTTCTGGAAGGAGAAGAGAGACGACTCGGGATCTCAGTCATCGAGGACAAAGCAGGTGGGGTCACGCTTGAAATACAGGCTCCATCCTAAGCCATCACTACACCAAGTGTATCAGAACATTATTTTAAGTCTTTGCTTCCTCAAAGGTTATTTGAATGGTTAATGGTTCTAGCTTTCTAAAATGGTTCCACTTGGAACCTTTTCTGAAAGAGAAATCTTTTCTTGTAAGGTGAAGGATCCTTTATGTTACTAAACGTCTCATTTTACTTTAGAGTAGAACACACTCCGTTCCTGGTGGTTAGTTGATATTGGAATGTACGCATGATATCATTCTCTATGTCGTTTTAACTGTAAATGCACTATTTATCGAGTTAAGTAATTAATTTATAAAACACCTTCAAACCAGACTTGGCCAAAGTGCTGTACATGATTATAGTAAATTGTTATAGATGAAAGAAATATAAAAGCGAAGGAAAAGGATGTATGTGATACAACTAAATACAGATTAAAACTTGCAAAAGTGTTTTCTAAAAGTGTTACTAAAACCATGTTTGTTCCTCTTGATTCCTCAGGAACTTCTGCAACTTCAGCAGCCGCAGTCAAAGAATCAGCCTAACGCACTTCAGCATGCAACATGCACAACATTTACTATGCCTCCTGAGATATCCTTCACCCAAAATCTGCTGTAACTGTCCTGAACACATCTTAATAAAGCTTGATTTGAGTGCACTACTTTGTTAGCATGTGTGGTGATATGGACCAAAGCGGTAACAATTTCCATGGTCTGTTTATACACACACTTTACAAGGGACACCTCTACAGCTGCACATTTACGCAGTTATTTCATTAGCCAATCAAGTGGTTGCAGCACAATGCACAGACAGCGTGCTCTTATTAAAAAAATAAATAAATAAAAAACTGAGCTGGGGGAAAAGTTGATCTCTGTGACTTGATTGTGGCATGGATGTTAGTACATGATGGGCTGGTTTCAGAATTTTAGAAACTGATGATCTCCTGGTATTTTCACACAAAAGTCTCTAGAGTTTACATAGAGCAAAAATGTTAAATAAAACACTCAGTGAGCTACAGTTCTGTAGGTGGAAATGCTTTGTTGATAAGAGAGGTCAGAGGAAAATGGCCAGATTGGTTCAAGCTGCCAAGAAGGAATTCATATAGTAACTAATATAATCACTCTTTAAAACCATGATGAGCAGAAAAGCATCTCAACATGCACAAAACATTAAACCTTGCAGTTGATGGACTACAACAGCAGAGGATCAGGCCTTCAGGTTCCATGTCTCTCAGCCAAGAACAAGAATCTGAGGCTCTCATGGGCAGATGAAGATTAGAAAACAATTGTTGCTTCCCCAGACTTCAAACATGTCCTGATCGGCTTAGACAACAGCATATTTAATAACTGGTGGACTATAAAATGTTATATTTAATATTTCTCCAATGTTCAGTTAATTTATTACTGAGTATGTAAATTAGAACACCTCTCTCTCTCTATCTCACACACAGAGAGCGTGCACACACACACACATCTCTCTCACACACACACCCCTGAGTTGCCGTGTGGGTTTAATTGTTCTCACTTTTCAAAACACCACAATGTACAAACTAGTTAGAAAAAGAAAGGGTGTGTATTGCTTCATCATGATGTCTTCGCTTTCTCAAAATGTACACAGTTTTGGCTTCGCACAGGAAGTGTGGTTTGCGCTGTGACATCACTTCCTCTTCTTCTTCTTCAGTGCTTTCCACTCACCCTCCTGAGTGGCCAAACTACCGTACAGCTCTTTCACCTTCCTCTTCCTTTCCATGTCCCTGTTACACACGTGCACACTTCTTCAGAACACTGCATATGTCCAAAATTTCGTACATAATCATAGAAAACATTTGCACTCTGTTTCATTAATCATCATTGTATTAGTATCATGTGGATTGTGTGTGTGTTTCCGTGTAGCATATAGTGTTCAGTACATCCACTGTAATGTGCACTATGCAGTACCCTTTGTAGTGCACTAACCTGCGCATCGTGTCTGACAGTTTGACGTGAGCGATGAAGCGCGTGTCCTTCCTGATCTCCCTCAGAGCACCTTTAAACTCTTTCTTGTACTTGTGTTTCAGTCGCTCTCTTTCCTTCTCCTCCTTTGTGTTCCCTCGTTTCTTCCCATAGTCCAGCCTGAAGGCCACAAACAGCAAAATATCACTACATTAACATAATAAACGACAATCAGCATGACAGGGCTGATGACCTGATGTTTGTGTGTTCATACTCTATACAACATAAAACCACATTTTCCACTCCAGAGTACTGATCTACGCTCTAGTTACAATCAGTTTTGAAATTTCTTCAGTTATGATCAAACAAGCGCAATAACAACTATACTCAACTATAATCACACATTCACTTTAATCAATATACTCGGTTATATCATGCATTCTCTATAATCCCACTATACTCACACAGTTATAATCACACACTCGCTATCCTCTCAGTTATAATCACAGGCTCCTTATACTAGTCACGCAATCACTGTAATAATCTTACACACTTGCTATAATTAAACATGCTCACAATACAAATGCATACAGTACAAATCACACACTGGCTAAAATCACACAGTATGTACACTCACACTTCCACCACTTTGGGTTGCAGCAGTTTGAGAGGGATGGGCTTCTTCTTATCAAACACCAGCGGTGCCTGCTGGAATGGCGTCTCCGGAATGACCTCCAGGATTTCTTTATGCAGCTCCTACAAATATGGCAAGCACACAACACCTTTACATGCATGCAAATGAATAACCACGCTATAATACTATTAACCTTTAAGGGAAATTTTCACTGTTTTCACCGTATGCTAAATGACTCTATTTATCTTACAGTTTTCAATTTTAGTGAAATTCGTTTGCTTTGCTTTAAGTGTGCCAGAGAGCCGATGTTACTTGGAACCTGGTGAATTTTAGTTAGCAGGCTAGTACAGGGTTACTGTGTTCTGTTCTGTAATGAGAGACGGCGCCAACTGCTCACCTGCAGGGCTGGTGGGTAACCTGTAACAGGAAGATGTTTGGCCAGGAGGATTCTGATTGGCTGGAAGATGTGCTGGTAGGCAGGAAGTTGTTGATAAAGCGCTGTGCATCTCTTTATCAAATCCAGACATACATAAAGCACGGACAACCTGCAAACATACCAAATTAAAATCAGGATCAAGGCCGTTATGCTCATTTTGCTTTCAGACATTAAACATTTAAAAATTGGGACAAGGACTTTCACTACAGTGGGCAAAAGTAAGTTGACACCTGACCATCACAATCTTTCTAGAAGATTTTAGAGTGTGTGTGTTATAATTTGTGCGCATTCAGACAAAAGGACTTTACTGAGATTGGGCACTGATGTTGTATAAGTAGGCCTGGCTTACGATGAACAGAAAGTCAGTCTGATCTAGTATGACATTTTTCTTAAGGGCTGTAGAGTCAAAAAAATTTGTGTTCGTGTGTTTTGTGTGTGTGAGGAAACTTCACACACTAAAATAAGCACTTTAGTCATCATCATGATGCATCACTGCTCCTCAGCAGAGGAAAAATCACAGAGAAGTGATAATTAACACACACACAGACACACACAAAAACCTTTATACTCTTCAAACCTTCTCCGACTGCAGTGTCAAACTTTTTCACTGAAACATATAGACGGAACTTAAATTCCAAATTCTGGTTGATGATGTCATGACGGGCGTTACAGCGATCAACAAATCAGCAGCTAAGATTCCATCATTTACCTATCATTTATATAAAATTCGACCTGTGTAGAATCTACACTCTAAGTACAGTGTTGATGGACACTGGGATGTATTTACACTTGCACATAAGGTGCACATGTCCCCTAGGACATGCTGTCGCATGAAACACGCTGGAATTTACTGTTTTACACACTGAAGATGAGCCACAAAAGCAACAAGTTCCACGTCTCATTGCAGAATTATCTATACTGTTTATCCGTCATTGTTGTGGGGAACTGAAACCATAGCCATGAGGTGGGGTTGCTGACAGGTTGCCAGTCTATTGCAGGGCTAACTCAGAGATGAACAACCATTCACACCCACATTCACACTGGTGAGCAAATTAGAGAAGGCAGTGGTCCTAATGTGCATGTCTTTGGGCTGTGGGAGGAAACCCACACAGGAACGGAGAGTACATGCAAACTACACACGGAAAGGCCGCAGTAGGCCAGCAGGCTCAAACCCAGAACCTTCTTGCTGCGAGGCAACAGTGCACCATTGTGCTACCAATTACCAGAGACCGGGACTCTTGGGTGATTAATCATAAAGCGAATGCTGAAAGCAATTCTGAAGTGTTTTAACTCATCTGTATTTAGTAGTATGAGCGTCTCGTAGCACTTTGAGACCACAGTGGAACTAGCGTTAAATCCACAGGATTAGGTGCAGGACTAAACTGGCCATTATAATGCATTACTGTAGAGCCTCACACATTTCCCAGCTGCATTCCTGTAATGGTGCCTGTCTTACTTGTAGTGGGAGGCATGTGACGAGTCACCTAATTCATGATTCGCTTTAATTCATGATACCGGGTTAATGATTCAATGTTCCCATTTTCTTAAATGCCAACAATATTGAGGCACTCAAGCTGTTACTTCCTCCTACGGTGGTGTCACGTGCCTTCACTCTGTTGTATATTATTGTGCCCTCTGCTGTCTAAACAATGCAATTACAACTACGAGAAAAAAATTATGCTGTCCGAAAATAATTGCGGTTTAATTTTTTTATTTCCTCGATCGCAATCATAAATTTGTACCGTGATTTACTGACACATGGCAAGTCATTACATGCTGATGCAGCAGTGTGTGTTACCTGTAGTGATGTGTGTGGGTTACATAAAGTGGTGTTTATGTGTTATATGCAGTGTGCGCACGTGTGTGTGTGTGTGTGTGTATGAGTGTTACTTGTAGTGGTCTCTCTCCTTCTCTGTAGTAGCTGTAACTTTGTGTGCTGATGACAGTGAGATGCTTTTCCTGGTCCAGCTGTGAGAAGACTGTGGATCACACACATGCAGCAGCTCACTGCTCTTCCCCTGTGGCCTGAACGGAGGAACCACATGATAATCTAAGCTCACGCGCACGCACACACACACACACAAAAACACACACACACACACACACACACACAAATTGAACATTTTTATTACAATGGCATCCTCCCGGTAGAAATTAAAGCAGTGTTAACAGAGTGAAAGTGCATGCTGTTTCATGAAATCAAGTGTGTGTTATTTGTTCAGATGTGTGTACTACCTGTATAGGTGTGTGTCGGGACGGCAAGGTGCAGGAGCCCCAGCAGGTAGTTAATGAGCTCAGGAATAAAGCGCTGGGAGAGAGAAACGCACTCCACTGCTATACAACAAAGAATCAGACCTGCACATACACTCTCCAGTGACACGACTGCACACTGTGTGAGAGAAAGACAAAAACACACACATAAATAAACTGATACAAATAAAATTGAACTGAACTGAATACAAGATCAGTGTTAAATCCTCACAGAGACACACACAGTACCTTAGTGAGAGCCTGGCTGATATAAAGGAAGGCTGGCGTTGTCACTGGATGACGGAAATCAGATGCAGGAAACAGCAGGGTGACGATCTTCAGATATATGAGCTATACACACACACAAATACACGCACGCGTTACATCACACGCCTCACATATATATACTGTAGTACCTCGTGCATTCGCAGGGGTTAGGTTCCAGACCCCGGCGCAGACGTGTGAAAATCGCGAATGTTTGGTGGAGTCACTAAAAATGCTAATAAATGCTTATTTCTAAACCCCAAATATGACCTACATCATACTCCGAAAGCACTTTAATTTCATTTAAAAGTTATCTTAATGCATTACCCTTAAAAAAATAAATGGTTGATGTAAAAACAGAGTACAGTATCACCTAATTCAGTTATCGTTTAATGCAAATCTTCTTGAAGATTCTGCAGATGTGTGAAAAATACGTGAATGTAAATTAGATAGGTTCCACAGAAATTTCGCGAATCTGCAAAGTCGCGAATACAGAAACGCAAATGCACAAGCTATTACTGTACCATATATATAGGTGTGTGTGTGTGCACATACCATATCCAGGCCGGGGGTTGCAGCACGACCTTTGACCTCTACACTCTGCGCCATGCTGTGAGCAGCATCGCCAATCAGCGACTGCATTACATGACACGCTGCTTCAGGAAAGAGCTGAGACAAAGAATAGATTTGCCTGAGAGAGAGAGAGAGAGAGAGAGAGAGAGAGAGAGAGAGAGAGAGAGAGAGAGAGAGAGAGAGAAATATATGCTGCTTCTGTTCTGTGTAAGTTGATTAACTCATGTAGAAAACACACACATGCACAATCTTACGGGATGAGTGCGTTGATGGTAGTGAGCTGTGGGGGACTGTGGGTAGCCAGTTCACCTGCATACTCCAACAGGAAGCCAAATAACTTCTGTAAAACAAATACATTAAGCTAACAAACTGCCCCACGATCCGATGGGTCTCTTAAAATATACATAACCATTACATTTTAAAGTTGAACTTATCACATGCCACACTTAAATGATAGGGCAATAAATACTCACATTAGAGGGGTAAACACTGTTACAAGTTTTGAACTATTAAATAAATAACAAACGGCGAAAACAGGAAATGATGCAGCAACTACATTTAACTGTATGATGTCATATCAGAGGTCAAAATCAAAAGTCACCTGTAATTTAGCTTTGTTTCCCACAGCCAGACTGGGATGATTGCACTTTCTTGTTCTCTCCACTATGAGGCACTGTTCATCAGTCGAGTGACCCCGCAACATCGCCTTCAGATCAGTGTAACACTCAGGAGCTAACACACACACACACACACACACACACACACCATTAGTTTTGCTATGCTTGTGATTAATACAATTAATGAATTTTATGCCTGCACCTAATCCTAACTTCAGTAATGAAAAGAAAACATTTAATTTTTGCTCATTTTTGTTTAAAACCCAAAGAAAAACCCTGTGAGGAGCATCGAATTGTTGTGAGGACCATCCAAATTTGTCAGATCTGGCTATCGTGGCTCCTCACAAGGAAATATAAATATGCAGACAAACACAGAATCACTCTCCTTCCCTGTCTGTCTCCTTCCCCATCTATCTCTCCACTCACCACCTTTCTAACTCTCCCGTCTCTGTCCATCTCTCTGTACCTGTGAAGGTGTAGGGCAGCTCTCCACGGGCTGCATCTTGAATCTCTCTCCTCTCCTCTTCACTCAGACTGCACTTCACTTCAGCAGTAGGTTCTTCCTCTTCTTCATCTTCCTCTTCTTCGTCATCTCCGCTCTCCTCCAAATCAGAGTGACCATCATCATCATCATCATCTTCTTCTTCTTCCTCCTCTTCATCATTGTCTTCATCACCATCATCAGCCCCTTCATCATTTTCCTCCTCTTCATCATCTCCTCCGTCAGCTTCCTCTTCTTCAATGGCCCACTTCCCATCCTACATGTAAGAGAAATGTGACACAGGGAAAAAAAAAACCCCAAAACAAAACAGTAGTATTTCATTACTGTCCTGTTACAAACTGGTCACAATTTTCAGCCTTATCTCTATAAATATAGTTTGTGCATCATAACTACAGTTGAGGCCAAAAGTTTTCAAACAATTAAGCTTTAGATATTTATCTCAAATTTACATATTTCCATACATTTCTTTTGGCGCGTCAATTAAGCATCGACGTTGCTCACATCAGTAGTCAATTTAAAACACCTGAATACAAAACAGTCTTATTTCAGTTATAATTCACTAGATCAAAGATCCAATGGAGCAAAATGTACCTACAGCAAGTTGTCAGTCCCTTTAAACAGTCTGGAGACTTCCAGACTAGAGTTTTGATGTCCAGGTGTTCAAGTGTGAACGGTGCCCACTAAGGAATCCATTTTGTCAAAAACATCCCATATCAGGTGGTTCATGCCTCAGGTGATGTGTGCAGTACAGCAGAACGAGGAGCTCAGGATAAAGTTATGGCACTGAGGCGCCTCACACTGACCAAACTGACGTGTTTGGTCTCATTGCGGTTCGCGCTGCCAGCTAATTCATGTAGCTGGGGTTAGCTAGCGGCCTAGCTGTATTATATAATTTAATAGCTCAGACATCCGGAACGTTTTGCGAGTCTCCCGCATATTGCTAGCAGCTCCCTGATGCCTTGGGTGTTTTGACATGAGTGTTTTGCTGATTGGGATACCTCATAACTCTATGAGATATTTATAAATACTGCTTTTTATTTTTTTTCCCTTCTACTCAGTGAACGAAGCCACTGGGTAATCAGCTAGTAATAAATGTTTCTTCTTGTTAAATCTACTTGTCTAGGTCTGTGCCTGTGTACCTGGTAGGACAGTGTTTTTCTGTCGTCCTTGTCGAGGATGAATCCGTCGTTGAGGTCGTCAGCTGAGGTGTGTGCCTGTTTGGGGTTTTCCTCCACCTCTCCCTCCATCCTCCTCCGTCTGTCTGCCTGCACGACACAAACACAGTAATGACATCATAGGTGCTTTAAAATCCACTCACTCAGGCTGTGCTCTGTGCGTTCAAGAAGACGTTCCCCAAGCAGAAAGCACGTTTGATATGTTTGTGAGGACACAGCCTGTGTGTGAGGAGAGTCTCATCAAGTCCTACGCTGTGGACAAAAGCTGTGTATGTTCAGTGCGAGTGACATGATGATCAGAACTAGGTAAACTGCATGTTCAGGGCTTTGTGTCTGTTTGTGTTACCTCCAGTTTCTGCAGTCTCTCTCTCTCCTCTCTGGCGATCTCCTCTGGGGTTTTGAGTTTCTCAGATGGCTGAGCTTTCATCTCAAATCCCAACTCCCGCACCATCATGTCATATTCATCCACCTACACACACACACACACACACACACACACACACACACACACACACA
>JAOVYU010000026.1:16452509-16463111 GCA_025674565.1 Synodontis membranacea
ACACACACACACACACACACACACACACACACACACACTACAAAATACTACACTCTATCCTAAATTTTTACACTACAACTATATTATATTATATTATGAAGTACTACACTACTACTAAAATACTACACCCTAACATACTATATCATACACTAAAATTTTAAACTGCATCCAAATAATACCCTAAACCCTAAAATACTGAACTACATCATAAAACGCCGCACTACTTCAATACTATAATACATAATGCAATAATACGATACACCTTCAAACATTACACCCCACACTAAAATACTATAATACAACCTATAATTCTATACAAAAATACTAAAACACCTAAAGAACCATACTATGCTTTAAAATACGACACCACATCTTAATGCTGCATGCAACTCAAGGTTGTTACTTTTTCCAACCAGAAAAAGACAAAGAAAACGCCCCGTCAACTTGAAAACATCTTGGGGATAGTCTTAGACCTATGAGTCCCTTCCCAGTTTGCAGAGCGATGTCTCAGAATTTAACCAGCATCAGAATTAAACCACCATCAGCATCAGCATCAGCATCAGAATTATTCCAAGTAACACAAGTATTTTGAGCAATTTTTCTTTCAGTTTGTACATCGGATTGTAGTTCCCCTCTAATACCACAGTGATTTGACAGTAATTGCATTGCTTTTATTAATTCATTTTAATGAACAATACACATTTTATCTGTTAATGCTTTCATTTAATGTTATGGGATGTCAGCAAGACTCAAGTCTACAGGACAGAGAAGTTTGCAGTTACTCTGTAATGTGACAGGCAGCATTTTTTTCCCTTGTCTCATTAATTTCAAGAGGGAGAAAAGAGATTATATAGCTAGTATACCTTGATTAATAACAGGAACTAACTCTCGTGTGATGAAACCTACTGACATTTACAAAGCATTGGCTCTCCTTCCATGCATATTAAATGTCTCCTAACAAAAAAACGTCACCAAATCAATGATCATATGCTTTTCTTTATGATATATTTTTTTTTAATCTTTGTATTATTAGGGATAGATTATATACTAGAACAGTAATATATTAGTATGAGCACACTAATATAAACCTAGCACTTATCCATGGTGTGGCTATTAAATAATGAGACTGAGTAGTACGATCCTGAGACAAAACGGCAGTCAATGCACTGGAAAACATGTGGGTCGCTGGATGAAGAATTAAGGGTGTAATTATGGAGACCTGAGTCCCCGATGGATTAGCAGCGAACCAACAATGTTGCAAAAAGGTTCTCAAAACTTTGCGAGGAAGGGTCAGAAGAAAGAGGCCACAGCTGTGGGAGAATGGTTTCCTCTTTCACCAGGACACAGCGCCAGCAAACGCAGTCCCCTCAGTGAGGCAGCCTTTGGCCCAGAAACACCTCACAGTACTTGACCATCCTCCCTTTTTGATCTAGTACCATGTGAGTTTTTTTTTTCTTTTCATTAAAATCAAGTCTGCACTCAAGGGAACTTGTTTCGAGTCTGTTCCAGACTGAGACAGCTAACAGGAGAAGACCTACTGCACTGCTTTCTGCAATGTGCAGTTCTATTGAAGGGGAAAGTGACTGACATCTAAGCTTTCTTCGTTAAAATTGATTTTTTAATTTTTTTAATTTACAGTATTAGTCTTGTTATTTTAATAGCCGCACCTTGTATTATACACACACGCACAAACATATTTAGATCTGTGTTTCTGTAGAACATTAATCAACATGGAAACAAGATGTCTCTGTAACAATTTTTTTTTTTTTTTCTGTCATTCTGGTGTGATGCCAAAGCTAATGACACATGTATGCTGCTTAAAATTCCAGCACCTCCATTTTAAAATGCCTTTGCGCACAAACAAAGACATGTCACATACAAACACATAAACATAGATTTTCTCTGATCTGATGCTAGTGTTGTGTAGACAAGTGTCTGATGAACAAAAAGATGTGTTTATACAGTATAGTGTGGGAATGAAATGAAATGAAATGAAAGTCCAGCCCCAGTATCAGGTGACCTTAACATATTCCAGGGGCTTTTTTGTATATTGTAAAATACACATTAAAGGAAAATTATTATTTTTTTTTTAAAAGTCAGAGATTATCAAGGTTTTTTTTTTTTGTTACATGTTTAATAAAACTTCTAAACAAGTGTCAAAAACATCTGGCATCACATAAGACTGAACTCGCTGCTCATAACTGTCAAAATAAACCTTGCCCTTTTTTTCCCATTTGATTGGCTGATGGAGTGCGATGTTACCCACAGAGTTTGTCTTTAAAATCTCATACAGGCTAGCATAATAATTACACTTCCACTGGAGGAAGCTGAGTGAAGCCACCTCATGTTCCTGAGCTGGTACTTTTCTTTGGACTATTAAATTTTAATGGTGAATCTTGTTATAATAAGCCTAAGACTATTAATGTTATACGAGGAGTCCCTAATTAGTGAACCTGAAGCTACGCAGGATGACTGACCCTCAGGATGACTGACCCACACACCTCTGTTTCTAAGCTGGTACAGTCTGGTGCTCCAGTGATAAACTTTATATGACCTCAGTGATATCACTGTAATTTTTTTTTCATATCTATGCAGCTGTTACTGATAGTAACAACCTCAGTGTGTGTGTGTGTGTGTGCATGTGTGTGTGTGTGTG
Organism: Synodontis membranacea; assembly: GCA_025674565.1. NCBI lineage: Eukaryota > Metazoa > Chordata > Actinopteri > Siluriformes > Mochokidae > Synodontis > Synodontis membranacea. Next base: position 16,455,166 of record JAOVYU010000026.1, read on the forward strand.
AGTGTGTGTGTGTGTGTGTGTGTGTGTGTGTAGCTTCCATTGGAAGTTCTGCTCGGCCACCCACCTTGAGCAGAAGGGATGTGTTTTGTGTGTGTTTGAGCAAGAGAGAGATTTCTTTTTAACTTGTAAAAGTGGGAACTCAAGATTACATCATTTATACACACACACACACACACAGGCCGAAATTATGTTCAAAGTCAAATATATGTGCAGAAGACAGACATATAATACACACACAAACACACAGATTAAATGAGAAACAGCAGAGGTATTTCAGTGTGCAGGAGGGACACACAGATGTTTCCAGAGGATCAGAAGACTCAGACACACACACACACGCACACACACACACACACACACACACACCAGGCCCAAGTGGTTGGTGTTTCAAAACAGAAGGAGGAGCTTAGCTGTGCATCAAAAAAGGCTCAAATAAAACATAGAAATGAATGACAGTGGGTGTTTTGTTGTCTGTTTAAATAAGATGAAGACATTTCAGTTTCTCCTGTGGCTTTTGAGGAAGAAGAGAAAAACAATGTGTCTGATCAGAAGCATTTAATTTAGAAACACATTCAGGGACTTCTGAGTCTAGCAATTGAAAAGTGGTTGCCTTATAATTGGGAGATAGCGAGTTCAAATCCCAGTGGATCCTAAAATTGTGCTCTTTTGGTGGAAGGCATGGTGTACAGTCAATCACAACAATACTAGCCAATCATGCAGTTTCCCTCACTTTCAGTAAACAAAGTTCGAGCTATTAGAGCAGCCATAGCCTCATTCACCAAAATGTACAGTACAAGTGCCTGACAGACTCTCCTGTACCTACAGTATACCAACACCAACAACTCTGAATTAGATTGATATTGTAGAGGCGACTGACATGTCTCCCCCAAGCTGGCCATTCTGTGTCTCACTTACTCCTCAAGATTCTGTAATGCATTCTGTAATCTTGATTACAATTCCTCCCCACCAGACTCACAAATTCTCAGCCTGGGTTTACACTACTCCTTCCACTAAGCCTCCCATTGCTTGCACAACAGGTCACTGCAATCTCTGCCGCAAGTCTGGAGATTGGGCTGGACATGACAAGGTCTTGATCTTGTGGTTCTCCATCCATACCTTGACTGACCTGGCTGTGTGGCATAGAGCATTGTCCTGCTGGGAAACCCAATCCGTGGAGTTTGGGAATGTTGTTAGAGCAGAAAGAAGCAACTATTCTTCCAGGATGACCTTGTACCTTGGCTTGATTCATGTGTCCACCGAAACCAAAAATCTGCCACATACTAGCCTTGCTGAAAACCCCCCAGATCATCACCAATCCTCCACCAAATTTCACAGTGGGCACGAGACACTGTGGCTTGCAGGCTTCTCCAGGAAAAGCTGAAAATTGGACTCATCAGTCCAATTCTGATTAAGTCAATCTGACCTTATCTAGTCCTCTATGGTTTAATCCTTATGGTCTTCAGCAAACCGCAGCTTTTGGCTCTTCACTGTTGAATGAATTTTTTCTAGTTTTGCATGACTTCAGCCCCATCCGGAAGTGCCTGTTTCGAACCGTCCTTGCTGCACACTTAACCCCAGTTGCCAGTTACCATTCTTTTTGTAGGTTACTTGATGTCATCCTACGGATGTTGAGTGACATTCAAAGGAGTTCTTTGGTCATTGAAAAGTCACCCTCTAATTGAACATACTTTTCTTTTACATTTCCTTTATTTGCATAGTAAATCCATTTTTGATTGATCATTTCTATTGTCTGAAATGTGTTGATTATGGATTATAGCTCATGAAATCCAATATCTCATGTTATTAGAATAGTCAAAAATTTAAAAAAAAAGAAAAAAAAAAGAGCTACTATAGAGAAATATCCTTTGACTGAAAAGTATGTTCATTTATTGAAGCTCCATTACCACAAATGACTGCATCAATGCAGCATGGCATGGAGGAGATCAGCTTGTGGCTCATCTGAGGTGTAATTGGAGCCCAGGTTGCTTTGATAGTGGCCTTCAGCTAATCTGTATTTTTTGGGGCGGGTATTTCTCATTTTCCTTTTTACAATACCCCATAGATTCTCTATCAAGAGAAACACAGTAATACACAGAAGCACAGTAATATCATGGTCAGCAAACCAGTTGGTAGTAGTTTTGGCACTGTGGGCAGGTGCCAATCCTGCTGGAAAAGGAAATCTTCATCTCCATAAAGTTTGTCAGCAGATGGAAGCATGGTGCCCTACAATCTCCTGGAAGATGCTGTGTTGCCTTTGGACTTGATATAACGCAGTGGACCAACACCAGCAGATAAACATGGCACACCAAATCATCACAGACTGCAGAAACTTCACACTCGACTTCAAGTATCTTGGATTCTGAGCCTCTTCACTCTTCCTCCAGAATCTAGGGCCTTGATTTCCGAACAAAATGCAAAATTAGCTTTCATCTTAGGACCACTGAGCAACAGTACAGTTTGTTTTCTCCTTAGCCCAGGTAAGACGCTTCTGACGTTGTTTCTGGTTCAGGAGTAGCTTGAAAGTAAGAATGTGACAGTTGTAGCCCGTTTCCCTGAAGAAGTCTGTCTGTGTTGGCTCTTGATGCACTGAAACCAGCTTCAGTGCACTACAGTACACGACACTCCTTTAATCGACATTTCTTGACGATCCTCTCCAGGCTGTGGTCATCCTTGTTGCTTTGTGCACACTTTCCTACCACACTTTTCCCTTCCAGTCAACTTTCCATTAATATACTTCGATATAGCACTCTGACAGCACTGTCCATTCTGCAGTCGTCCCAGCAGTCAGCATGATAGTGGTTGAGTGTACTGAACTAGACCAAGAGACTGACAGTACTTATACCGTTTGAATAGCAATTTAGTCAAACGAAATGAAATGAAAATTCAAATAATTTCTGATGTTTTTATTTCATTTTTTGTGCTGTAGACCATAATTATCTAAATTAAAATTGAAAGTCTAGGAAATTGAAAATTGAGTCTAGGATATATTACTTATTACTAGAATATAGTGTTTTCATGGTATTATCATTTTTATACAGTATATACTAAACACTAACTTACTTACACCTCTGATAATCTTTAAACCTTCTATGTCCAAATGTATGCACCGACTCCCATTATCAGGAAGTGCTTTAAAGGCTGGTCATGCAGCACATTTAATCGATTCTTCCTCCCACCCCGGACCCCTTTCAGTTTGCATATACTGACAACAGGTTGACAGATGATGCAGTCTGCTTTGCTCTCCATTCCACCCTCACTCACCTGGGCTCTAAAGGTTCTCACGTGAGAATGCTGTTCAGACTTCAGTTCAGCATTTATTACTATCATTCCTCCATCAGTCACACAGCATCTTCAGTCTCCTGCCGTCTGGGAGAAGGTATCAGAGCCTCCATGTCTGCTCCACCAGATTGCGGAATAGTTTCATCCACCAGGCTGTCAGGATGATGAACACTTTATCCTCTCACACCTTTCTCCCCTCTCCCCAAAAGGTCTGGACCACCCACCTACAGTATATCCAGCACTACTCACTTTAAAGCAAAGACTAAAAAAAACTTTAAAACTGCCACTATCCACTTCTGCGCTGTATATATTGCATTATTGCATTAGTGCATTACTACATATGTATATATTGCATCATTACATTACATACCACACAGTACTACAAGACATTAAAAAAGTGCTGCTATCCAGCTTTGCACTGTGGATCCACCATATTTGCACTACCTTATTTATCTTTTGCACCAAATGTTTATTTTCATTTTTAATTTTGCTTTTAATTTTGGAACTTGTGTTTTCTTGCGTGTTGATTGTTTGTGTATACTTGCTGTTGTTTGTGCACTCATCATGGGTCTGAGAGAAGCGAAACTTCAATCCTATGTGTGTCTTGCACATATGGCAGAATTGACAGTAAAGTTCACTTTGACTTTGTCTTTTGTATTTTTGTGAAATTTTCTGCACTATTTATGTCCTGTATCATTGTTTTGAGTGAATATGTGCATACATGCATGCATATGTGTGTGTGTGTGTTCTCTGAGGGGTCATGTTAACCCTTTATAAGGCAAGAAACCATAGTTGGTAACTTCAATGGACATCCAAAATGGCCTTGTAGAAGCACATGGATTTGAATTTTTAATTTTGTGAATAAATAAATGTTCCTTTACAGTGTGACTAGCGCTTATATCTAATCTAATCTGCTCTAATTCTTTTCTATATTTATAAATACTGCATTTTATTTTTTTTTTTCCCTTGCACTCAGTGAGTGGAGCCACTTGGTAATCACCTAGTGTATATATATCTATATTTGAAAAATTTGAAATTTCCCTTAGACCAGCGACGAACCATATAGGGTAACTTTATGGTAACTTCATTGACCTTGATTTGCAAAATAAAATGAAAAACTTTGATAAAATATAGGCAATAAATATATATTCAATAACACTCTAGGGTTAAAATTTAGAATTTCCTAAAAAAAAAAAAAGGTTAAAGAAGCTGCAACGTGGGAATCTTGGAAGTGTGTTAGCTCCCCCCCCCCCCACCCCCACCCCCCACACACACACACTTGTCTTATACTTAAGAGAATCTTCCATTGAGAAAATTATTAAAACATCTAATTAATTCTATGCAACTCCTAAATCTAACACTAACCATAACTTCAGTAACTTAAAGGAAACCTTTTGGCTCTATTTTTTTCTTATTTATTAATGTTATTTTTATAGTTAACACAGAAACCATGGGGATGCAGTACGTGTGGCTTACATTTAACCAAACATCTAATTATGGCTTTTTATTCCACCTTTCATGAGGTGCCAAGTCAGCACCCCTCCCTCTCTCATTCCCTCCCTCATTCCTTCGGTAGTTCCGTCCATCTGTCCATGTCCCCTCCGAACGGAAACAACACCCTTACAGAAATTTCTGTCCTAACACACTCTAATGACTCTAATGCCATAATGCCTTAATGTAATGTCAGTGAATGTGTCGTGATGTTCCCCATCGTCTCATTTCATTAATAAATAATAAATGCGTGCAAAACAAAATAAAAACGCAGCAACACAACCAAAGATACCACATTACTGGAAACAGAAAATTCCTTATTCAACATCAAATGTTTGTTGCTGATTGGCTATAGTGTATGTCAGACTGAGAGAAAGTGAAAAGCAGAGGATGTTTACAGTAAGAAGGAATATAAGCCTAAAGGAATCAACCGATTCTTTTATTAATGCTCATTTTACCCATGGTATTAGTAGGCTGTTGTAGACATGCTTAAAAATTGCAACTTTGAGCAATAAGACACTGAAAATTCACCTAAAGGAAGCACTATAATAACATAAAGGAAGCACTATAATAACATAAGTAATGTCACATTAACCGTTTTGCTAGGCTAACTGGAGAGCAGACTGAAGTAGTGCAATTTTCTTGTGATACAACATGTCCAATCAGCAACAAGCATGTTTAATAAGAACCTCCTGTTTCCATTTTGACTTCATGTTGAAGTGTTTCCTTCTGGTGTGTTTTTTGGTTTGTGGTTTCATTGTCTGATTAGCTGTTGTGTTTTCTGATTTGCTGTTGCATTTTTGGTTTGCACACACACTTTTATACACTATCATTTTCCATCATTAGCTCAGTTTTCCTCGTAAACTAAGGGATAAACTAAGGGATCATTTAGGGATTTAGGGATAAGCATTTACATATATCTCGTTAACTGAGTTATTGGATATTGCTGTTTTATTGATTTAAAATAATGGTTGTATTTATGAATACATCTGAAGTTCACTATTTAGAGAATAGCATACAGATATTATAACAATAACATACAAATTACAGGATTTCACATTTTACAAATCCTCATTTATTGGTCATACAGAAATTAACATGTATGTGAAATGTGTTCAGAGTTTTTCACTTTAGGGAAAAGAGAGACGAACCTCCCTTACTTTGAAATGTGGGTCAGTAAACGTATGAAAACCTGTAATAATAATAATTTCATCCATTTCATCTTTTGCAATAAATCCAAACAGTGTAGCGTGTTGTGTAAATGTCTCTGTGCAGCAGGTTCACATGTAATTATTACGGTGTACTGTTTTTAGCGATGTACCGTTACAGCCCTGGTTTTATGATTCACCAGCTGCTGACCACAAACTGCTTTATTCTCTTATTTATAACTTCTTACAGAAACTAAGTGATGACTTCAGTTTGGAAAATATACTGACCACAAACAGCTGTTAAAGAGAAAGAGTCAGAGAGAGAGAGAGAGAGAGAGAGAGATGCTTCCTAATCCTATGTCCACACTAGTGAGCAAGACAACAAGCGACAAATGAGATCTGAACTAGATTTTTCTCAATTCTATGCAAAATAGGTATGACATGGTAATGCTAACCATGCACTAGAGCAGAGGTCTCCAACCCTCGGTCCGCAGACCGGTACCGGTCCGTGGATCATTTGGTACCGGGCCGCAAAGAAAAAAATTTGTGGTTAAAATTATGGTTATTTTTCTTTCATTAGTCTTCCAGATCTTATGTTTCTGCCCTCACCTCACTACCACACTTGACTCTGGCACGCCATTTCATGCATCAGCAACACAAGCTAACCCTTGAAAAAAAATGAGCCAAAAACAAAATTCACTGGAGAACTTTATTGGGAGAGAACGAGCAAACGATGGGACAGCAGAAGGGTCAGAATGGGACTACCAAAAAGAAAGCTGCATTTAAATGAAAATACCAAGATTACTACCTACATTACGGGTTCATCACAACAGGTGATACACAAGCTCCACACCTGCTATGTGAACTCCCATGCCTCTACCCGGTCCGCGGAAAAATTTTCATGCATAAAACTGGTCCGTGGTACAAGAAAGGTTGGGGACCGCTGGACTTTTGGAAATGACTCTGAGAGACTTTAAAACGACTGACACCCTTTAAACGCCTAAAGACAGTGTATCATTAGTCACAGAGTTACGCCTGTTTACACCAAATGACTTTTCACGAGATTATATATGATTTTGCAAGCACTGGGGATCTTAAAGGATCACTATTTCCTGCGCCAAGACTAAAGATAAAATCAACCACTGTTGATTTTAGTGGGACATCAATTCTGGAAAAACACTGACTTAAGACAGCTTACACCAAATGACTGAGATGACAGGAATGCACTACAACTCTAGCAAAACTCTCATGATTTTATTCAGACATTGGAAATTTGTCTGTCGCGGTGAAATCTTGAAAAGTCATCTGGTTTAAGGACAAATAAAGCAGGAAATCCAAATGATTGGTTCAAAAGATTGCTCTGACCAATCCAGTGACATGCACAGTCTGAGATTCCTTCAGTTCCCAAGTCACGACTTTAGTTCCTACCTGGAATTAGTTTCCATTTAGTGAAAGAAAGAAAGACATTATGAAGAAAAATAAAAGTTGTAAGGGAGTAGCTGAAATTGTTGGGGTCTCCAGTGAGTGTTTGTTGCTAGGACTGTTAACTTTCTTTGCTAATCTGAGAATCAAACCAGTATAAAGTCTTGCAAAAAAACCAACCAACAAATTTTCATACTGATTAGTGCGTAATTAATGTTTATCTAGTAAAAATAGAAGCTAAACTGTATATAACTACTACCATTTTGTATTGGAAATTAAAAAAAATAATAAATGCTGCACCAACCACACCCACAAGCAGCAACAGTAGCATTTGTTCCATGCCAAAAAGCAACCAACTAGTGACACAAACTAATTGTAGTCTAATAATGTAAACATACTTTTAATGCTCTGGTCCTGTAGTGCACTTCTCAGTGCTGTAGTGTTCACTCTGGGAGACTGTATGGGAGTGCACTACTAACATATACAGTTCTGCATTAATTAAGTAAACATGATCAGATCATGCACTCACTATAATCACAGTTGCATGTACAGCAATGTGTTATCATGTATAGGTCAGAAAACCTGTGTGTGTGTGTGTGTGTGTGT
>JAOVYU010000026.1:16554988-16565366 GCA_025674565.1 Synodontis membranacea
TTAGAATTAGGTTTGGGTTATGGATTGGCATTTAGTTGAGATGGTAAAAGGGCTAGGGAATGCATTATGTCAATGAGTATCCCCACAAAGACAAAAGTACAGGTGTGTGTGTGTGTGTGCCCCTCCATGTGGTCTGTTCAGGTGTTTATTTACCTGCATCAGATGTGTGTATGTCTGTGTGTGTGTGTGTCTGTGAGTGATGTGTGCAGGTATGTGTACCTGCATGTGATTTTTCTAACTTTGTGTGTGTGTGTGTGTGTGTGTGTGTGTGTGTGTGTGTGTGTGTGAGCGTGTACCTGCATGTGATTTGTGCAGGTGACTCTTCAGGCGGCTAAGGTAGGCTGATTTAAAGGGACAGAGTTTACAGCGAAATGGTTTGTGATGTCCATGATGAGACTGAACGTGCCGGTCCAGACTGAAGGGGAAAAAAAAAAAGGAGAAGGTTGTACATAAACAGAAGTCAAGCTGACATGATGAATAAAGTGGCTGTTTAATTTGGAAATTTCTCGCCATACTTGTGCCTGAAAGCCGACTGGAACTGGCAGTACTGGCAACTGTACTTGTCATCTCTGCTGATCATCGCCGTGGCCGAATGGCTTCGTTCATGAGATCGGAGTCCCTGCATGGACATGAAAACTCGATCGCACATATCGCACCGGTGTTCCGGAACCCTCTCTGTGTTGCCTGTCGCCATGGTGACCAAGACATCATCTCCTGTCTCAGTGGGAATGGTGTCTGTAGTGACCGCATCCTCCATGTTGCCATTGGCGATGCCATCAGGAATTTCCACCACTCCCTGCTGTCAGAGGAAACAGATTTACATATCATTGTAATATTTACAGTCAGGTCCATAAATATTGGGACATCAACACAATTCTAATCTTTTTGGCTCTATACACCACCACAAATGAAACTATGCGCACTACGTGCTTTAACTGCAGACTTTCAGCTTCAATCTGAGGGTATTTACATACAAATCAGGTGAACGGTGTAGGAATTACAACAGTTTGTATATGTGCCTCCCACTTTTTAAGGGACCAAAAGTAATGGCACAAATTAGCTGCTCAGCTGTTCCATGGCCAGGTGTGTGTTATTCCCTCACTATCTTATTTACAATAAGCAGATTAAAGGTCTAGAGTTCATTTCACGTGTGCTATTTGCATTTGGAATCTGTTGCTGTCGACTCTCAATATGATCTCCAAAGAGCTGTCATTATCAGTGAAGCAAGCCATCATTAGGCTGAAAAATAAAAACAAACCCATCAGAGAGATAGCAAAAACATTAGGCATGGCCAAATCAACTGTTTGGAGCATTCTTAAAAAGAAAGTATGCACCGGTGAGCTCAGCAACACCAAAAGACCTGGAAGACCACAGAAAACAACTGTGGTGGATGACCGAAGAATTCTTTCCTTGGTGAAGAAAAACCCTTCATAACAGTTGGCCAGATCAAGAACACTCTCCAGGAGGTAGGTGCATGTATGTCAAAGTCAACAATCAAGAGAAGACTTCACCAGAGTGAATACAGATGGTTCACCACAAGATGTAAACCACTGGTGAGCCTCAAAAACAAGAAGGCCAGATTAGAGTTTGCCAAACAACATCTAAAAAAGTCTTTACAGTTCTGGATCAACATCCTACGGACAGATGAGACAAAGATCAACTTGTACCAGAGTGATGGTAAGAGAAGAGTCCAAAACATACCACCTCATCAGTGAAGCATGGTGGTGGTGGTGTCATGACGTGGGCATGTATGGCTGCCAATGGAACTGGTTCCCTTGTATTTATTGATGATGTGACTGCTGACAAAAGCAGCAGGATGAATTCTGAAGTGTTCCGGGCAATATTATCTGCTCATATTCAGCCAAATGCTTCAGAACTCATTGGACGGCGCTTCACAGTGCAGATGGACAATGACCCGAAGCATACTGCGAAAGCAACCAAAGAGTTTTTTAAGGCAAAGAAGGGGAATGTTATGCAATGGCCACGTCAATCACCTGACCTGAATTCTGATTGAGCATGCATTTCCATTGCTGAAGACAAAACTGAAGGAAAAATGCCCCAAGAACAAGCAGGAACTGAAGACGGTTGCAGTAGAGGCCTGGCAGAACATCACCAGGGAGTTAACCCAGCGCCTGGTGATGTCTATGCATTCCAGACTTCAGGCTGTATTTGACTGCAAAGGATTTGCAACCAAGTATTAAGAAGTGAAAGTTTGATTTATGATTGTTAATTTGTCCCATTAGTTTTGGTCCCTTAAAAAGTGGGAGGCACACATACACGCTGTTGTAATTTCTATACCTTTCACCTGATTTGTATGTAAAATTAAAGCTGAAAGTCTGCAGTTAAAGGACATCTTGTTCGTTTCATTTCAAATCCATAGTGGTGGTGTACGGAGCCAAAAAGATTAGAATTGTGTCAGTGTCACAATATTTATGGACCTGACCTGAATGTATGTAATCACATTCACGGTATTTTCATTTTGGCTATATTTTTGTTGCAATTTCCTTGTATTTCAATAAATGAAACTTATGTCTGATCGCAAGATAAAGCCTGCAAGATGTAACCAGAACAAACACATAATGGAAGCTTATCAAGAAACGTATCTAAATGAAATGACAGTATGAATCAGTTTTCAATTCATTTGCAAGACTGGAAAACATGAATAATGTCCCTTTTTTTTTTTTTTTTTTTTTTACCTCTACATGTCCTTCTTTGACTTCGCCATACTGAACATGCTTCCTCAGGTGGTTGCAAATTGCTCTAAGTGTTGGGTGAATCTCAACACAAAAGTTGCATCGGTAGCCAATAGGAGCTTTTTCAGCTGAGCCATCCATCTGTGAAACAAGTGACAAGGCATTGGCTTAGTTTTAGCATGAAGCTTGAACGTTCACAATGATGAATAACACAATCACATACTGGTTGTGTCTCCGGCGTGTCTGTGGATTTCCTCCTGATCTGGAGCTGCTTCCTCCGTCCATAGCGCACTGTCCTTTTTTCAAACTTCTCGTTGTGCTTTGTAAGGTGGATGCTAAGCTCAGGAAGAGTGAGGAACTTGATTTCACAGTGAGCACATTGGTAGAGCTCAATGCCTTCCTCCACTGGGCTCTGTATGGTGACAAAGTCCCGCCTGAGCTCGTTGCTGTGGTAATCATTGTAATGTGAGACAAGAAGGTCCGTGGTGTCAAAGGTCAGCTTAGAGCACTTCATGCACTTGAACTGTGCCCATTCCAAGTCATTCCCCATGTGTTCTCCATCATTTTCTGATTTTACTTCCACCAATTCAACATCATCTATAATGGCTGGTGTCTCTGGATCTTTGGGATAAATCACAGTGAAGTAACGGCCAAGTTTGCTGGAGGATTGCTTTTTTGGAAAAACCCCCGGGTGACGCTTCACATAGTGCGAGATGATGCTTTTCCTGCTGAATGCCTGGAAAGAGCACAATGAGCACTTCCTTCGGTCAACTGCTTGCCTCAGCTCCTCACTCATTGCTGACTTATCTTCTTCGGAGGCCAGAGGTACAGTCACTTTGTTCGGTTTCTCACTCAAGGTTTTGGAAGCAGCTAGACAATGTGTGTAGTAAGCATCAATGTCATGCCGTTTCTGATAGTGAGCAGCCAGACCTTTCCGGATAGGGTTGGTGTAGGAGCAGAGGGCACATTTAAAGACATTGTTCTTGCCTTCGGGCTGCGCTCGTACATTGTTGTGCTTGATGCGGTAGTGCCGAGCGATACCCTTCCTGGTTGAGCAGAAGTATTTGCAGAGCTGACATCGGAACACGGTATGTTTCTCTGCCTTTGCAAATTCTGAGAGGGCAAGGTCAAACTCACATCTCTCAGAGGCTTCATTCATACTGCTAGCACTGCATTCAGCAGCGGTGTCCTCTTTTCTAACTGAGGATTGCACATGTGTTGGGGTAAATATATCCGACACAGACTGGTTATGATATTTCTCATAATGAATCTTCAGTTTCTCAAGTGTTCCATGAGTATAAGGGCACATCTTGCATCTGTAGGCACCGTATCCCTGCCTCTGGTTTTTCGATCGTTCGTCTCCATCTGCCACTAAATCTTTGACCTCCTCAACATCATCAGCGAAGTCTTCAGCTGTTACTTTGACCAGTGGATGCCGTTTCTGGTAATGTGTAAGAACCCCATGGATGCGGGAGTTTACGTACGGACAGTGCCTGCACTTGTAAACTGAACTAGGATTGATATCTGCTTCCTGTGCAAAGTCTGCAGCCTTCACTTTCATGCCTGGGTGTTTCTTGCCATAGTGAGTCAAAAGTCCATGAAGGCTATTATACTCAGACAGACACACAGTGCACTGGTAGGGATTGTTTGATATAGAGGAGCTGGTAGAGAAGGAAAGGTGAGGATGATGTTCAGGTGCTGACCTGCTAATCTCCACAGTGCCTTCATCAGACTGGTGACTGTTGAAGGGGCTGGATGTGGAGACATTTCCCTTTCCCATTGGAGACACAAGCTTATCTGAAGAATGGTTTCCTTTAATGATGTCAATGAGAACAGACTCATCATCTTTGATAGCCCAAGGATGAACAGCTTGGTAATGGTTGGTGATATCCCAAACAGAACAAGCCTCAAAGGCACAATCCCTGCATTGGTAATGCTTTATCTCAGTGCTGCCCACCTGTTTGGATGTGGACGTATCAGGACCGGCCCACAACTTGCTGGCCATATAAGCATAATCAACGTTGTGCTCTGGGTGTCTTCTTTGGTAATGCATGAGCAGCCCACTGGGCTCAGCATGGGAATAAATACACCACTCACAGTGATAACCAGCCTCCAAGATCCCATCTTGATAAGCCCAGCGCAAGATGGTCATGGCTGTGGCCTTCACAGTGGGGTGATCCTTCTTAAGATGCTTCTTCAAGGCATACACATAGGGAGATGTGTAGGCACAGTGTCTGCACTTTAAAGATCTAAGTGCTCTGGATTTCTCTGCATCAGTGGCCGAGGTTGCAGTGGATGTGGAACTTCCTGTTTGGATCATCTGAGCCCGTTCCCTTTGACTGCGAACCACAGCGGTGTGTCTTCGAACCAAATCCGCATTTGCCTTTACATCTCTGTGCTTCTTCTGGTAATGGATCAACACTCCTTTAACAGTTCGGTTGCCGTAGTCGCAGTGCTGGCAGAAAAACAACATCTCACCCTCCCCCTTTTCTGCAGTTCCTTTTTGATGCAAATGATTGGATCCATCAGTTGCATTGGTGCTTAACTGTTTCAGAAACTGTTTAGGAGGTGCAATCTGCAACTCGTCCATGAGTTTCATCAACCCAACTGTAGGAGGTGCATGTTTTATGTATTTAGCAGTCACCTTGATTTCTGGATGGCGCTTCTGGTAATGAACTAGAACGCCCACCACAGATCGGTTGTTGTAAACACAGTGTTTGCAGTAGTAAAGCTCGTCATCCAGAGTCAAGGGCATAACAACATTCGAGGGTTTCGGAGTACTTGACAGGGTAAACGTGGAGTTGGCTGAGGATTGAGCTCGATCTACTGATATGACCCGCATGGTCTTCTGTATGCGGAAGTATGATGCCTTCTGTTCAGGATGCTTTTTCTGATAGTGAACCAATACGGAGTGCATATTGGGGCTTGCAAATGAGCACATGTCACAGTCGTACACTACAACATTACCATCGACAGTTTCTCTAAAGGCTTCAGGATCCACATTTGAGTCAGGTGTTTTGACTGAGTTTTTAAGGGCAGGACTGGAAGAAGACCTTGGGGCAGAGTTGGTGAAGCTCTTGGGCCCCGAATTCAAGATTTCTCTCAGTGTCTGTGACTCTGTAGTTCCTTTCGGAGGCTGATCAACCACATAGCTTGAGAAGATCATGGCATTGTTGATTTTCACTGAGGGGTGCATTCTTTGGTAATGAGGCATCAGGCTTCTTACGTTTGGGCTGGTGTATGAGCAGAAGCGACATGTGTACACCAAATCCGGCTGGTTAAAGTTGAGAACATTGCTAGCTTCTGGATGGTGATCCATGTAGTGCTGGTGTAAGTCACTAAAGTTGTTGTATTCTATGAAACACTCTAGGCAACGGAAGACAGCACTCTGATCCTCTGGATCAAGAATGTATTTAAAGCTAAACTTAATATACGGATGCATACGCTGGTAATGGGTGCTAACACTGCGAGCAGACTTGTTTTGATACTCACAGTGTTTACAGTAGAAAAGGTTACCAGTTTCCTCTGTGTACTCAGTGCTTTCTTGATAGGTCTCTCTACTGTCTTGGCTGCTTTGATCTTGGATATCTTTAGACTCTGCACCAAAACTGTCCTCATCATCAGAGACGGTGACTTGGATCGGAATGTTTCTTGATGTTAATTTGGACTGCAAGCTACGCTTCCTTTTGCCAACACCATGCTCCGTTTGAACGAAACCAGGTTTCCTGATGTACAAATGCTGTGTATTATATGTGAAGCGCTGACTTTGAATCTCAGAGTTCTCTTTTTTCTCATCAACATGATTTTCGTTTTCCTCTTCCTCATCCTCCATATCATCAAGATTAATAACATCCTCTTGCTGCTGACTCTGACTGATTTTACTTTGAAGGTTGTTTGCAATTTCATCAATTCTTGTCCGTTTCTTGACCGGGGACAGATCCAGAGGCAAGTCATTTATGGACTTCCTGGCTGTCTTTCCAATAAGGTGCTTTCTGGAGGAAAATCCAAGGATTGACGTTTGAGTTTTTTGCACAAAATTTGATGTGCCATACGCTTCCGATTCAGAATCCTGCTGCTCATTTAATGAATCGTCTTGATTGGGTTGCATCCCGTCACAGTATGAGTGTTTATGCTGCTGGTGGACACGTAAACCTTTCAGTGTCATTGTGGAAAAATTACAGAGTGAACAATGATGAGAATTTTCCTCTTCTACATCGATAGATTTCTGACCATTCATGGTAGAGCTGCCATTTCCTCCATTGACTGAGTCTTCAATTTGGCCATCTTGGCTTTCATTGGTAAGATCCATGATGTCCCATTCAGAAGAGGAGCCACCGTGACATTGCTTATGTATGGCAAGTTTTACTGAACTTGTACAAAGAAATGTACACTCATCACACTTGTACAAAGTGGTTTGGCTGGCTAAGTGTATGTTTTCTATATGGTGAGAGATACTGCTATGATGTTTAGCCAAAAAAGAGCAGAATGGGCACTGGAACCTATTCAGATGCCTTCCGATTGGAATTCCTTCCGTCTCCAGCAGTTTATTATCCTCCTCTGACAGAAGCAGCTTAGCAGAATCCTCAGCGCACAATGAGTCGTTGTAAGCAGGATCATCGACGTCACAGAGTTCGTCATCGGAGCTGCTCTGTGAATCGTTCTGCACGCTGGCATCCAGATCTACCCTTGAGTGTGATACGTCCGACATGGCAAAAGTCGACCTCTCTGACAGTATGGAGGATCCTGTGCTGTTTGGAATCTTTCCTGTAACCTGGGAATATTGAAAATGTGACAGCCCTGATAGGGACTTCACTGAGGCACTGCCTTTCACAGACGCTGAGGAGCCTTCGTTGCCGCTTAGATCAGTCGACATAAAGTTGGATGTTGGAGTGCTTCTCGGTGATAAAGGAGAATTTGATTTGGAAGATCCTGCACTTCCATCTGCTTTGGGTTTTTGCAGCGATACCATAATCTTAACCATGTTTCTATGTTTCTTCATCATGTGGTCACATAACTGTTGTCTTTGTGAGGTCTGGAAGCCACACCACTCACAGCTGAAGCCACCCCTGGACCGGGCTTTGATCATGGATTCCAAAACATTACGTTCAGTAAGATCCTGGGATTCTTCACACTGTTCTTCTGAAGACATGGCGTCCGAGTCCATGTCCCGAACCTCTGTTTCAGCTTCTGCTTCAACAGGAGAATCTGAATGGGCCAGAAAATTACCTTTGTGGTGCATACTCTGATGCTTCAAGATCCTTGCTCTGCGAGGTGATTTATATGCACAATACTGACAGGAGTACAGCTTTTCTACGCTATGATGTGCTGTAACATTGAAGCCTGACTTCGACGCATCGAGTGAATTTGAATGATCATTTGAAAAAGCTCTGCCGTCAATGCCATGGACCTTCTTAGTGTGCTCATTGAGGAGAGATTTTGATCTGAAGTAGCGCACACAAAATTTGCACTGAAAAAATGGGTTTGTTGTCTTGTCGGCTGATTGATTGTAAATCATTTGGTTTGAACTGGAGAAGGGCCCCGAATCTGTGGTGAAGGAGTTGAGGCCTGAAAGATAAACAGAAAGCAGCACTTATTTTTTTTGCACGCTGTTTATTTGCATGTGCGCTTAAAGCAAAAAAAAAAAAAGAAGTCCTTTCATCTGGAATCTCTAAAAGGACCCATTATGACAAATGAGATCTATTTTACAATTTACTACATTGCTTAATAGTATCATAATCAAACAAACATTAACTACAAGGTGATTAAAATTAAGCATCGATTCCGTATGCGGTAAATGACCTGTGGCCATATGTGTAAACACTGCATAGAGACAATTTTAATGCTGCATTTAAATCATATACACAGTTCAAATAAAAGGCAGTGAATTTGTTTAAATGTCATTTAAATGTAAACGTTATGTTAAAATGTTGTTCTCTCATTATCTAAAATCTGTTCCAATGGACATACTGGAAATACTCAAATTATGCTGTTGCTCATGTGGAAAATGAGGCTACTTTGAAATTTTTTTAGGCCATGGAAGTGTAAGCAAATGTGTAGAAATGAAAGCATGCATGAAAGATGTCAGCACGGTTGGAAAACGCAGCAAATGGCAGAATTAGGACAGAGCATGTATTTGTTCCTTTATTGGTCAATAAAGTCTGCGTTATGAACTGATTTTTGATCCTGACCAAAGGGGGAACCAAACAATATCTCCTTCATCGTTGACCTGCACAACGTGAGCGGTATGGGGCCGTATATTCCGTATGTCACCCGGACACCAACATTTCCTAACCCTTTGGAAAAAACAGACCAAATGCACATGTGATGCAATAAATACTCAGATGTTAACATTAAGCATTTTCATTTCACAGACGTGCAGGTTGACGTGATTCACGATATGGCGAACACATGAGTCTGAATAATGTTGCGGAAAGATGTCTAGGGTGATTCATTAATTCTGAGAAACAATACCATTGAAGCACATTTGAGGGTGGAGTTGTGTGCAGGGTGTGCTTAGATAAAAACAGCAGTGTGATCAGGGTCAGGGATAGAACATAAAAAAATGGGAGGATTTAGGATTCATGGGGAGGTGGACATGGTTTAACACACAATAATGTCAATGGCATAAAAAAAAAACCCCAGACAGCTGTTTATGTAGGTCAAACAGAACGAAAAAATTTCTGGCAGGTTGATAAAAGTTTGGCTGACACAGATTTTGTGATACCTACAAAACTCCATAAAAGGCAAAGATCAAGGAGAGATGAAAAGGACAAAATGACAACTAAATATGAATGACATGCAAACTATCCAGCAATGCAGCGCAGCCATTGCAGCGTGTCAGCTATCATAGACACTTTGGATTACTTGCTTTCAGGTCATTATTATGAAAAGACTTTCACAAAATTTTCATTAAATTGTATGTACTTATATATATAAAATAAATGATTTGAACTTGACAACATAATCTGTGTATAAAATTGCAGAAACTCATTGCCACTTTGCCAATACAATTTGAATTGGGTCAAGAGGTGTCAGTGAGCCTCCTTATATGTACAGTAGTGCTAGAAAGTTTGTATATTTATGCTCTACATTTCTGCTTAAATATGACCTGAAACATCATTAGATTTTCACACAAGTCCTCAAAGTAGATAAAGAGAACCCAGTTAAATAAATGAGACAAAAATAATTCGCTTGGTCATTTATTAATTGACGAAAATGATCCAATATTACATGTCTGCCAGTGGAAAAACTGTGAACCTCTAGGATTAGCAGGTAATTTGAAGGCGAAATTAGAGTCAGGTGTTTTCAATCAATCGGATGACAATCAGGTGTGAGTGGGCACCCTGTGTTATTTAAAGAACACGGATCTATCAAAATGTTGACGTTTATGGATGTGTATCATGGCACGAACAAAGAAGATTACCTCAGAAGAGGACCTCAGAAAAAGTGTTGTTGATGCTCATCAGGCTCGAAAAGCTTACAAAACCATCTCTAAAGCGTTCAGACTCCACCCATCCACAGTAAGACAGACACTGGCTAATATTAATGTTCATGAATCCACCATCAGGAGAACACTGAATAACAATGGTGTGCATGGCAGGGTTCCAGGGAGAAAGCCACTGCTCTCCAAAAAGAACATTGCTGCTCGTCTGCAGTTTGCTAAAGGTCACATGGACAAGCCAGAA
>JAOVYU010000026.1:16565749-16576887 GCA_025674565.1 Synodontis membranacea
AAAGTGGGTCATGCAGCAAGACAACGATCCTAAGCACACAAGTCATTCTACCAAAGAATGGTTAAGGAAGAATAAAGATAATGTTTTGGAATGGCCAAGTCAAAGTCCGGACCTTAATCCAGTTGAGATGTTGTGGAAGGACCCGAAGCGAGCAGTCCATGCAAGGAAACCCACCAACATCCCAGAGTCAAAGCTGTTCTGTAAGGAGGAATGGGCTAAATTTCCTTCAGTCTGATGTGCAGGACTGATCAACAGTTACCGGAAACGTTTAGTTGCAGTTATTGCAGTACACCAGGTACTGAAATGAAAGGTTCACATACTTTTGCCACTGACAGAAATGTAATATTGGATCATTTTCAGATCAGAAAGGAAAAGACATAGAATATGGGGAAGGTGGAGAAAGTGCAGAAGGTATAGAAAATAAAGAAAGTGCAAAAAATGGCACGCAAGGTGGAAAAAGTAGCGAAAGAGAAGGCAATGGAGAAGGCAGAGAAAGAGGAGAAAATAAAGCAGAGTCGGTGAAGGTGAAGAAGGTGTAGTACGTCTAAAAGGTAGAGGAATTGGAGAAGTTGGAGAAGTTAGATAATGTGCAGAAGGTAGAGAAGGTAGAAAAAGTGTACAAGATGAAAAATTTAAATAAAAAAAAAGGTGGAGAAATTGGAGAAAATTGAGGAAGCTGAGAAGCTCCAGTGTTTGTATAAAGATAAATGATGTACAGGATCCTTAAGTCTTTGTGCTTACACCACAATTACAGGAAACATCAGGTGTAAAAAATACAACAGACAATTCTGAGGTGTGTAGCTGTACCTGTTTCCTTGTGCGGAATTTCACATTCATTATTGGCGATGTCCTCGTCGTCCTCCTCAGGGTGACTGAGGGAGTTTAAGGAATCGGACCTTGACCTTTGAGGTGATTCGTTCCCAACGTCTGCAGGCTGCAGGAAAACTGTGTGGACGTCCTGTATGTGAGCTTTGAGCTCATCGCAGGACTCGGCGCGGAAATCACAGCCATCGCACTGTAGCACCTCCATCACTGAACACTCCCTGGAAAATCAGGGAAACCTGCAAAGAAGAGAAAATAAATAAATAAGGGACTTGGTGATGTATAGATGTGTCTCTCATCCTGCAGCGACCCATCTCATCACCTCAGCAGGAGTTTATAGCAATACAGCAATCACAACTATTTTAAATCCCCAGTGCAACCTCATCATGATCGATATGAACAACAGTGATGGAAACGGCACTGAAAGCCCTCCTCACACTTGACGAGTCTTATATTCTGACACAAAAGACGGCTTGTTTCCAGGAACACTTGCTGAGAAGGGATTATGGCTGGATTCACTCTCTTTCTTCATGACCTTGGGATAAAGCCGCAGCTGGAGAACACCGGCGTGTCTCCGTATTTACATCGCACATCTTCGTCACACTGCATCAGGCCTTCTGGAGAAGTGAGGACTGCTCTGAGCCCTGAGTTGCCCATGCAAATGCAAAGCATTATGGGAAAAATCAACCAGGGGTGGCAAAATTATCCCAGAACCCAGAGATAATCTATAGCAGTCTCGCAGAATCTCTGTCACATCAATGCATTTTCACTAAAATATGAACTGCGCTTTAAAAAAAAAAAAAAATCTGATGTTTACTGAAGCAAAGCGATAAATACAAAGAAAATGGGACAACACCTCCAATAATATACGTCATAAATTATATAAGAAGCACAAATTAACTAAGTACTAAAACACTGTGAGTTGCTGTTACAGTAAAATACTGAATGAGAAGGTGGTGTTATGAAGCAGAGTTACTATTGCCACCCTAAAGTTGATTATTTTCCCATAACAGCACATCCTGAGGGTTTTAATCCTCTTGAACCAAAGCAATTTGCCAACATTATCACATATATCAGCTATAAACATTCTTTTCCTCACCAGCCCCATTTTCTCTCTCTCTCTCTCTCTCTCTCTCTCTCTCTCTCTCTCTCTCGAAGTTAATAAGACAAAAAAATGCACAGCTTTGTGAAGAAGAAACCACAAATCGTAAACCTCCCTGTCCTGAAGACTTTCCTATGCTGGAAAATGTAAAGTTACAGCTTTACCCGTGGCTGTTACAAAAACACTGACACTATTAAACACCATAAAACCTTTTACGCCATTAAAAACATATCAACGAATATACCTGATTTTTAGTCTGTTTTTGTGACTCCTCTCCCATACAAGTCCCTGTGAGCTGTTACTACACAAATGATAACATACAAGATTGAAGGCATTAATATAAACTAGGGCTGCAACTAACAATTGCTCTGATAATTAATTGGGGAGAATGTGAGAAACTCCTCACAGGCACTAATTCGAGCTCAGGATCGAACCCAGGACCCTGGAGCTGTGAAACGGCAGGAGTATGCTTTATATCGCGCCACGTATGAGAATATTATTAAGTGCTCATGCAGACCAAATGCAACACAATAAATAAGCAAGGTGAGGCATTCTGCGCATTTTTTTTTTACTGGGTCTGCACAGTTGTTTGCAACTCTACTGTATTTCTATGACACAATTCAAACCCATATTTTTTCAGTTCAGACCAGACAAATTCCAAGTAAAAGAAAACATCTGTTGGCTGTCTCATTAATTGACTCTCTGATGCTAAATTCATTTTGTTCGTTGTGTGTGTGTGTGTGTGTGTGTGTGTGTGTGTGTGCGCATGGAGTGAGTCATATTTGTTGTGTGGAATCGACTCCAAAGCTTTTTGGTTGACTTATTTGTCACTGCCACTACTGCAGAGAACTCCCTGCTGAGGGTCTGTTAGAACAGTTTACAGCAGAACAAGCCATGGCTTTGCTACAGAACTGTCAAGAGCTTCTGGTGCATGTGCTTGTTCATGAATTGTCATTTCCAAAGCTGTCAATAACCTCAACAACCACGGCCCTTTATTTTCTTCTAATAACTCCAATAACAGGCATTTAATGTAGGGAACGTTATTACTGCAAATCATCTGTGGAGTTGTCATTTGAAATGCATGTGTGGCTCCTTCTCCATTCACTAACATTGGAAGGGGCAACTAGAAGGCCTCGGAGACATATTCGCCTTGTTCGGTGGTCACAGTATGCGGTGATAAACAAAAAGAAAGAAAGGCAGTGAGTGGCAACAGGTAACGAATGCTGAGAATGAGAATGAAGTGAGTGCTGCAAACAGGACGGTGACCGAAATAAAAAAAAAAAAAAAGTGGTCAGATTTGAAAGTGATTATAAAAAAAAAAAAAAAAAAAAGAATCACAGCACATCAAAAGAGCGTGTTTGAGGGAACATTGGAGCTGACACCTCTGGACTTCAATACTGGGGGAAAGTGTGCGTGGGGTGATGTCTGAGAAAGAGAGAGAGACACACACACATGGCCGGGACGACAAGTGGTTTTTAATTGCATTTCTGAGAGAAAAAATTTAGACTTATGTCAAAGCACAATGTAGTGGTTAATTGTTAATTATAACCAGAGGTGGACAAAGTACTCACATTCATTACTTAAGTGAAAGTACAGATACCACTGGTCAAATATTACTCCAATACAAGTGAAAGTCGTGCAGTCAAAGTTAAAGTACTGAAGTACTTGCTTTTAAAAATACTTAAGTATTAAAAGTACATTTTTTTCACTGCATTGTTGCATTATTGGCACAGCACATACAATACCTAATGCCTCTGACTAGCTTGTAGATCTAGCTTCCTCTATACAGCACACACTTAAAATGAAATGAATCTTTAATCCTTTCTGAAAATATAAACATTTTAGATATGGCCATGGGTGCGTACGCAACGGTTATAAATGAGACCCCTGGTCTTCCACTGGTCAAAGCAGTGCAGTAGGTCTTCTTCTTTTAGTTCTCTCAGAAGCGCCGTCATTTTCTTCTTCACTTCTGGAACAGACCCGAAATGAGTTCGCTGAAGTGCAGAACTTGATTTTAGGGAAAAGTAAAAAGTTGCATGGTGGTAGATCAGGCAAATAGGGAGGGTGGTCAAGTACTGTGATGCCAAAAACTGCTTCACTGAGAGCGCTGTGTGTGCTGGCGCGTTGTCCTGATGAAGGACGAAACCATTCTCCCCTCCTTCTTCTGACCATTGCTCGCAAAGTTTCAAAAAGCTTTATGCAATAATGTTGGTTAACTGTTACTCCATCAGGAACCCACTTCTCCATAATTTTGCCCTAAATGTCAAACAAAACAAATAACATTTCATTGAACTTGGACTTGCTTTTTCGAGCTTTCTTCATCCGGTGAGTCATTTAATAGCCACCCCTCATATTATTCGCATGAAAACACAAGCTATGCCGTGAGGTCAAAAGCCCAGTGCAGTTAAAGTGTTCCCATACATAGGGAAGGTTTGCTCACGTAATATGCCCTGTCATTTCTATCAAATTGAAATTAAGTGACGCAGCATGCCACAATGCGTATAAATTCATTGGCAACAATTTTTAGGTGTAGTTTATGCAAGCTTTTGTCAAGATAAGCCACGCTCTCTTGCACAGAAATAGGAGAGATTGTGGATAATTATTCTACATTACAGTATAATACAGTAGTATACATGAATGATGGGAGGCATTCAATTTCAGTTGTTTAAGCACATGTATAAATTAACGCAATTATTAAAAGTACTAAGTACTAAGAGTACTGTTGGAAATGAACTATGTTATTTATAAGTATGTTTTCATTAGTGTATAATTATCCTTATCTATAAATCACTGGGTTTTCATAAGCTTAGAATGAGCCCTTTATACGGCGTGGGTTTTCTTCCACGGAGTCGCCATGTTGCGTCGCTACAGTAGCCCATAACAGACAAACTTCTAGATAACGCCATGCATGGTTCAGGTTTTTACAAGTGGCAGCGTGAATCCAGAAGGAAGCACTGGATTCACATTGCCACTTGTAAAAACCTGAACCGTGACCATCATTGGAGCTGGCTAACAAGTTTGAGAGCCTGAATTTTGAAAAATGGACAATCTTGCTCATTACTGAACACGGCAAAACCAAGGGACAGTAAAATTAAGTTGCATGATCTAATACTGGCTTGGAAAGGGAGGGGTAAGGGAGAGATTTCAATCGACTGAATCCTACATAGTGAGCATTTAAAAAATCTGTTGGTTTTTTTTTGGTGATGTGCAGCCTTGTGTGATTCGGAGTAAGGATACAATTCATCAGAAGGCCTTGAAATCTGCAGAAACAAAACACTGATCCATTCTTATTCCAGAACCTCACACACTCAAGACCTCGAAGGCAAACGGACTTGACAGCTGATAAACAGAAGTGCAGCTTTTCTTATAGTCAAGGACAGTAAGTGAAGGACTCGGTGCTCAAGTGGTCCAAGGCTGAGTGATGAGTGAAGGTCAGAGGAAAGGTAGAGCTGTGAACAAAATAAAAACAGTGTGCGGAACAGTGTGTGTGTTCACAGTCAACAAAACGAATTAACTTTATTACTAAAGTTTATTTAAAACTTTATCAAATCAACTAACTGAAGTATCTCTCACTACACATTACTCTCTGTCTCTCTGAAAGGTCACGCCCCTTTACTGTGAATGATGTACACAGAGGCTATGCGTACAGGTACAGAGGGCATGACCTTCACAGGAAGTAAGCCACGCCTCTTTCGCTGGGATCTGCAATCACAGAAGTCCTAACACCTTCACTGGAATTGACAGGAACAGAGGCCATGCCCCATCACTGGGGCTGCCGCATCTCTTTGAATCAGACTGACAGTCACAGAGACTACGCCTCCTTCCTTGTGAATGACAGGTCCTGAGGCCATGCCTCCGTCACTGATACCGACATGTACACGGGCCGTGACAACTGTACTGACAGATGCAGAAGCCACACCCCTTTCAAAGATACTGACAGGAATGAAGGCCACACCTCCTCCACCAAACACCTTCTTTCCTTTTGACACTTTTGAGTGTGTGGACCTCTTTTTTATTGGAATACTTTAGTCAGTCAGTGAGTCAGGAAAGATTACACTGTATAATTTTTGTTTTTACTGCTTTATTGTTAACAAACAAATTGAAAGTGCTTTTTACAAAGAAGCTGGATTAATCAGAAACTGAACGGCAGAGCTGTCAGTCATTTCCGGTTACTCTGTATGTCCAGAAGTTTGTGGAAACCTGAAAATCACACCCATATGAACTCTCTGAACGTCCCATTCCAGATTTAGTCCCCTTTGCTGTTATACTAACCTCTACTCTTCTGGGAAGGCCTTCCACAATAACAATAACTTGGAAAGTGGCTGTGGGGATTTGGGTTGGGCACTGGTGTTGAGCGAGAAAGCCTAGAGAGCATTCCAGTTAATCCCAAAGGTGTTCAGTATGTTTGAGGTCAGGGCTCTGTGCCCTCGGGTTCTTCCACTCCAACCTCAGAAAACCATGTCTTCATTGACCTCTCTTTGTGCACGAGTATTGTCGTACTGGAACAGGCTTGGGCCGCTTGGTTCCAGTGAAGGGAATCTGTAATTTTACAGCATACCAAAGACATCACGCTCAATCGTGGGGTTTCCAACTTTTCCAAAAGAAAGACCCACACATGATGTCCACAAACTTTTGGACATATAGTGTAGATGGTTTCCCCTGACTCAAATGGTAAAATGTATAGCTCTGGCTGAAATGCTACAACTGAAACGCTAAGCCACAGCCCCAACCTTCTGCCTCCAGAATGGCATCATGACGGAATTTTCCAGGATGTGACTACAAAGGACTTGAAGGTGAAAATAATCATGATCATCATCTTTCTCTGTGCCATGCTAACTGCTAATGACTAACAAGAGAGAAATTTTCTAGGTCTTTGTTGCTGTGACAAGTGAAGAGCAGTGCAGGTCCTTTGAGATTCAAGGACAGCAGCCATTTTAAGTCAGCTGTGTGTGTGTGTGTGCGTGTGTGCGCGCATGTGTGTGTGTGTGTGTGTGTGCAAGCACAAAGTCTCTGGTGAAATCTCAGTCCATTGGTTATAACCTCATATCCCTGAAATCTATTCAGCTACGATACACGTATAAAAGACAGATGCTAATGCAAATGCTAATGATGTGGTATGTATAAGGAATGATGTTCCTCTGGAGAAGTGCTGACAAAAAAATGTGTCCTACAAACGCATAGCTCAGCAGAAACGCTTCACTTCTGCCAGCCTGACTTGGCCATTTTATATGTCAGAACGAAACCTCAGCCCATCTCAAGATTAAACACAGAGCACAAATACAGTCTCTGAGCAGGTTCTCAAGGACAATCGCTTCTTTAAAAAAAAATAAATCTTCTGCAGGCTGGAGGAGGAAAGTGCCAGCTCGGCTCCGTCGAAAGGGTCTAAAAATGCAAAGCATGCCTGAAACGTCCTTTTTTTCTCTCCAGAGCTCAAAAACATCTGCAGCGCTGGGGAGAGGAGCGATGAGATGGAGAGAGATAAAACTGAAATGATACACTAGTATGGCTGTAAAAAGAAATCTCAAATGGTTCGATCATTAATGTTACCCCAAATCACCACAAGGTTCCTCAACAGTTCTCAACAGATGGTCAACGTTTGCAGTTTTTCTATCTATCGATATATATATATGTCTGTCTTTCTGTCTGTCTGTCTGTCTGTCTGTATGCCTGTCTGTTTGTCCATCTAAATCGTTTTTTTCTGAAAGGGAAAAAGTAATCCAAAACGACAAAATTTAAAGATGCAGTTTCGATGCTAGATTTCGACAGAACCTTTGTTTTCCAACAGACGGCATAGCTCCATAAATTACCCATCATCATCATCAATGTTCTCATTATCTCCAGATTCAAACTGGGACATGTGGGCGGGTCTAGAAACATTGCTAGGCACTCAGTGGTCAACACAATGAGAACAGAATCATCCTGATGATATTAATGTCTCCTATTTGTGGGCTGTTCATTTTAACCTTTCCTTTTCTAATCTTTTTTTTTTTTTTTTTGCATGCTTTACAATTATGACTCCCATCCAATTATGACTCTCGCTGCTGATTTGACTTTAATTTTTCCTTCTTTAGAAAGACAGAATTTGCCTTTTTTTTTTTTTTTTTTGATGCCATGTTGCCTATAGGGATATAAAAAGTCTACACATCGACTTAAAAATGGTAGGATTTTGGGCAGTAAAAGAAACACAATAAGGTAAATCATGTCATAATTTAACGTCCACCTTTAATCTGAAACTGCAAGGTAAATAAAGTGAAAAACAAGCAGAAACTTGTTCAGGGAAGAAAAAAAAACAAAAATTAAAAAAAAAACTTAAAAATATCCTAGCTGCAAAAGTGTGAACTGTAATACTCTGTTGAAGCACCTTTTGATTTTATTACACCACTCGGTCTTTTTGGGTTAACGAGACTGAGCAATCCAGATAACTACGACTCTGAGACAAAACGGCAGTCAATGAACTGGAAAACACGTGGGGTCGCCGGATGAAGAAAGCATGACAAAGCAAGTCCAAGTTCAATGAATTGTTCGTTTTCTTTGACATTAAGGGTGTAATTATGGAGAACTGGGTTCCTGATGGAGTAACAGTGAGCCAACACTATTACAAAAAGCTTTTCGCAACTTTTGCGAGAAAAGGGCAGAAGAAAGAGGCCAAAGCTGTGGGAAAATGGTTTCCTCCTTAGTCATGACAACGCACCAGCACACACATCGCTCCCAAAGAAGCAGCTTTTGGCCCAGAAACAGATCATAGAACTTGACCACCCTCCCTGTTTTGCATCTGCTCCAGAAGTGTAGAAGAAATCGACGGCGCTTCCAATACAGCTTAATGGAGGAAGACGTACTGCACTGCTTCGATCAGTGGAAGACCAGAATGCAGCAGTGTGTAGTTGCAGAACAAAAACCATTCTAGATCTGAGATCGTGAGGGTGTTTCCTGTACACAGTCTGCTTCAGGTCACCCTACAGATTTTTAGTTAGGTTCAGGTCTGGGCTCTTGCTAGGCCACTCAAACTGAATCGTATTTCATGTTGATAGTTTTTTGGTTAAGCTATCCCTTTTCTGAATTGGATGTATGCTTTGCGTCGTTGATGTGCTGAAATGTTTCGCACTAAAATCGATTCGTTTTTTGTAGCTGTTCATCATTCCGCCAGCTTTGATAAAAGCCGAAGTTCTGGCTAAAGAAAAGCAGCTCTAAAGCATCATTCTTCACCATTTCTATGTTCCTTTGGTAATGTACTTTTTTTTTTTTTTTTTACACCAAACAAACCTTTTGGAATTATGGAATTACTATACCTTTCGGAATTGTTTCATAAGAACGTAACACATTTTGCCACATGGTTTGGGGTGATTTAGTTTGGTCTGGATGTTTTTTTTGTAAGAAAGGACTTGCATCTAGCCTACCCTACCCCACAGCCCATACGTATGAAGAATATGAGAGATCGGTATCACATGCAGAAAGTAATAAGTACTTCTCAGATATTCCATCAAGTTCTTTAATATTTCCTTAGGTCTCATAGCAGTCTTGGAATTTGGCCATGTGGTTAGCACCAACCGGTCTGTCTACACTGGCTCATGCTTCTGGCCATCACAAGCTCAATCACATCAGGTCAAATTTTATACTTATTCTTGTCTAATGGCAGCTTTGAAAAGAGCAACAACAGAGGAACAGTAACAAGACCCTGAAAATATTTTTTTCCAACATGTGCTTGTTTATACTGGTCACTACTGACATGCACACATTAAAATAACGAAGAAAAAAAAAAAAAAAAGGTTGTGAGCAGTTGTACGATGGCATGAAGCGGATTGTTCAACACATTGTTGAGCATGAACACGAACAGGAGTTTAAGCTGATTAAGTCACAGAGGTTTTTTGCCCACTCTGCCGTACACTACACACAGATTTTTACATTATCTGAACGGAGATTCACATTCACAGTGAGCTGAACTTAAACACACATCTAATCACCTCTCTTGGGCTTCAAGAAAATAACTGAAGGAGAGTACGTTCTGGTGTGGTTCATCCAAACACTTAACAATAATATGAAAAGCGGGACCACAAATAAAAACAGAATATTAGAATATTAGACCAGGGCTGAGAGTAGAAAAACAAAAATGGCAACCAAAGATTTTTTTTACAGTTAAAACTATTAATATTCTGGACCATGTTCTGTAACCAGTCAAGTGTTTTTTTTCAGTTAAGGCAGAAATTACTGGAACGCTTCTGACACGTCCAGTTTAGCTTGTTCTAGACGACTGTCCTTTACATACTTCTTTATCAAGTTCTTGCACAACTCTGAGGTGTGTCAACTTTGATGATTATCTCAGCAAAGAATGAAGGTTTAATTTAATAAGCTGTAATGAAAAGACATGGCAACTTGAGCCATTCTAGATAAATTAAATCATCCAAACATCCACATATTATGATGGATTCTTGGCTTTCTTAGTCAGAACATGACTCTTCCATGTTAAAAGGAGCTGTGACTCAATGTCAATGTTCTTGTTGTCATATAATTTCTACACAAATCTGAGGTGCATCAACACTGAGAAGAATAAAAGACTGTTCTATCCATCTTGTTCTAATAATGGCGGAACAAAATGGCTCATAACCTCTGGCCATTCTGTTTAGAACGTTGGCAGATCATGACTCTTACCCTGTCTACTTATGCCCAAACAATGTAAACTGTAAAATGCTAAAAAAAAAAAAAATTAGTTTCTTCTCTTGATATGGTTAACGTCCACCGTATAGGTCTACAGTTTCTGTGTTTTTGGCTCAGGAAGGTCTCGTTCTCTTGGTCAAAAATTTTAACTTTAATCATACAGTACTGTGCAGTAACCCAGAAGTCTGAACCATCATAAACATCACAAAAGTCCCAGATACTTTCATTAGGCCCAATTTTTTACTGGGACTTATGAGTCCACGAGAAAAACTTTTCCTTCTCAAAGGTCCAGTTTTTTGCTCCTTTAAGTCTTTTAAATTTTAACCGTGGTTCTTCAAGTTAGATCACAGATGGAGGCTGGAAACTTTCAAGTCAACAACTCTGGGTTGTTATATCGATGAATAACTAAATACCTATTCATCTTATTATTGACCCTGATGAAACAGCATTCCAACATACAGTGGTGCTTGAAAGTTCGTGTTGTGAAGCCTTTAGAATTGTCTACATTTCTGCTTAAATATGACCTGAAACATCATCAGATTTTCACACAAGTCCTCAAAGTAGA
>JAOVYU010000026.1:16576987-16594213 GCA_025674565.1 Synodontis membranacea
GGTCTTTGTACAGCACCCGGCCTTCTCTGGATGTCTCCCATCCAAGCACTAACCAGGCCCGCCCCTGCTTAGCTTCCAAGAACAGGCGAGATCAGGCACCCCCAGGGCAGTATGGCTGTACAAACATTAGCTCTTAACATTATTGATAAAAATGGAAAATAACGTGGCTAAATGGACCAACAGTGACGTCCAGGCTTTATTCAGCCTACATGCGACGGCGGAAATACAATGTGATTTTGATGCCTGAATGCGAACAGAAAAAAATGTCCTTGAAAGTGTGTAGTTAGTGAGGGAGTTCCCCATGGGGAAGTTCCTATCAATAAGTCCCTAGAACTGTTTAGTATGAAAAAAGCCCCTATATAAAGAAATACATCACGTAGAACAAGCTAAACTGGAAGAGTCAAAAGACAGCTACTTGTTTAGCTCCTATGACTGCAAAGTACAGTACAGTGCAAAAGTCTTAAGCCACCCCCCCACCCCCTCATTTCTTTACATGTTGCTAGGAAAATGAGAGAATAGACAAAGAGAGAGTTTGCATAATTCTCAAATATCTCAAATATTCGGTCAATATTTGCTATGGCCACTGATATTCTTCAACACAGCCTGAACTCTCTTGGGCAAGTAGTCTTCAGGAATAGTTCTCCAGGATTCTTGAAGGATATTCCAAATCTCTTCTTTGGATGTTGGCTGCCTTTTGTTCCATTCTCTGTCAGGATGATCCCACACTGCTTCAATAATGTTGAGATCTGGGCTTTGGGGAGGCCAATCCATGACTGAAAGTGTTCCATCGTGTTGCTGTTTTTTTTTTTTTCCTACTGAGGTATGCAGGAAACCTAGACAACTATTCCTCAAGACTACATAAAAAAAAAATACAAGAAAGTCTGGCTCATTGGAAGCAAAAAAGCAAAATAGGAATAAATGAGGGGTGGTTCAATACTTTTGCACAGTACCTGTGAATATGACTTATATAACTGTAAATGTAACTTCTTTTGCTCTCTTCTTCTTCTATATGAATATCATAACATCATTCATATTTCAGATAAAGCATACAGTCAAATACAGCTTCGTTATTCAGCTTTGATTAAACACAGCAGGAAAT
The DNA here is from genome assembly GCA_025674565.1 of Synodontis membranacea. Classification (NCBI taxonomy): domain Eukaryota; kingdom Metazoa; phylum Chordata; class Actinopteri; order Siluriformes; family Mochokidae; genus Synodontis; species Synodontis membranacea. Next base: position 16,578,087 of record JAOVYU010000026.1, read on the forward strand.
GACGGGAACCGAATTCTTACTTATGCAGTAGTACCTCAAGCAAAACCAAAGACCTGAACGTCTACAAATCATTCAAGATCTTCTAATATTTGTAAGCCAGTGTTCTGGGCCTCCTGCTGTATCTGCTGTAATCTTCTGCTTCCCCCAGCAAATCCCTTTCAGAGCAGATGGCAGCAGACCTGAACTGGGTCAACCATTAACCAGTTACAACATCTGAATGAAGCACCAACACAATTGCATGCATGCACATGCGTGCACACACACACAGGCACATAAAACAACAAAAATGAAAAGAAACAACAAAAATTACAATACGCTATCACTTCTGGTGCTGAAGGTTCTACTTCTGCTAATAAAAAAACACATTTCTCTTTAAGATTCAAAACGAATCAAGGGGAGGAGTAAATCTGATTGGAGTGCATGTGTTTTGATGACGTTCTTTTGCCAAGTTTCCTGCAAGAACCATCTCAACGGAAAAACACTTCCTGTTTTAATTTCCCGGCTTTGTGACCTTCGGCACCTGGAGCGCGCTTCCTTTTCACTGGGGTAAATCATGCTCATAAACCCTGTTAATTCCAATAACACTGTGAGATTTAACCTTAGTGGAAGGAGTCTCCAGTGTCAGAACATTCTAACAGTCAAAGCTGTGAATTTTTTTCAGATCCCGGAAGTCTTCAGAAGGTAAGAATTTCTCAGTAATATGAAAAGATGCATTTTTTTTGTCTTATTAAATCTGAGAGCGACAAAAAAAAAAAGAGAGAGAGAGAGTCTTGTGAGGGAACGACTCTTTATGGATAAGTTAGAACAGGACAGAACTTGTTTTCTGGATGCTCCACCAGTGTTCATTATGTCGACAAAAATTTTGACGATAAGTATGATGACCTGTTATTTCACGAGTAAATTATTACGGCAACATGAGTGAAAAAATACTTTTAAAAATTATGCCAAAGTCTCTGTTCATTATGCCTTGATGAGTAAAGATGAGATGAAATAGCTGGGTCTCTTTGGACAGACGACACAGCTTTCTTCTCAAGGGAATTTTTACAGCCAGGAGAAACCTGCAACCTTTAGCAAACTGCAGACGAGCAGCAATGTTCTTTCTGGAGAGCAGTGGCTTACTCCTTGCAACCCTGCCACGCACACAATTGTTGTTCAGTGTTCTCCTGATGGTGGACTCATGAACATTAATATTAGTCAGTGCAAGAGAGGCCTTCAGTTGCTTAGAAGTTACCCTGGGGTCCTTTGTGACCTGGCCGACTATTACACGCCTTGCTCTTGTACTGATCTTAGTTGGTCGACCACTCCTGGGGAGGGTAACAACGGTCTTAAATTTCCTTCATTTGTACACTATCTGTCTTACTGTGGATTGTTGGAGTCCGGACGCTTTAGAGATGGGTTTTGTAACCTTTCCCAGCCTGATGATCATCAACCCTTTTTGTGAGGTCCTCAGTAATCTCCTTTGTTCGTACCATGATACACTTCCATAAACACGTCAACACTTTGATAGATCCATGTTCTTTAAACACCTGACTCTAATTTCACATGCAAATTACCTGCTAATCCTAGAGGTTCACAAACTTCTGCCACTGACAGACATGTAATATTGGATAATTTCCATCAATTAATAAATGACCAAGTCAATTATTTTTGTCTCATTTATTTAACTGGGTTCTCTTTTTCTACTTTGAGGACTTGTGTGAAAATCTGATGTTGTTTCAGGTCACATTTAAGCAGAAATGCAGACAACTGTAAAGGGTTCACAAACTTTCAAGCACCACTGTATATATTTATAATACATTTCCTTCCGTGTTTCACATTCCTGATTGCAATTGAGAGGCAGCTTCAGGATTCTAACAGGTGTTCGAGTCAGGAAACACACACGGTGTTGGCCTGAACCAAGTATTATCTTCATATGAAAATATCTGTCATCACGGTCACGGTGTACAAAATGCCATCTTCACTCAATAACTAGCAAAACATTAACATCCTCTGCATGGAGGCAACACCGACAATCAAATCACCCCCCCAAAAAAAAAAAAAAAAAAAAAAAACTCAGAAAAGAACAAGCTTTCATACAGCCACGCTGCCCTGGGGGTGCCCGATCTCGCCTATTTTCGGAAGCTAAGCAGGGGCGGGCCTGGTTAGTGCTTGGATGGGAGACATCCAGAGAAGGCCGGGTGCTGTACAAAGACCCAGCCACAAGGGGGTGCACACTCTGGAGTATACCTGCGTGCCGGTCCCAAGCCCAGGTAAATGGGGAGGGTTGCGTCAGGAAGGGCATCCGGCGTAAAAACTCTGCCAAATCAAACGTGCGGACAAAAAAGATCGGCTGTGATGACGCCTAGTTGGGAATAGCTGAAATGGAGAGGACTGTGTCAAACTTAACACTGTGTTCAACAAAAATAAACATAACTATAATGGATAAAAAGTGTTACCTTATAAATGACAAAAAAACTTTTTTGCAATAAAAAAGTAAAATAATCGACTTATCAGGGAATAACGCACTTTAACTCAGTTATTCATCATCCCGTTACCACCCGGAGGCGGATTATTTTCATACAACTGCACTGTCTGGACCGTAATTTGTCTTACACCACAACATTTAGCCAATGATCACAGTGGCAATGTATTAATGCACGTCTTGAAATTTAACAGTTTATAGTTAAAGACTTAATGTCGCGGAGCTGAGCTGTTATACACAAAAACAATACACACCTCCTGACCAATCAGATTCATGAATTCAACCATGCTGGGGTACTAACTGTAATAATGTAATTAACTTCATAGGATCGATCATTAACCCATCTAGCCGTCTATTCATCAGCTGAAATGTTCACAGCTTCTTATTTCTGAAGTGACTTCAAATCAAGCAAAAAACCAATCTCTGGAGCGTGAGAAAGAAAGCGAACATCTCCACCAGGAAATGCACTGCAAAGTCAGACCACAACAGTTCTTACCATATTATCACACTATCTGTGGTAAAACATGAACGGTGCTCTCGTCCAGTGAGCACTGGAAACGCGTGAGCCTTCAGACTTGTCCAAAAATAAAGATCTTTTTAGAAGACAGCTGTTCTTATTCCTTCCTGGTGAATGGGATTTGCTTTATCTGCTAAGAATGATTCCCTCGTCCACAGACTGCTTTCTCCTTACAGGAACACTGCTTAAACAGATCTGTATAACAGGAGTGGAGGTGACCCTCAGCCTGTTCCGCTTCAGAGCGAGTCCATTTCAGCACCGCTAACATTCATCTGTCCACCATTTTGTGCTCCTCAAGGCTATGAAGAGGGCCTTGTTCCTTTTTTTTTTTTTTTTTTTTTTGTTCCTCCACACTCCCTCCCTGAAGCTTGCTATCCTATTACACACATGGCATGGAGTAACCTCCAGCAAAGATCTTCAGATCCGCCTGTTTTTTTTTTCCTTCACCCTGGTGCTTGTGAAAGCAGAAATGATGATGAATCAACGTCTTCTTTCTCAGAGGACCTGTTTAAAACAAACAGCAGTGGAGAAGAAGGAGAAGCTCGGTTCTCCAAAACGTTCTGCTCAAGAACATGAGAGGAACTTAAAGTCACGGGTCCACTACTGAGATTCCAGACAAGGAGGATTCTTTGTTGACTCGGGTTTAATGATCAACTTTAACTATTGTTTGCTTTAACAACAACGTTGCACTAACAGGTGGCGCAAGTTAGAAGTGAGTTGGATGATGGTAATAAATATTATCTGATTTGTAGATCTTTCAGTGTTTTATAAACAATGCTATGCTGTACTGGCAGTTATAAGCGTACGCTAACAAGATAACAAGATTAAAAAAATAAACCAACATAAGAAATTTTTTTTTTTTTTTGAAGTGTAACGAAAAAGAGTTTTATAGAAGAGATGATGAACAGTGATATCTTTGAAAATAATAAATATATAAATAGAAACGTGCACAGTTGTGTTCCTGCTCAAGTTCCTCTCCTGGTTAGCATCAAGATGACATCAACGAAAGACACACACCGCAAACACACACTTGCTGTGATACTGTTTCCTGCACACCTTATCCACACGCGCTAAAGAGTTTCTCAAAACCTTATGACCCGGGCTGACCTAGTTAGCTAGTGAGATAAGTCTTTAGCAAATCCACAGCGATGGTCCGTTACAGTGATAGCAGCTCACTCTCCCGGCTGCGTCCCAAACACCTAAATAAATACACGGCGTCTAGTCACGCCGCCATACTACACTACTATGTTAGTTTTTTTTTATTTCTGATTGGATTTTGTGATCCATAAATTCAAACGTTAGGTTAAAAATAAATTAAACCAAAAAAAAAAAAAAAAAAAAAAAGGAAAACAATGAGCGAGGAGAGAAGAAAAGAAAGCTCTGTGGATCGTGATGGTGTTTAAGAAACTGCACCAGCTGGCAGATCATGTCCCCAAACCACTGAGATCCTCTCCAAGAAATGTATGTGTGTATATGTGTGTGCGTTTGTGTTTCAGTCATAGAATAACCAGCCACTCTGGTACAAGAGTTCACATTTCTCACGTCTGCATACCGAGCGGTTTTTACTTTAACCTTCTGCACGACACACTGCTTCGCGAAACATTCAACCCATTGCAATTCGACCGAGCTATTAAAAAAAAGAAGAAAAAAAAAAAAGAAAAAAAAAACCTCAGTAGATCGTTTTTATTTTATTCCACATTTAATACTGTGCGCTTTTTTTAAAATTTAAGATTTAAAACCCGACACACAAACGTATCAGTTCAACGTTCACATGTCCAAGGACATAGGTTCAAAACAGGAAACTTCATTTTTATCAAAATTCAAATCCATATCTGACAGGCACACATATTTTCCCTATATAATAAATATTACATACAGTCATGTTATAGCCATATGATCATGTGATTAGCCATAATGTTCCAACCACCTGCCTACTATTGTGTAGATCTCCTTTGTTTTGCCAGAACAGCTCTGGCCCTTCGAGGCGTGGACTCCACAAGACCTCTGAAGGTGTGCTGTTGAATCTGGCACCAAGATGTTAGCAGCAGATCCCTTAAATCCTGTTTAAAGTTGCGAAGTGGGGCCTCCATGGATTGAACTTGTTTGTCCAGCACATCCCACAGATGCTCAATGAGACTGAGATCTGGGAAATTTGGAGGCCATGTCAACAGCCTGAATTCTTTGTTATGTTCCTCAAACCATTCCTGAACTATTTTTTGCTTTGTGGCAGGGCGCATTATCCTGCTGAAAGAGACCACTGACATTATGGAATACTGTTACCATGACGGGGTATACTTGGTCTGCAGCAACGTTTAGGTAGGTGGTACGTGTCAAAGTAACGAAAGGTTTCCAAGTTGAACGCTACTGTTATTGAACACTGCCCAGAGCATCACACTTCCTCAGACAACTTGCCTTCTTCCCACAGTGTATCCTGATGCCATCTCTTCCCCAGGTAAGCGACACACACCCCTGGCTGTCCACATGATGTAAAAGAAAACGCAATTCCTCAGACCAGGCCACTTTCTTCCACTGCTCCATGGTCTATTATTGATGCTCACATGCTCATGATGCACTGTGTATTCTGACACCTTTCTTTCAAAGCCAGCATTACCTTTTTTTCCCAGCAATTTGTTCTTCATTATCTCTCCTGTGGGATCAAACCACATAGTACCACTTTTCGTAGGTACTAATCACTACATTGCAGGAACACTCCACAAGGCCTTCCATTTTGGAGATGTCCTGACCCGGTCAACTAGCCAACACAATTTCACCCATGTGTCAAAGTCACTAAGAGTCTTATGCCTGCCCATACCTCCAGCTTCCAGCGCATCAACTTTGACACCATAAAATTCAAAAAAAAAAAAAAAAAAAAAATGTTTAGATATTTTTTGCATGTTTTGTTGCATGTGATTAGGCTCAGTGACAAAATGTAGTTTAAATAGCAAAGGTACAAAAATTCAACCTTGAGGCACTCCTCAGAAGCCATGTGAGAACAGAAACTCAGAACTGTAGGTGGGCTGGAAACGAGGTGAAGTAGAAGAAGAAGATGATTTTAAAATACGCCGTAGAAACTCTTAGCTCACTAAATAGACTCTATAGCGCACATTAAGACTTTGACGAAAAATTTAGTAGCGTCTCTTAACAAGCCAAAAATTTCTACCCAATCACGTATTGAGACACACCTGCTAATGTTCTGCAGCGAGCTAGCCTGTTTCATTTTTACCAAGGGGCTAAATCTAGCTCTTAGAGTTGCGTTTGATTTTTACGCTTTGACATTTTATTGGAAATGAATGCTGCTATATCAGTAATGTTTCTACCTGTTTGTCCTCAGAGGTGAAGTGCTCCTTTTTCAGCTGAAGGCCGAGTGAATTCATTAATGCTAAAGCGGCGAGTGAACGTGTTCAATGTTTAATCGGTTTGGAGATCAGCAGGTCTTTTGGCCGTGTAGAGGAAGTGAGAGAGGTGAAGGTTCCTCTCCTACAGAACACTGCTGTTCTCTCTGAAAGGACGGCTTGTTTTCTCACCACTTCTCCATTCACGAACACCAAGTAGCGCAAAGAAATTCACACAGCGTCTAGTTTTTATCTAAGAATCACTGATCTCTTGGTTATTTTTAACTCCATCATTTGGCTTGTTCAAACAGCTCAGTTCCCCCCCCCCCTCCTTTTTCTCTGTTTGAAGTTTACTTCTTAAATTTCACACTGGAGCTATGAGGCTAAGGTAGCTAACAGGTAATGGAAGACTACAGCCTCCAATTTAGTGTAGCATAATGGTTACACTATGTTAAATTGGAGGCCATAGGCTTCCATTACCGGTTACACTGTAACCTGCATGCCTGTTTTTGAGATTACTAAACAAGTTGATGTGGTTCCATGCGAGTATCACATGACCCCAAATAAACACTGATCATTTTCTTTTTCCAAAAAAAAAAAAGAAGAAGTTTCCACTATCCCCTATCCAATATAGTTTGCATATCAATTCTGCAGTCAAACTCTCAACATTACTAAAATATTCTTGCTGACTTGATTATTGCAAATGTTCAAATCTTATGTCCAGGTGCATGAATACAAATCTTCAAAAACTGTGTGTGTCCGTCTGCCTGAGTGCCTATGCTTTTGTCTGTCAGTCTGTGACATCACTACAGTTTCTTAAATGATACTAACTGCGTTCAAAATCAACCAGTCAAGTTCCTCATCCTAAACACAGTCAGCGCCAGAGGTATTGGCGACCTAGGTAAAGGTGAAAAAAATAGTTTCAAGAATTATGGAACAAAGAGTCCATTTGGTTAATTGGAAATTAACCGGAAAGTGAGAATGAATCTAAATCTAACCTTTTATAGACACCCAAGTTCTATGTCTCTATCCAGGGTGCCAAAACTTCTGGAGTAGACTGAAAATGAATAGGTGAAAGGGGGGAAAAAACTAGATAGAAAGGTTTCATTCAACTCACACACTCCTATATGGAGAACTGTGCTTGGCACGCATGCACACACGCTTGGTGTGATCGGGTCTCGGCTCGTCTGTCTCACGCTCTCATTTTATGAATCACAGAACTGCTAACGCTAACACACGACAACAAATACTAGCGGGATTGTATTCTCTGTTTTTTTAAGCCCCCTAGATAGATATACAGACTTTGTAGGCAGTCTGAAGTCCCCCCCCGAAATTCAACATCCTGCATCGTGGTGTTTTTGAAGATCGTAGATCTGCACTGAGGTCTGATCACCTTAAAGAACGTTCTCTCACGTGTCTCTCTCTGTGCTCACACTCACGCTTTCACCACTCACCTCCTTTCACTTTCATCTTACCAAAAAGCTCTTCGGTACACTGTAGTTACACTTCAGTAAAATTGAACATGCGATTTAAAATTATGTGTTTAAAATAAAGCACTATCAAGTAAGGGGAAAAAGAAACTTTTGGGGGCATGCTGTTGTAGGAACACAATTCACGACAGCACACACACACACACACACACACACACACACGCATTTAGATTTAGCATTGTTACCACTTACATTATAGCAGCTACAAACAGATGATGTTAGCTCACCAGCCTCTCCTCTGTTCTGAAATCTCTTGTTACAGCGGTGCTTCTGACTGCTACCAAGCACTGACACTGGAGACTCCTTCCGTAAATGTTAAGTAACAATCTGCTTCTAGAAAACGTCACCACATCAACACTTACACAGGTTTGTGATCCTTTTCTGTGGAGTGTTTGACATACAAGTCCCTGTGGAAGTTGTTACTATTGTCTAATATAAATATCATTAGTTAACTTACACTATACGGCCAAAAATATGTGGACAGCTGACTGTAACACTTGGACGTGCTTTTTGAACGTTTCATTCCAGATTTATTCCGCCTTTGCCGTTACAATATCGTCCACTCTTCTGGGAAGAATTCCTACTAGAGTTTGGAGCATGGCTTTAGGGATTTGCTCATTCAGCCATACGAGCACGTCAGTCAGGCCCTGATGGTGGGTGAGGAGGCCTGGCGCACAAGAACGCAGTCTAGTTCAGTCCTAAAGGTGTTCAGTGTGGTTGAGGTCAGGGTTCTGTGCAGACCACCGAAGTTTTTCGATTCCAGCCTTGGAAAACCATGACTTCATGGAGCTCGCTTTTGTGCACACCACTGTCATGGTGGAACAGGTTTGAACCTCTTGCAGGGGAATCTTAATTTAACAGCATACAAAGACACTCTTGACGGTTGTCCATGTAGTGTACCTAGATGGTTAGTTAACTATCGGTAATTTAGGTCAGTGTAGAATTATGTAGAAGTATATTTATTGTAATTCCTGGAGCTCAGTCGCCAGGTTGCAAGTCAGCGTGTGGTGATGCAAAAGTTACACAGTAGCGCATGTTCTCTCTCACACACACACACACACACACACACACACATACAGGGCGAAGAAGATCTGCAGTTCCTCCGAGGAGAAGGACGACACAAAAGCCGATTGAAATGGTTGACTGCCTGCTTTCTTTACATGATGTGTCGCATTCTGAGAAATCGCTTCAGTGCTACACATAGGTCATTCATCCTTCGGAAGCAAAACCCAAACAGAGCTGTAACTGAATGAGCGCGTTAAAGCGTTAGCGTGAACCTGCCCAAACTGGAAATTAGGAATGGATCACGAAATAATTTATTCAAAACGCACAGCCTATAGATCTACTATCTTTCCCTGGTTGTTTATGGATTAGTGGACATGTGGGTCAGCGCTGAAAGTGAACCTTTGGCTATCGCTCAGTTACATAACGCAGCTTTTAGCTTTTCCAGGCCTCTCTCACTCACTCACTCACACGCACAAAAGAACAGTCATGTGTTTCCATCACCTCCTGTCTCTGTTTAACGTCCTGAAGCAGAGCAGAATGATGACATCATCAAAGAGCGCCAGAGTTACAGAGAAACAGGAACACATACACTCTCTTTACATCATTTATTACGCACAAACAATGTTGGGGGGGGGGGCGTTTGGTGGACGTTCTTCAAATGCAGCTTTCAGTAAAGGTCCTAATTGGAACCATTTCTCAGAAGGGGGCTCTTGTTGGATTAAGGTTTCCTCGACAAGGACAAACCCCCAAAAGAACCTTTCAGGAGGGTAATGATGTAGTATCCAACTAGGACCTCATATGCACTGTAAAGAACTAAAAACTAATTAACAGTGACAAGTGTTTCTGCATCCGGCTGTGTCCCAAACCATTAAATAAGACAAACATGCTCCACTGCAGCCAGCCTAATATTTCACTGTTTCTAGTGGTAATTTGGGCATTGACCATGATCCTGACACTAGTATGCATACTGTTACTAGTGCCTTTAAAACGGTGAACTCTGAGCCATTTCAATGATCAGATTATTATTACTATTATTATTATTATAATTTTAGTCACACCAATATCATGATTCATTAAAACCTCCTCACACCTGCAGTGGTCAGAGTGCTCGAAGAACCCAGTCAAATAATGTGGGACGTTTAATAGCTCATTTGCATATTGCAATGTTGAAAGATATCAGCGTTACTCAGGCTATAACTGCAGGCATGATTGATTATCCCACTGTGCTGTTGCATTCTCAATACTGGCCGTCTAGGAGGTGTTGATTAATTTCTATAACAGACGTTCTGACAGTAGTACAGCTTTATATTTATGTGCTTGATCTTCGCATAATTTCGACAGCAAGAGCTGATTCACGGGGACTTGCGTAGTGGACACTCCACATCTGGATAAAATAAACACGTGCAACTGTCAGTATGAGAAGCTTTCTTTAAGGAGACATTTGTGTAACGTTTACAGAAAGAGTCTACAGTGTCAGAGCTTCGTAGCGGTCTGAGCTGGAGCTACAACGTTAAGATTTAGGGAAAGTCTTCACAGTTTACACTTCGTGGTTTCTCGGTCAAGAGAAAGAAGAAGAGGAAAAAAGTTCGGCGAGGAAATGACTATCTACTGTATAGCTGATAATGAATGAGAGATCGCATATTTTATTGGTTTCTGAAGAGAAAAGAAGCAAACACAAGCTCTGCAGCACACTATGGGAGGTGTGGCTCTTAAATAATGAGACTGAGCCGTCCAGACCAGTGGGATCCCGAGACAAAATGGCAGTCAGTACGCTGTAAACCACATGGGTCACCGAGGATGAAGAAAGCTCGACGAAGCAAGTCCAAGTTCAAGGACATGTTAATTGCTTTCTTTGACATTAACAGCATAATTATGGAGAACTGTGTTAACAGTGGAGTAATGGCGAACCAACGCTGGTACGAAAAGGTTCTCAAAACTTTGCAAGAAAGGGTCAGAAGAAGTGGGAAAATGGTTGCCTCCTTCATCAGGACACCACGGCAGCACGCACAGCCTATCAGTGAAGCGGCTTTCAGCCCGGAAATGCTTCACGGTACTTGATCTGGCGTCACGCAACTTCAATCGAGTCAATGAATCGATCAATCCCTAAAATCAAATCTGAGACCACTGACGGAAGAAGACCTACTGCACTGCTTTTATCAGTAAAGAAAAAAAACAGAATTCAGCAGTGTGTAGTTGAAGAAGGGGAATATATCGGGGGAAATGTAAGTTTTCTTCATTAAAACTGAATTACAGCATCAGTCTTGCTATTTAATAGGCGTACCTCATATTAGTCAGGTCATGTTAAAGATTGAACTCTTTGGCCATAATCACCAAATGTGCTTTAGAAGACAATAGGAGTAGCATTTAGAAAAAAATAATAATAAATAAATAAATAAATAAATAAATAAATAAAAACACCTTGCCAACTATTAAGCCTGGGGGGTGAATCCATTATGCCTGGGACAGTCAGTGGCACAGCAAACACCGCATAGATAAATGGCAGATATATAAAAAGGATTCCAGGAAATATCAGCAAATTCTGGAAGCGTATTTGACAGAGTCAATCAAGTAACTGAAGCTGAAAAGAGGCTGGCTTCTACAACAGGACAATGATCCAATACATACCTCAAATTCCACCATGAGCTACATCAAGACATGCAAGCTGAAGCTTTCGGAAAATGAAAGAAAACGTGTGTGTAGACATAAACATGCCGCGCATGCAAGGTGGCCTGTGAATACATCTCATAACTAGAAATGTTCTTCGAGGATCAGAAAGACTCCTAAAAGGATCTGTTGCAAAGTGCGCACTCTCACCCAAATGCACGCTCTTTCATATACATGTCTAAAAGAAAAGATCACGTCTCATTCCACGGTATTCATTGTTACAGCTCACACAGGAGGAACGCTCACTCGTTAGATGTTGTTCAAATGTCTGCATTCAGCTTCTCTTATGCTGAAATTCCACATTTGAATAAACACGGGTGAGGGACATGAAGACGCTGCAGGAGAACATGTTCAAACTGGACTGGCAGGTTGGCAGAATGAAGCTATGCTGACGAGACACAAACACACACACACACAAACACACACACACACACACCATACTGAAATGAGCGTGTGGTGTGTATGATGACAAGTTCAATTGAGACAGACAAACACTACTACACTTCGAAACGTAAACATGCATCCTGTCTGTATCAGACACTGGATTTCCACTCACGCAGATCTAAATCCTAAAATTTGACAGTACCTCTAAACTCCTTGGTCTCAATTCCAGGTTCATAAGACAAATCGAGTCAGGTACACACATCAAGTTTCATGTGTAAAAGTCAGTTTTAGCTTCCACACACACCCATGCACAAAACACACATCCTCCATTTTGAATTTTAAAAGCTTGTCCTCCTCAGTTGTCGCAGTGATCTCAGTGTCAGCAGGTTTCTACACTGACCGGAGTTATTGCAGAAGCAAGAACACACACACGCACACACACACACACACACACACACACAGCTTCAGTCATTCACATTAACCTGGCCAAACGGGAATGACGAGATAAAAGAAAAGATAAAAAATAATCTGAGATGCTGTAAAATGACACCGTTAAATTATTAAACGTTGTCATAATTGAATTCTTAAGAAATAGCAGAAACGAGTTTCTTTCCTCTTAAACGCAGAGTGATGGTAATGTGCAACAGAAGCAATCCATTTTCACGTCAAATAAGAGCAACAGAGCACAGCGAGAACAAGATTCGAATCCTCGATAACAAATAAGAAATATGTCTCGATATTTAAAATCCTCATGGAATATTAAACACATCCGGAACTCAAGCAGGAACTTTCGCATCTTTCTAAATTTGGGAAGGAAAAGAAACAAAAGCCACGCTACTATGTCAAAATTAGCCTGAGAACAGAAACCTGAGGTGGAAACACATAGAAAAACACTCCGTCTGTGCTTTAGACTTCGATAAAGAAGAATCGATAAATCGGTAAATCAATCGATCGATAAATAAACTCTGAGATTTGAAATGTCTTTCAAAGCACAAGCAAGAATTTGCTAAAAAAAAACAAACAAAAAAAAAAACTTTCCGCTACACTAAAAGAGTCGCTTAAATGTACGCAAACATTCATGCTAATGTGTCAAAATGAACACAGGGATCTCCAAAAACTCCAAATGACAATTTTTTACATTTTAATAAATGATCAGATTTTATAAAAAAAAAAAAAAAAAAAAAAAACCTTTAAAACTTTTCAAAATAAATAAAAAGGGCACTAAAATTCATTGCAACAGTCATGCTGGTACGTTAACGTGTCATAAAGAACATTACAGGAACCTGAGGTGGAGCTTTAATATCCATAAACACTTCAAAAAAACTGATTTTGTTATCAAGGAGAAACCTCAAAATGACCAAAACGAGGTTGAAAATCTCCAAAAGTACAATCAGGAACTTTGAAAACTTCTCCCTAGATGTGTGAAGGCCACTACTGGTAGAACATTAGCATGAACGTGGCGGCATTAACATTCTCCTCTCATCCACGGCTGAGTGTGACAACCGCCGTCGCGGCTTCTGCTCACTAAAAAAAAAAAAAAAAAAAAAATCTCACAAAAAAGGGAACTCCAACTCCAACACACACACAGACATTTAGAAAACCATCGAGAACAACAAGCTGAGTTCATCCTAAACCTCAAATGAACCATAAACCCCTGATCTAAACAAACAAAAAACAAACAAAAAGAAAAGAAATGATTTACTCCAAGAGCTCACTGTGTGAGGTTCCTCGTCCAAACGACAGTAGAAGCCAGAGAAGAGAAGTCAACCTTTGTTCTCCTGTCTCACTCCTCCTCCTTCCTTTCTTTCTTTCTCTCCTCGGAGACTCATCCGCCTCCCTCCATTTTACGGAGGGAGAATAATGCCGTACCTGACAGCACGTCCAAAAAGACACCGGAGACGGACAGAGACGAAGACGAGGAAGAAGAAGGAGGAGGAGGAGGAGGAGGAGGAAGAGGAGGAGGAGGAAGTCCAAACACTTCACTTTTCACCTCCACTTCCATCCATCCACATGAGCGAGTGCATGAAAAACATCCAGATCGTGTTCAAGCTGAACGTCAGGGAGCAGGAACATTGGCTTTTTTGTACTCAGTGTGTGTGTGTGAGTGTGTGAGAGTGTGTGTGTGTGTGGACGTGGAGAGGAGCTGCAGCAATGCCAGCCACACTGACTGTCGCTTAATGGACGATCCCACAGGAGAGAAAGAGCAGCAAAGGAGCGCAATGGCTTCTCCTTCTTCTCTTCCTCTCTCTCTCTCTCTCTCTCTCTCTCTCACTCACACACACACACACACACGTCAAATAAAGCTCTTTTGGACCAGTTCCCTCTCCAAACACCTCAAGCAAAGGTCCATTAGATGATCTAAACAAAACACACACATTGGTGGTTTATTAATAGAGGCTTGGAAGAAGAAGAAGTGAACAGGAAGCTCTCCGTCTGCTTCACTTTAATTACACTCCTGATCATCTCAACCTTCTCTAGATCTTCACCCAACACCGGCACGCAGCACAATTCCACCATTTGGTCACCAAAAAAAAAAACAAACAAAAAAAAAACAAAGAAGGAGAGACAGACAGACGGACAGACAAGCAAGCAGACAGACAGACAGACAGCGAGAGACAGAAGCTTCTTCGCAGGTCTTTCACGTCGAGCTTCAATTTCCAAATAAAGCACGCGAGAGCGCGCACACGCGCGCGCACGCACACACACACACAACACAAAACACACGGTGAGCGCGTCACGGACCACCAAACACACCGGGGCTTTCTCCACATTGTCGCGTTTTAGACCCAGTTGCTCCGCTTTACTCACTGTTTCGGATCTTCTGCCCCGACTTGTCCCCGTGTGTCCTGCTCTAGTTGATGGCCGCCATTTTTTTCCCTCCGCCTCCTCCTGCGCCCTCCGCGTGCGCGCGCCGCAGCTGCAGATGACCCGAGATCCGTCCGTCCGGTTCCCAGTACACACACACACACACACACACACAGAGAGAGAGAGAGAGAAGAAGGAGGAGAAGAAGCAGGAAGAGCAGACATGAAGTTTTTGGACATCAGCAGGCAGCAGAGGGAGCGCGCGAGGTTCAGCAGGCAATCAGCACGAGGAGTTATTAATGAGAATAAGATTCATTATCAGAACTGATAATGGAAATAAATTATATTATACTATACTATATTATATTATGTTAAATTATATTATATTATATTATACTGTATTAAATTAAATTATATTGTTACATTATATGATATTATATTAATTATATTAAATTATATTTTAATTATATTATATTTACTAAAGCCACTTTATTTTCTAGAAGAAACATCAGCTACACTCTGAACCTTTCCTTACAAGGTCTGTTTATTTATTCAGAAATGAAACCAAGATGAATCGGTTGAGATGCTTTTTGAAGGCCATCATCAACAAGTGGAGAAAATGACATTACCGAGAACAGGACATCCCTCCGAAACTGACAAAAGGACAAGATGCAAACACAGGATGGCTGCAAGGAGACCCGTGGATAGATTAAAGAAGCTGGCTGTTCACTCCCTACATGTGACAGCAACAATCGCTCGTAATCTTCATATGTCTGGGCTGTGAGGTAGAGGGGCTGCATGAAAACCCTTTGTCACAAAAAAAATATATATATATAATAAATAAATAAATAAAACCCAGTCCTGCCAAAATGCTACAAATGTTATATGATCATCCTAAACCTCATGGGTAAATTGTAAAATTGTAAAAGATACGTTTGACAGCTTCTCACTCAGAGAACCCCGTACCCATGATGAAGCACGGTGGTGGCAGCATCATGCTACAGGGTTTCTTCTGTTCAGAGGGGACTGGTGCTGTATTAAAAAAGGAAAAAGGAATCATGTATAACTTACAGTCCTATGATGAACAACTGAAGATGAAGAAAAATTTCACTCTTCATCATAATAATGACACAAAGCACAATTCCAAGTCAACACTCTCAGTCTCCCCCCCGCCCCCCCAAAAAATGTGGTGGTGTATATCGAACAAAAGGTTTACCTAAAATGTTTCTATTAGTTTTTCACTTGCCTTTCGCTAGTTGCTAGATCATTTGATTTTTTTTTACATCACAAAAACCTCAGAGATGTGTGGACCTTTTACAGTGGTGCTTGAAAGTTTGTGAACCATTCAGAATAGTCTACATTTCAGCTTAAATATGAGCTGAAACATCATCATATTTCCTCAAAGTAGATAAAGAGAACCCAGTTAAATAAATGAGACAAAAATAATTCACTTGGTCATTTATTAATTGA